>WOXC01000770.1:0-521263 GCA_011680675.1 Gymnobelideus leadbeateri
CTTTAGGGTAGGCTTAGCGATATGTAATTGTCGTATAACAAGAAATATATGTGAATCTTCTTAGTTGTCAAGTGTGCTAAAATTGTATAGTATTCTATTTGTATAGTTAAATAATCTGTGGTTTCTTTGCAGGGAACTCCCTTTAGAAAGCATTTAGAAGAATTGTCTATCATTTAATAGATAAATCCTAGGGAGTTGCCAGAGGCATACAGAGTTGCCCAGGGTCAGTCAATCAAATGGCATTTATTAAGTACAATCTACTGGTTCCTCCCTCAGCTTCAATTCTATCTGGGTCATACAATGATTAAGCCTCACTGTTAATAGCTGAACCCAGGTTTTCCTGACTCCAAACCTGGCATTTAGTCCATTTTAGAATACTTCCACTAATGCATTTTTTATTTTTCTCTTTAACTAGATGGTCCACTTTAACTTGTTAGAAAGGATTTAGTTCATTTATGTATCTGAACTTTCAAAAAAAAGAAAATGGCATATATTATGTATTATTAAAGCATATAGAGTAATTTAACATATAGTATATCTAATATATAGTGTGCCATATGTGTACATACATATATATGGGAAAGTGAAAGAAAGAGAGACAGACAGAGAGAGACAGAGACAGAGAAAGTGTGTGTGTTTCAGGCTAAATGTGCTTTCTTTAGTTAGAGGTTTCAGAATTGGCTTTGGGGGAGGTCTCAGGTGAATTGGGCCTGATTGCCTTAGTTTAATCCCTACTGACCTTTTGTTCTCATAATTAGAATCACTACCCAAAGGTCTCTAGATAAGGGGACCTAATATTTAAATATACCTATTTTCAAATTGCTTCTGTTGAATGAAATGATGTTCTTGTTCAAATTGGGAAGTGTTCAGGACCAAAGTGGAGGAATTGTTTCTCATTTAAATGTTGTCCAACTAGAGTGATTGCTTGGGAGTTTTGCATATGTCAGCATAGTAGAAGCTTAGTCATGCAAATCCCTATTACTTAGCAAATCCATAGCCCAGAAAGACATAGCTGTTATTCCATATTTTATCTCTGTAGTTGAAAGCATGCCTTTCTTTGTGCTTTTAAAGAACAGATGTCCAGACCACTTTTAAAGCGCATAACCCGAATGCTGACAATAGTTTTCACTTTTAAAAGGAAAAAAAAGCCCACAACAATGAGTTCAGGTTGCTAGGTTTTATTTTCAAGAAATATTTTAACTATTGAAGGACTTTCTAATGCCTCTTCAACAAATTCCACCATCACTCTGCCAGAGGAGGCCAGAGCCATTTTGTACTTAATGTTTCTTTTTGTAGACTCACAAAAGGTGACATTTCAGGCAGTCTTTCAAAGAACCTTAAGAAATGATGTTACTTTTTAATTTTTTGAGGAACTTGCATGTGGGGTGTAGTAACAATTATTGAATGACTTTCAAAGCCACAAATGAGTTTGAGTTACTGAGAAGTCAGTGCTTGGGAAAATCAGCTGTAGATGAAAAGCTATGAGAGCTGTGGTGGTAGGGACAAAGGCAGAAGAGTCCCCAAAATCCCCTACTCATGTTTCTAGGCAAATGGCAGGGAATAAAGGAGTAGAAACTGGAACAGATGGTTGAAGGCAGGTATCAAGATTCAAGGGAGGGCTCACCAATAGGAAATTGCCAGGCAGACTATACCTAACTGGAGGGTGTTTAAAGGTCACTTGCCTATTTGCCCACACCTGGCAGTCACTGGAAACATTTGATTCTATCTGAGTCATGGTAAAATTGGATCAAATCCCAGAAACAGAGGTGGTTGGTTATAAGGCATAGGTGAGTTGCCCTATTTAATCTCACTAAGGCAAGGTTGGATAGCATAATAGGAGATAACAGGTATGTAGATACCAGTCAAAGTCAATTAATATCAATCTAAAAGCCTAAGTTAAGGCCTAAAATAAATTGGGCTGTAGGGGGAAAATATTTTAATTAAAACTGAGAAGAGTCGTGAAGATCTTGGTACAAGATACGTGCCAGAAAGAAATGCAGAGCTGTTCTGGGAGAGGATGTCTGGGTAGAAGGTTAGGAGGGAATACGGAGGGAGGGCCTAGCTCTTGGCACTTGTATAGGGCATATCAGCTCCTAGCTCTGCTTTTGCAAACATTGTAATAAAGGCATAGGTACACACAATGGCCAGAAAGCATGTGAACCTGGAGCTTTCTTTCAGAGCCAGAGCTGACTGATAAGGAAATAGATAAGATGATAAGCATAATCCTTAGGCACCTCAAACAGTTTCTCCTGAGTAACCCCCTGTTTGGCATATAAACAATAGAGCCAAGCCCTTGATTTCAGGAGCACCAAAGTGAATCATTGGCCTAATATTGCTTCATCACAGTAGGTCTAAAGGGATATGAGATGATAAAATGAATGGGAGTTGAAGATGGCAATTTCACCGTAGCTTTTCACTGACTCAGGCAATGTGTTTTTAAGTGCTTGCTATGTATCCAATACCATAGCATAAGAGCTGAGTTAGGGGCTGGGGGAATGAAAAAAGCTTAAGATCTGATCCCTGCCCTGGAGTAACTTCCTGTCTAGTACAGCATACAAAGTACATCTGAACAACATATGGGGAACAATTCATTACAAGGCAACTTGTAATTTTTGTTCCTTTGAGGTAAGAGATCACAAATGATATTATAAAGTGGATCTGTTGATGCTTGTTTTAATTGCCTAATACTATAGGCAGGCCATGTAAGTTCCTTGGAAATAGAAGCCTGGATTGGGTGTTAGGATCTCTGGGAATGATTTCTACATTTCCCACTGCCCTGTCTGGATCTGTTTCCTCCCATGGGAATTGGGAATAATAGTCTTGGTGACCTGACTCACCAGGATGTTGTAAAGTTCAGTGAAAGCGTGTCTGGGTAGTTCATGTTGAGCTCCCTGAAAAAGGGCAGTGGGATATTCATATTCAAACAGAGGCTGTGAGTGCCGTGAGAGCTGTTTGGACAGGAAGTTTTATAAATTAGACAGTCCACCCCCATTCTGTCTAAACATGGAATTTCCATGACTCTTCCCAACTCATCACTCCATTAATGTACTTAACCCCTGGCCAGCACATCATCTAAATATTTATTCCAGTCTATTACCTGTTTGTTATCTTTGTTTATACCATCTCCTTCATTATCTGTATGTTCTCCATATGTTTATCTATTTCAGCATTGTCTGTCTTATATATATTAAACTCCTGGAGAGCAAAGACCTCTTAGGGGAGTTCTCTTTGCATCTTCAGAGAATAGCAATGCTTATACTTTTTAGCCCATTACACAGGAATAGCTTCAGGGACAGAAACAGAACCATAGGTGTAGGACACTCCTAGACAGGAACTTCCTTTACCAGTGCAGATTTGTACCTTCTTTGCATCTTATAGTCTTAGAGAGTTGTCTACAACACTGAGAAATTAAATGATTTGCCAAGAGACTGTTGAGAAAGTCCTTAAGGCAGAGGTCCTAAGATCCTCCTGGAGAGTAAATAATTCCTCCCACTTCAGTCCATTTGAGGGAAGATCAATAAATCAAGAGGGGAGGGTAGAAGATAAAAAGTTTACTTAGCATAAACTGACAGGCAGTTGCCTGGTGGATAGCAAAGCATAAGAACTAGGAGATACATAGATATTTAGGGTTTTTACATAGCCTCAGGGTGATATTACTAGAAGTAAAAGTAGCTATTAGGTAGGTCTCCTCAGTCACTTTCCTTATTTGGGGAGAAATTGAGTAATAGACAGGATGTCAGATGATTTAGGTGAGAATGTGTTAACCTTGGGGTTAGAACATGTTTACCTTGGGGTCTCAAGAATTACAAAGAACAGGTTTGTTCCAGTGAGATATAATGCATTTCTCAGAGCTTGGCCTTCTGGAACTATCCTGGTGGGGCAGGAAATCTCAGAGATGGGGGGGCCTCCTTCTGTATAGAAATCAGTGAGGCTCATCTTATTCTTGCAACTCAGCCCAAGAGTCTCTATTTACATAATCCCATAGCTTCTTTAATTTCTAGAATTGCTTTTTCTGGAGAGAAGCTGTTTATTCCAAACTCATAATCCACCTTTTCAACTAGCCATACAGACAGTATGTGAGGAAGGTGGAACTTGTACCCAGGTCTTCCTGGCTGCAAGGCCACTTCTCTATTCACTGCTCTACATTAACTCTCATTTATTAAAATCAATTAAAAAAACCCAATTTTGGTTTCTGGGCTTTATCCACTTCATGAAATAAACATGGTTTGAGGATCCAATGAAGGGTTTGTGTCTGGGCTATTCCTAACACACAATGGGAAACTAAGACACAATGGATAATAATAATTATTATTATTTACATAATGCCTTAAAGTTTGCAAAGCAATTGGCTCACAACTCCCCTGTGAAGTTGGTAGATAATACATGGCGGGCATGTATTATCATCTCTACTCTCCATTTTATCTCTCATCCTCTTCATTTTACAAATAAGGAAACTGAGGCTCAGAGTGGTTAACTGACTTTGCTCTCTCATGCTTCATTCCTCCATATACTTTATTTTTAAATATTCTATTGATTTTTTTTCTTTTATACTACGGCCATTACCCAATTGCCAACCTCTCCCTTACAATACCAAAGTTGTCCTTGGTAACAAAACAGTTAGGCAAAACAGACAGAAGAAAACCAGAATGGAAATGTCAAAGAAGGGAGACAGGATCAAGCAGGAGGTGATCAGTATAGCAAAATACTGTAAGGAAGTCAAGAAGGATGAAGATTGAACCAAGGTCATTGCATTTGGCAGTTGGGAGTTCATCAGATTCCTTATCAGGAGAATGGATGGCTAGTGAGTGGAGGCATCTTCTTAATAGAGGTTTCATAATAAAGAGAAGGAAAGAGGGAGTATGACAATTTAAGGGGTAACAGAAGTAAAAGAAATGTTGTTATTGTTTTTGAGGTTGGAAAAACCTGAGCCTGTTAATAAGTAGAGGGGGAAGATCCAGTAGAAAGAGAGAGATGGGAGAAAATGGGAAAGCAAGAGAGAATGATTAACATAGAAAAATCCTGGACCAAATGAACACAAATGAAAGGGTTAGTTTTGGACAAGGGGAAGGGTTTCCTTATCCTTCTAGACTAGAGAGGGGGAGGTAAAGATGAGTATGAAGTAGAGAGATTCTGGAGTAGACAGAAGGAAAGGAAAGGAAGATAAATGAGCTTATATCACAAGGCCTTAATGAAAGATGAATTAAGGTCATCTTAAAGTGATGGGATGATGAGGTTGACTTTGAGGGCTTGTGAAGGAGTCGATATTTGGAATAGCCTCTGTGGGTAGTGTTGTTATCATTGTTGTTTAGTTGTGTCTGACTCTTCTTGACCCCATGAACCATATTGTCCATGGGGTTTTCTTGGCCAAGATACTGCAGTGGTTTGCCATTTCCTTCTCCAATGGATTAAAGCATACAGAGGCTAATTGACTTTTCCAGAGTTACACAGCTAGTACATGTCCGAAACTAGATTTGAACTGAGTTTCCCTGATTCCAGGCCCAGCACTATCCATTAAGTCATCGAGCAGCATCCTAAAAAAACAAAGGTTATTGTTCATAAGTTTGATTTTTGTCTGAATCTTCATGATCCCATGGATCTCTGTCCATGGGGTTTTCTTGGCAAATATACATACTAAAGGGGTTTGTCATTTCTTTCTCCAGTGACAGAGGTTAAATGATGTTTCTGAGGTTAGATTTGAACTCAAGTCTCCTGACTCCAAGCCCAGTACTCGGCCACCTAGCTGCCCTGGGGGTAATGTTTAAAGAGTCAGTTAGAGAAGATAAAAGGAGTGCCATTTAGAAGAGGAAGAGTAGAGGAGAGGAGAAGAGAGAAGAGAGGAGAGGAGAAGAGAGGAGAGAAGAGCAGAGAAATGATTGTGGTATCAGACTGGACTAAAAACGTCTGAACAACAACAATAAAATCTGCTGGGTGGGGGTTTATCTGTACAGAAACAATGGAAGGATAAGAAAAGTAAGGACTCCAGGGTGGAAGAATGTCTTGTTGAGATGACTCTCTAAGGTGAAGCCTGTGAGGAGGATGGGAACAGAGTGTGATAGAAGGAAAAAAAACAATGAAAGTTCTAGAGTCAACAGGGCACCTTGAGGGTGAAAATATGATTAAAAAGAAGTGAAATATCTGGTTCTATGATCCTATAAAATAGGGGGAGATACAGAAGAACAGAAAATTGTGATCCAAGAGACACTGGGGGTATGCTGGAATGGGCATTTAATTTGGAGTTGAGAACTGGACTTAAACCCCAGTCCCAGCAATTATTAGCTGTGTGACCCTGAGCAAATAATTTTCCCTCTCTTGGTGTCGGTTTCCTTATCTATAAAATAGGGAGAGTAATAGTTGCACCTTCAGATAGAGCTGCTGTGAAGAAAGCATTATGATACATAATATTGATGATAAATATGATATGTCATTTTTGTTATTATTCTAAATAGAGGCATTTCAGAAATCATACTCTGTGGCAGAGTAGTATTGGGTGATGCTGTGGGTGGCTGAGGCAGAAGGGAGAAAGAAGTAATGAGAACAGCAATGGTTGATCAAATGGAGGAACCAGATGTTAAAAGAAGCATCCATGTGAATATGAAAGTGGATGGGGTCAGCTTGTCATAGAGATGAAGACTGTCAACCAGGTTGGGGAAAAATGATTGAGGGAGGTGGGAGATTGTCCTGAAGATGGGTAGATGGCATTGACAAGAATCTGTGTGTGATAATATAATTGGATGGCATTTACTTTTAAAAAATATTTATTTATTTACTTCTAGTTTACAACATTCAGCCCCACAATCCCTTGATTTCCAAATTTTCTCCTCCATCCTTTCCTCCCTTCTTCCCCCCAATGGCTATAGGTTCTACAAATACCTTCACTTTAAACATTAGCCAAGTTGTAAAGAATTATAACCAATGGAGTGAATGAGAAAGAAGAAATGAAACAAAACAAAACACAAAAGAGAGAGAGCAAGTAGTTTGCTTCAATCTGCATTCAAACTCTCTAGTTCTTTCTCTGAATATTGATATCCCTTTCTATCATGAGTATTTTGGAGTTGTCTTTATAACTTTGCATTACTGAGAGGAGCCCAGTCTATCAAAGTTAGTCGTCATAGAAATGATGTGTCTGTAATTGTATACAAAGTTCCCTTGGTTCTGTGATGGCATTAACTTCAAAAGAGCAGATGCTGTTGAATATTAGTGGCAGAACATGAACTTGAAAGTAACAGTGGGTGCCAAGGGGTGTACTGTCTCTTTATCTGTTTCTATAAGTGTGTTGAGATCTGGAAGCCTCAGTTTTCTCATGTGAAGAATGGCTGGGTTGGGTTAGATAAATTCTAAGGTATCTTTCAGTTCTAAAATGAGATTATGCCATAATGGTAAGGGGTAAAATATAAAGACACTATCATATAAACAAATCAAACACTGATTAAGTACTTATATGCCAAGTATGGTACTAGGGACTATGAAGACAAAAATAAATTAATGCTTCAGCAGACAACAGGCATATCAAAGACAACTTCCAGGCAAGTCTTGATGGAAGAAAAGCACCTTAGGGGTGGGAGCAGGAGCCATCAAGGTCGTGGAGGGCTGTGGGCCATCTTGAAGACCTTACTGTAGACTTGGGAAAGAAGGCACCCAAAAGAAGGAAAAAAGACCCAACTAAATGAACTGATTGAGAAGCTTGAGGACAAACTTTATTTGTATCATTGTGCTGATTATCTCTAAGCTTCACCAATGAAGGTGTCTGTTCACCTAAATCATTTGACTTCCTATAGCAGAGGAGCTTCCTCTGAGGAGTGGGGAGCCCCTGACAGTATGTATCAACTGGTTTGTTGATTGTGCGAACCCTTTTTAATTTCATGAAATCAAAATGCTCTATTTTATAAAATACTTGTTTTTGTTTTATTTTTTATTTTATCTTTTGCTTTTTGTAGGGGGAAGGTAGGGCAATTGGGGTTAAGTGACTTGCCCAAGGTCACATGGCTAGTTTTGCATTAAGTGTTGGAGGCCGCATTTGAACTCAGGTCCTCCTGAATCCAGAGCCGGTGCTCTATTCTCTGCACCATCTAGCTGTCCCCAAATGCTCTATTTTATGTTTTGTAATTACCTTTATCTCTTCTTTGGTTAAGAATTCATTCCCAAGTCAAGAGGACCTGAGTTCAAATCTGGCCTCAGATACTTATCGCTCGAGCACACACACACACACACACACACACACACACACACACACACACACACAAACTAGCCGTGTGACCCTGGGCAACTCACTTAACCCCAATTGCCTTACCTTCCCCCCTCCAAAAAAAGCAAAAAAACAAAAAAAAGAATTCACTCCTAACCCATAGCTGTGAAAAGTATTTGATTTGGTTCTCTTCTAATTTTTTTAATAGTAGGATGATATTCAGGTCACATGTCTCTTTTTTGTTTGTTGTGATATGTCATGCAAGGGTGTGCTAGAGCCAGCTTGAGTGGATTGTTAAATTTTTAGTCTGAGCTTTTATACTTCAGAAATCTGGCAAATACTACTTGATTTATTGTTTTGTTGATTGTCTAGACTTAATAAAGTGATGGAAGAAATGTTAATGATGCGAATTAAACTTAAAAGTGTGTTGTGTACACCCTGCCCCCCCTTTTTGAGAACTAGTTGTTAAACATTTACCAGCGCACAACGGGGGATGTGGTATAAATGTTGGTCTAAACTTAATTTCTGCCAGACGGCTTTCTAGCTTTCCCAGTGATTCTTGTAAACATGGAGCTCTTTCCTAGACAATTTATGTTTTCAGGTTTATCAAACAGTGGATTATTGAGTTCAGTTATTTCTAATTCTTACTCATCTAGTCTGTCCCACTGATCTATTATTCTATTTTGTAATAAGTATCAGCTGAGTTTTTGAAATTTTGATGTGAAGAGATCCAGTCTGGTCTGCCTTCTTAGCCAGAATGAGAACTTGCAACTTTGGAAGATGACATTTTAGGCTTCCTGCCCCATTAAGAGTTAGGGAACCTAGCTATGAGGAGCCCTAGACTTTATCAGATTAAGATCTTCTACCATTTATTTCTTAGCTGAATGGAGACCACAACCTTGCTCCCCTTTCTTTCCCTTCCTAGTCATAGACTTTCCTAATCTACCATGTCTTCAGGCTTCCTGGTCAATTTTCCATTCCTACACATTAGGAGGTGATGCTGATCAAACACTATTAAATAACTTAGCATACCTTTTTAGTGCCTATCATTGCCTGGCAATTCTTTTCTGCCTGTTCTTCTCAGTGCTGTCCATCTTAGACTGTAAGCTCTTTGAGAGTATGATGTGAGGATGATATTTAGCTGGCACAGTTACATTAGGCAAATATTTGTTTAAAAAATATGCCTTCCGGGGCGGCTAGGTGGCGCAGTGAATAGAGCGCCGGCCCTGGAATCAGAAGGACCTGAGTTCGGAGCCGGCCTCCGACACTTAATCCGCACAAACAAAAACCTAGCCCTGTAACCTTGGGCAAGTTACTTAACCCCAATTGCCCTAAAGGGGCGGCTAGGTGGCGCAGTGAGTAAGAGCGCCGGCCTCGGAGTTGGGATGACCTGAGATCAAATCCAGCCTCAGAAAATGAGCACCCACGCATAAATCAAATGACTAGCCGTGTAACCTTGAGCAAGTTACTTAACCCCAATTGCTTTAAAAAAAAAAATATGCCTTCTGATGACAGTGGAAAGGATGGCAAAACCTCTTAAATCCTGAATAGTTTCCTTGCTTTTTTCTACTGCACGATTTCCCCCCTCTCCTTGGAAACAGCAGGAGGGGGAAAAGGTGTTAGAGATAGCAATTTCAGTGTGATAGAGATGCCACCACATATGTAGCCTACTGTGAGTGGCATTTTCAGCAGCTCAATCAAGCCTACCAGGAGAAGCAGGCTACTACCAAAATTAGTAATAAGGATATGAAAAGTTGACTTGTTATGTTTTTCCCTCCATATTTGTGTTACATTGAGATAGGAAGCTCAATCTTCCTGCCATCTAGTAGCTAGATGTTGACTTTTTTTTCCATCAGCAGGATAGCTATGTGTATTGAGAATAGTTGTTAGTGGATTTTATTGAAAACTTGCCAAATGCTATTAGATATATGATACATATTGAGTTTGCATTACCTTTTAGAGTTATAATGGGAGGAGATAGTTGATGTGGTGTGTGTGTGTGTGTGTGTGTGTGTGTGCGTGTGCAACCACAAGCGCTGGGATTGGGGATTGGATTTAAGGCTAAAGGGGATTACAACCTTTCAACTTTCTGTACAAAAACCCCTGAAACCCTATGAAAAATTCTGTACTGAGAGAACTAAGGTATATCATGGTCAGGTACACACACATACATATATATATAATATGTGTGTATATATGTGTGTGTGTGTATATATATATATATATATATATATATTTTTTTTTTTTTAACCTTCCTCTTACAGTTCTAATTGGCATAGAAGGGTTGTGATTAAGTCATTTTCCCCACTAGGGTTCCAACTTGTCAGTCAATGGAAGCTGAGGTGGCTGGAACATGAAGGCCACCTCAGCTTTTAGTAAACCATATTTTCAGTAAACCATATTGCATTGGTCTGATGACAAGGCCAACAGGGTGTCAATGAGATTATTGGATCCCGTACAAAGACTTCTTATGGCTTGGGTTCAATCCCACTTTGAGAAAAAGACAAACAGAAAAACTTATTCCACAAGAGACTCTTTTTTCCCTTTTTCTTATTTTTTAACCAAAAGCCCAAAGAAATCAATGTCAAATAACTTCTGCTTCCAGAATGTTCGCCAAGAGGCAGGCCTGCCTTAGTTGTAACTCAGCTTGTGCTGACATCGATGGGAGGAAGGTGTTTGATTTCAGAAACTCACTATAATGTTGACATCCACACTTTTTAGTTTAAATAAAAAACAGCTGTAATTCAGGAAGCCCTCCCTCCCATATCACTCTTTGGGTCCCCCAAACTGGTTGCAAAACAGTGCTAAGAGTCTTTAAAAGTACATCGAAACGTATTTAAGCCAGGGACACATGCCAAATGGACATGTATGTATCCCTTGAGGTTTGTAGTCAGGGCTTTCCCTTAGGACAAATATTAATAAAGAAGGAGAGAAAAATTACTTTTGGCATCATATCAATTCCTTCTCTTCCCATGCTCGCCTCCTTCCCCTTCCCCCATCTATAATTTCATTCTTTAATATAAGAAATTCCTAGTGAGACAATTGTTTCCACCAGTACAGATCTGTATTTGCTGTGTAACTTTAGGGTCTTAGAGAATTGTCTGGGAGTACTTGGCAGCTAGGTGAACCAGAGAACTCTGGGCTTGGAGTCAGGAAAACCTGAATTCAAATCCAGATGTTTACTAATTGTGTGACTCTGGGCAAGTCACTTAACCTCTTGCTTCAGTTTCCTCACCTGTAAAATGAGGATAATAATAACAGGTACCTCGCAGGATTGTTGTGAGATCAAATGAAGTAATAATTGCAAAGTACTTAACACAGTACTTGGCACATAGTCAGCGCTATATAAATGTTAACTATCATTATTATTTTTGCTTTTTGGAGGGCAGTTGGGGTTAAGTGACTTGCCCAAGGTCACATGGCTAGTTTTTGTGTTAAGTGTCTGAGGCCGGATTTGAACTCAGGTCCTCCTGACTCCAGGGCCAGTGCTCTACTCACTGCACCACCTAGCCACCCCAATGTTAGCTATTATTAAAGTACTTAGTGCATGGGACTTAGTAGGGGCTTAATAAATGCTTATTCTCTAGCCCATGGGTATACACTCTGTGTCAGAGGTGAAACTTGGAGCCAGGTTTTAGTAGTGGCTTAATAAATGCATATTCCTTAGTTCCCTAGCCCAGGGGTATGTTTCAGTATGTTTTTAGAGGCAGGATTTAAACCCTGGTCCTCTGGACTCAGAGACTAATTCTCAAGTCATTATACTATATCCCTCTTGATTAGCACCTTTGCTTTCAGGAGATGCCCACTATATTTTATGACAAACATGGTAGGCATTCTACTGAAACTCTGCCTACCTCTTTGCATTACTGTGACTCAGCCTGGACTGTTGTCTCCCTGTTTCAAGTTTTTCCCCAATGAGATTCATCATCTATTCAGCTGCCAAAGTGATTTTCCTATAGCATGAGTCTGACACAATCATTCCCCTACACAATAAACTCCAATGATTTTGTATTACTGTAAAGATCAAATTTTAAACCCTTTGTTTGCTACATAAACCTCTTTACACTGCCCCCTTTCTGCATTTCCAATCTTAGAACCTTCTACAGGGACTCTCCAATCCAACCATACTGACTTATTCACTGTTAACTCACATACAACGTTGCCTGTCCTCCTTCCTCACCTCTTCCCCTTAGAATCCCAAGCTTTCTTTAAGACTCAGCTCAAATGCTCCTTCTAGCCCTGTTTTGAGGCCCCCAGCTTCTGCTGTTGGGTGACACTGAGAGTGGTTGTTAAAAGGTTACCTCCCTGGGGTGGCTAGGTGGTGCAGTGAGTAGAGGGTCGGCCCTGGAGTCAGAAGGACCTGGGTTTGGATCTGGCCTCAGACAATGCACACACAAACCAAAAAACCTAGCCATGTGACTTTGGGCAAGTTACTTAACCCCAATTGCCCTGCAAAAACAAAAAACAAAAAAGGTTACTTCCTTTCAGTAATTTGTTATGTTTTGATTTATGTGAGTTGTCTCTCCTTTAAAATGTAAGCTTTTTGAAGGGCTGTTTTTGTTTCCTTTCCCCCCCCTCCTCATCTTCTTTCAAGTCTCAGATAAAATCCCATCTTCTGTAAAAGATCTTTTGTTATCCCCCTTGATACTGGTGTCACCCCTCTGGAGTGATCTCCAATTTATCTTGTAAGTATATTGTTTTGTACATAGTTGCTTTCACATCATTCCCTCATTAGACTGTGACCTCACTGAGAGCAGGAACTGTCTTGTTTTAGTATTTTAACCTCCTTTGTTTAGCACTGGACATAGTAAGCACTTAAATTTTTGACTTGACTTGTTTATATTCCCAGAGCTTAGCATAACAACTTCCCCAAAGTAACTACTTAATAAATACTTGTCTATTGGTTGGTAGGATGTGAAGCTGGTTTCTCAAAGGTTATTTCAGTAGAGTCCTAGAATACTAGCTAGAAAGGCTTTGAGTATGGACTTGATAGTGGTCAATATTGGTTGTCTGAGGGCCAGTTTGGCTAAAGGAAGAGCTCAGCAAGAAAAGGCTGGTCATGAGGTGTCAAATTTTCCCTCCACAGCTGCTTATGAAAGCTACTTGCTAAGGACTGGACTGTACTGACAGTGGTCTGTTTCAATGGAAAGTATGTGTACACTGATGAAATCTTTCAAAGCACTGAAGGATAAGTACAATTCTGCTTGCATGTTAATTGAAGACAACAATGCATTGAAGTCTGAGCATTAGACTATCATTCAAACTTTTCCCCTCAGTAAACATCATCTACTAAACCCACATTAAGTATATTTATTATTGCAGGAGGAGGCAATTTTGGGGGGAGAAGATGAAAAGATCCCTTGGAGGGGAGAGGAAAAACAAAGTACCAACAGTGTGAGAGTAGAGTGATGGAAAGTGACATGATTTCTCTCCCAGTATCTTGTCGGCATTTCTGGCAGACAGCAGGTTGGCAGCAGCCACCAACATCTCTTTTCTCTTCTTTTTGTCCATCCATCTGTCTGTCTCTTTCTACCTACCTGTACCTGTGAGCGGTGATAGGGCTTGTTTGTCAGCTGCTGTTCCATTATGATCCCTGACAACAATGAAGATTGAGAAACACAGCCTACTAGTCAGGAACATATATGTTATTGGCAGATTGGCAAGTAGATAGACCAGCAATTTCTTAAGCTAAATTAATAGATGTTGTTCTTCCTTTGTTTTTTGAAGAGGACTAATGACATCATGGGTTAATGTTTTCACTCACTGGTGAATTAGATGTGAGGTAGAGTTACACAAAGATGTCAACCTCACTCTTCCAGAGTTATTGAAGTCCAGTGGCAAGATGAAAGTCAAGACAGCTAGCGATGACTTTGACATCGTCAATGCTTCAGCATTCCACAGCTTGCTTCAACCACCTTCTTAGTGATTAGAACAAATTGTTCTCATTCACCCATTCTGTCAAGAGAAGTCTTCATATGCTTGATGTGGACATACCCCTAACTCACCAAAAGGTTTGAGGCCTATTGATTACCCTCAATCTATTTTAGCCCATATGCTTTTATGGTTTTTCAGGGTGTGGCTGCTGGCATGCTACAGCTTCTTGGAGTCATGGATGAGAGTTGAGTACCAGAAGACAACAAAGGTGGATGAATTGCCCTGCAAAGGGCTAATCCTCCTTGAACACCCCATACACCTCAAGAGATCTATAAATATTAGGCTTGAGGTATGCTTTTTGGGGAATGCTTTATGTATGTGGGCTCTCCCCAGGTGTTTGCCACTGTCAATCAAACAATGAAAAAACATTTCTAAAGCACATATTTGCTAAGAATTATTTGAGTTACTGGGGATACACAGATGAAGAGGAAATCATTTCTGCCCTCAAGAAACTTATATTCTATTGGGGGGAGATAACATCAATCAGTCAAGATTTATTAAGCATCTACTACATGCCAGGCACTTTGCTAACTGTTGGGAATCCAAAAAGAGGCAAAAGATGGTCCCTGCCCTCAAGGAACTTACAGTCAAATGTGGGAGGCAACCTGATAAATAGAGAATCATTAACCATGGGAAAACATTAGAGTTAAGAGGGGTTGAGGAAGGCTTCCTGTATAAAGTGAGGTTTTAGTTGGAACTTAAAGGACAGGTGGTCAGTAGTTAGAACAGAGGAGGGAGAGCATGTACACATACAAGGGTGTGTACATGTGTTATATATATATATATATATGTTTGTATATATATGTATACATTTGTATGTATGTATGTATGTATGCAGTAGCTCAAAAGAAACACGAGATGTACAAATTTAGAGACATCTCCACTCCAGATGTTTATATGGATTATTTGTGCCTGACCAGTGGTAGAGCCTTCTGAGCTAGTAGTGGTCTGATCAGCCATAGTCAGACATTCTGTACCTTAATCCCAACATAGTGATGGTTTTTTGATCCTCTTTGAGAATGGACAACAAAAACAACACACATATTTACATATAAATTTTGATGGGGAAAAGAATAGAAATGGGGGAATTGGAAAGATTTCATGTAGCTGTCTCTTGAGCTGAACTTTAAAGGAAGTTAGGAATGAGATGGAGATAAGGTAGTACATAGGCACTAAATAAATACTGACTGATTCCAGGCATGGGGGACAGTTTTACAGAAGCACAGAGATAGGAGATAGAATATGGTATGTAAGTGTAATATAGGGGCCCATGTTTAATAGGGATTTATAGGTAGATCTGGAATGATCCATTCTATCTTTCCATGAGATTGAAGTTCTGCCATTGTGGGGAACAAAAGGGTGGCCACAGCTAAGCAATCGCTCTCTTGCTCTCCTAGCTTCAAAAGGGATATTGAGCTTAGAATTATATTTATCACACATCAGATGCTTGCAGTCTAAGAGTATAATTCTTTTTTGGGGTTTAGGATAAAAGGTGCTTTCTCTGGACACTGGAGAGGTGGGAGGAAGAATAATTACATACCAGACCTGGAAGGTAACTTCTCAATCAACTGCTTTGCTTTTTTCTTTTTTTCACTAAATGCTTATTACACAAAAGATAATCATGGACAGCAAGCAACCCTATTTATCAAAGTAAGCAAGTAAAACAGTAATCAGGGAAGTTACACAGATTAGTTTAGGTGATTGAATATACAAGAGTAAAGGAGGCTATGACCCAGGAATGAAGTAGAATCTCATCTCAATTGGAGAGAGAATAATTTCCTTGTAGGAGTGCATTCTTTGTCTCTGGAGTTATGGGCACTGTAAATCAAAGGACGTGTTGGTGTGTTGACTCCTCCCCATGCTCCTGTGGCTCCTACCATCTCCTCTGCTTCTCTTTTCCAGCCAATCTGGAGTTAAAGTATCCCTCACATACTTAGTGTCTCAGGGATATACAGGGGACCAAAAAACTGTCTGAGGAACAATAACAACAAAAGGTCAATTTGACTGAACAGTAGAGTGTATAAAAGGGAGTAATAAGCCTGAAAAAGTAGGTTGAAGAAAGATTGTAAGGGGCTTTAAATGCCAAATAGGAGAGTTCATATTTAATCTTAGAGATATAGGAAGTCACTGAAGGATGTATAGTTGATAATTCCAAATTGCTTTCCAGAATGGCCAGACCAGTTCATAGCTCTAAAATCCATTAAATTTTAAGAGATCTAGAGGAAATTCTCCCAGAAAATGGGGTGAACCTTCTGTGGAGAACTTATATGAGGATGTAATCAAGGATCACACAGAGTAAAGGATAGTTGAGTTGTCACATGCTACTTTTGGTGGAGGTGGGAGCAGAATATTCTTATCAATGAGATAATAGATTAATAGACTCAAAGTAAGTTTCTGGGTGGAAAACTATCCTAACAATGCTTTCTTTTGGAGCATTGATTCTCATATTATCTTTGGGATTAACTTAAGTGTGATAGATATTTTATAACTGGATCATTGTATTTATTCAAGAATCTTGGAAAGGATTCCATTCCTTACCATCAAGGTGAATGTTTATATCTTTTGCAAATGGATGCATAGATTTAGAACTGAAAGGATCCTTAGAGGTCATCAGCTTCCTTTCCATTTTCTTCCTTTTGCATATAAGGACACTGAGGCTCAGAGAGGTTAAGTACCTTGTTCAAGGACATGCAGGTAGATTCAAATCCAGTTCCTCAGACTCCCAAACCAGTTTTCTTTCTACTGCATCAAGAAACCCTAAATTAGCAGCTTCATGACAGAAATGGGAATAGCAACTTTAAAGATTACTTCCCCTAAGAGAAGAAGAAAGAAGAAAGGAGGAGGAAGAAGCACAGGAACCCATTGAAAATTGCCTTCTGGTGTTGCTCTTTCCTGCTTTTCTGTTTGGGTTCTCTCTCACTCTCAGGAGAGGGTCATAGACACCACTGCCTGGCTCCCCTCAGTGGGTGGGTCTCACCACTGAAGCTCTAACAGCCCAGAGGAAAATATTTATAGCAGCCCTTTTTGTGGTGGCAAAATATTGGAAATTGAGGCAATGTCCATCAGTTGGGGAATGGTTGAACAAGCTTTGGTATATGAATGTAATAGAATACTATTGTGCAATAAGAAATGGTGAACAGGCAGATTTCAGAAGATCTGGAAAGACCTATATGAACTGAGGCAAAGTGAAGTGAGCAGAACCAGGAAAACATTGTATACAGTATCAGCAACATTGCGTGATGATCAACTAAGAATGACTCTGCTTGTCTCAGCAACACAAAGGACTCAGGAAAGAAAATGCTATCCATATCCAGATAAAGAACAGTTAGACTCTGAATGTAGATCAAAGCATATTTTTTTCTACACTTAGATTATTCTTTCTCATGGTTTTTTTTTTCTGTTTCTTCTTTCACAACTGTGACTAATATGGAAATATTTTTTTACATGATAGCACATGTATAAACTATATCAAACTGCCTTCTATTTTCAGAAGAGGGGAGGGGAGGGAGAAAAATTTGGAACTCAAAATTTTATAAAAATGAATGCTGAAAATTTTCTTGACATGAAACTGGGGGGAAAATGAAGTACTATTAAAAAAAAAGATTAATTCCCCTAGTCCTGTCCACCCATGCCAGGGGACAGATACTGTCTTTTGGGAAGAATTGCAATTGATTTGTTGTAATTAGGTAATCAGTTTGATGACAGATATGTCATGTGGTGCCCTGGAGTGGTGCCTAGAGTTCCCAAGGACCTTTAGCATCTTCAAGTAATATTTGCTTACAAAATACTTCTCTCTGAGGAGTTCTAAGAACATGACCTATGTCATTTCCCTCTTCTTCACATTGTCCTTGTGGGGTAGATAAAATTTCATTTATAGCATGTATTACCCTTGTGGGTTTTTTTTTTTTCTGATCACACTTCTGATTTCATTCTTATTGCAAACCCCAAGTGAGGAAACTACTTCTACCATGCAGGTTGGCATTTTTTTCTGCAAGTTATAGATAGTCTTAGAGAATTTACTAGGGCACTGAAAAGTTAAGTAATTGAGGGATCCTTTAACAGAGGGATCACACAACTAATCTGCATTACATAGGACTTACCCTTCTAGAAATCATCATCACATTTGTTATGCATATGAAAATATTTAAATAGATTTGTGAAATTCATTATTTTGGACCTTCCTTGCAATGGCATAAATTTTAACTCAGCCATACATATCCATCTTCTGAAACTCTTGTCCATGTCATCCATTATTCATACAGAAAGGACAACTTTTTTTTTCTTTTTGGAGGGGGGAATGCAGGGCAGTTGGGGTTAAGTGACTTGCCCAAGGTCACACAGCTAGTAAATGTTAAATGTATGGGGCTGGATTTGAACTCAGGTCCTCCTGACACCAGGGCCAGTGCTCTATTCACTGTGCCACCTAGCCATCCCCAGAAAAGACAGCTTAGACACTGAATAATTACTTGTCTAAGATTGAACTTTGATTAGAAACAACTGAACAGAAGGACTTCATTTCCCCAGGCTCATATTAGTGACAAAAGTCTTCTACTTTCCAGTTTTTTCACCAATCATAGAGTCAGATCAGCAACTTGCCTGTAATTTATAGTATCAGAGAATTATCCAAGGGCACTGAGAGAGCTTAAGCAACTTGCTCATGGTCACACAGACAAAGGGGACCAGTGTCATCACAGGTGATGTCTTGACTTTGGAGTGAATTGGATCAGTGAATTGGTGAGGTAGAGTTGCACAAAGTCATCACCCTCACTCCATCTTCCAAAGTCATCAAAGTCCAGTGGCAGGACGGCTGTCAGGAAGCTTGGTGATGGCCTAGGATGCAGTGGATGACCTTGGTGTTGCCCTCCACAGCACCTGCTTCACCTGCCTTCGTGGCCATTGGAACAAATTGTTCTCATCCACCCATTCCACTGGGGGACAACTTCACATGTTTGGAGTGGACATTCCCCTAACTCATGGAAAGGCCTGAGGCCCATTGGTTACCCTCAACCTTGTTTAGCCCTTCTCCAGAGATGGTTTTGTCCAGGGTGTGGCTGATGTGCATGCTACAGCTTCTTGGAGCCACAGGTGAGATTTGGGTTACAAGTGGACATCAAAGGTGTTTGAGCAGCCCTGAAAAGGGCTCAGCAAGCCCTCACACCAGAGGTGCTGGTCCTCCCTGAACACCCCGTACACCCCAGTATGTGTCAGTGACCTAGTCAGTATATGTCCAAGGTAGGACTTAAGATGATAGATTTATTTAATTTTTTGCTTTTTGGAGAGGAAGGCAGGGCATTTGGGGTTAAGTGACTTGCCCAAGGTCACATGGCTAGTAAGTGTTAAGTGTCTGAGGCTGGATTTGAACTCAGGTCCTCCTGACTCCAGGGCTGGTGCTCTATTCACTGTACCACCTATCGGCCCCAAGATGATAGATTTAAAGCTAGAGAGGACCATAGATAGAATCTAGTCCAAGTCCCTATTTTATTCAGGAGCAAACTGAATCCCAGAGAAGTTAAACGATTTACTGATGAGTAAACTGAATCTCAGAAGGGTTAACTGATTTGCTCAAAGTCACTTAATGACAGAAACAGGATTTGGTTTCTTATATTTTTAGTCCAAATCTAACTTTTTTTCACTTTACCAAGCTTTCTCCCTCAAATCCAGGTCTTCCTGACTCTAAAGCTGACTCTTGGTTCACTCATTGAGCACATAGGAAGGACTTAATGGAACCATTATTTGTTGATGAAGTAAGTGTTCTTTTCAGTAATGCTCAAGTTTAGAGAGATCTTATGAAGGCAGAGTGATTTTTGCCAACGGGTCTATTGATATCACTTCCCCACTGGGTAGTTAAGTGGGAGACTTACAAGGTTGCAGGGCTGGTCACTAGGCAGTGATGTTAGAAAGAATCCAACTTTATTTTCCCTTCTTATAAATCTGCAGGGGTTGGGTTGCTTTCCATAAGAGTATTTGTTGACATGAATGTAGGACAGACTGCTTTACTGTGTCATCTTGTTTGAGTACACAGGAATAATAGGCAATCAATGCTGTGAGCCCTAAGGGCAAACTTGGCCCCTATGGGGACAGGGCTGGTGACAAATTTTGTGGGCTGTTCAATGTTTTGGAAACTATCTCTAAGGCTGATCTGTATCGTGTATAAAAATCATCATTTTCCAGGCAGGGCTTTTTGTGTTATTGTTGTTTTCTGTCAAGCTCAGTAGTAGCTCTGCAGGAGTCCTCCAGTGAGAAGGGTAGTTGACAATTGAGAGGGAATTGGGGTAGACTCACCTCTCCTAGGCATGTTCCCCAGTAGGCTAGGGCTGGTGAGAGAGGGTCTAGTCGGATAAACCTGAGGGGGGAATTTCCTTTATGTACTGTGGATGCTCTGCCCTGGACTGGTTATCATACTCAATTAAAGGCTAAATTGAGCTGTCTTTTCAAGAGATGATTATTACCTGGACCTGACCTGTTTACCTTTCCAGAGAATGAGAAAACAAGGTGCCCCAAGTTCTGTGACTGAAGATAAATGTGCCAAAATGAGCATTCTTTCACACAGCTCTTGTTCTTTCTTCCTTTTTTACTCATTAAGAAATATAGAAGAGGGGCAGCTAGGTGGCACAGTGAGTAAGAGCACCAGCCTCGGAGTTGGGATGACCCAGGATCGAATCCGGCCTCAGAAAATGAGCACCCACACATAAATAATGAATAGCCGTGTAACCTTGAGCAAGTTACTTAACCCTGATTGCTTAAAAAAAAAGAAAAAAGAAATATAGAAGACAAGGGACTTTTTATTTCCTGTGATTTGCACCATTCCTAGGCAGCCCATAGAGAAAACGAAAAACCTCTAAACTTTCCCATCTTACCACACCACATTATTAATTTGTCATTAGGGTAGGAAGCTGGGGACCTAATGCAGCTCTCTAGTTTTGGTGGGAGCACACTTACCCAAGTCAAATGTGGATGCAGTCCTTGTAGGCTCTGGACTTACTCCTCTAACACAGAAGGTCATGTTCCCAGAGCACAGCTGACTGACTAGAACTTCAGGGTTCTGGGGTTCCATAGAGGGTGAGTGGGGTTCTGCTAATACTATCTCAAACCTAATTATGGTGTGTTTACCCCACATTATCAATATCATTGCCAGTGGATAGCACTCCAATATCATTTTATTCTTTGATATCTCCTTAATATTGTTGATAATTAGTTAATATGAAGTAGTTTTTACAAAGGAATATTTACCAAGAAGTTATAGCAAGAAGTAGAAACATATCCCCACCCCAAACTGATACACATTCTGTCCCCTACCAAATAGGTCCCTGGGGAGAGTCAGCTCAGACTTAAAGTGATTGCTTCTAAACCAGTTCCCTACCATGTTCCCCTCCCAGGTGTTGTCTAGCTGTGGATGAGTTGCTCCCTTGCCTGCAGAACCCATTGTCCACACTGCTGGGGAGACTCTCCATTGGTCTGGGCCACACAGGTAACTTCTCAGGGATGCATTGGCCTTTCCCCTTGCTTGGCTGTGGGAGGCCACAAGTCTTTGCCATTGACTCCTACTATTTGGTCTCTTGGGGTCTCTCCAAACTTTCAAAATTCACAAGGTAACAGGCTGTTCCATTCTGTCTTGATACTCATTCACCTAAGGGGAAGAAAGAGCAAACTTAAAAAGGCAACGAAATAGAGGCACTATGTGTTCACAGGTAGATTTTGGTGGGTAGAGAGGGAAAATAGACTGCTGGCCCCTTCTTTCCCCACCCAGAGACTTACAGTAGTTCTTAACTCAGTCGCTACCAGGAAAAGAGACATGCTCTACTGATGTTTTTTATATGTATTCTCAGCAGCCAGTTAAAGGGCATTCCCTCCCCTACATACACACACACACAAACATAGGACAGGAAAGGAAACAGAAACAGTGACAGAATGCCCGTATGTGTTCTGAATTGAGGATCAAGACCTCTCCGTTATGTATCATCACATACTTGCAGAAATAGACTCATCAAATCCTTCATGTGGGTGGACAGTAGGCAGATACCCCTCTGCATGTTCTGAGGGCTGGATTCCCATTAGCCAGTCCCTCTCACCCTTATGGAGACAACACAAGACTTAACATTTCCTTCTCAACCCTGTCAGTCCCACTAAAGTAATATTATTTTACACTCTAGTTTCTGGTTTCCCAAAATACTTTATTAGCCCACCTGATCATGGTTTAGTATGATTAGGAACATTATAAGGAAGCCCAAGATCATTCCTAATTATAGATGGATGAGTCCTAAAATGGTGATTTGGGTTTTGAGGTTTGGTTTAGTAAAGCTACCTTTTATTCCAAATAAACAGTCTTTAATAAACCTTCTCATATATATTTAACAATTACATATCCCTCCCCATAAAATATTCTAATCTGGGAAATAGATAGGTCCACAGTCTTGTCCCAATATAGCTACCTTCAAAAAGGTACTTTACAAGCATTAAAAAAAAATCTGTTTCTCACCACAGCTCAATAAGAGAGCACTTCATGGGGGAAGTAAAATGCCAAAGGCTTAAATAATCTGGCCCTAACATATGAATGAATGAAGAAGGAAGCATTTTTAAAGCATATACTATGTGCCAGACATTATACTTTGCTGTTGTCAAATTGTGTCTGACTCTTCATGACCCCATTTGGAGTTTTCTAGACAGACACTTGCCATTTCCTTCTCCAGCTCATTTTACAGGTGAGGGAACTGAGGCAAACAGAATTAAGCGACTTGCCCAGGGTCACACAGCTAATAAGTGTCTGAGGCCAGATTTAAACTCAGGTCTTCTTGACTCCAGGTACAGTGTTCTATCTGCTTAGGGAGTCAGAAGCACTGTGAGTAGAGCTATAAGGCAGTTGACAGTCATGTCCTTTACAATAGCAATAGTGGCATTTATTTGATCCCAGAGCATGAGGTAGGAAGAGGGGAATTGGGAAAAGACTGGATTTCAGGGAAGATAGGAAAATAGCTTTGGGTTTCCTGGAGAACATTTGGACAACATGTGTAACAAAGTTAGGGTTGGTTACATATAGAGGTTAAAGAATGTTGCACTTGGAGGGGGTATTCAGTGGGATTGCTGTTTTGGGGTGGTGGGTAGGGGACAGACGGGGAGAAAATTTGTAACTCAAAATCATGTGGAAATGAATGTTGTAAACTAAAAATAAACATAAAATTTATAAACATTAAAAATAAAAAGAATGTTGCACCAGCCCTAAGATAGATATTCAAAGCTGAGTGGATCAGCATCTTCGGGGGCTGGGAAGGAGAAGGAGACATGGTTTGTAGTTTCTAGAGATCTAGTCTAGAAGGTGGGCTATGATCTCTGGAAGTCCAGTCTAGAGGATGCTGTGAGGGAAAGGGAGCAGTGGGGCAGATGGCAAAAACTGAAAATAGGTTAATATGATAACTGATATCTGGCAATTTACCTATTGCCACACAACCCCCGATGAAAACATTAACAGTTGGAAATACATCAAATGAAGATCCTAGATTGGAGCTTTTTGGATGAACGTTAGGTGGGAAAATAACGGGAGGTTGTTGTACTGTGGATTCATTGTCTTTCCTCAGTTTTCTATTCCATGCATTGTCATCTGGAGTCGTCATTGATTGTGTGTCTTCTTCCAGAGGTGGAAGCTGGTAGAATGGAAATGGCTCTGAACCTGGAGTTAAGTTACCTGGGTTTGTATTCTGTCTGTGATGCCAGCTGTGACCATAGACAAGTCCTAGCTCTTCTCTGGGTCTCAGTTTCTGGATTTGTAAAATGAGTGGAAATAATTCTTACCCTGCTTCCTTCACAGTATGGTTGTGAGGAAAGTGGTTTACAAACCTCGAGGGCTTAGGAGTCACTATTTTTACAACTAGTGACATACAGAAGACTTTCTTTTCCTGATCTGTTGACCATGACAGTAGGATAGTTGGAAAGGTACAGTCCCATTTGAGTATAATTTGAACAGGTCCACCACAATTCCCAACACTCAACTCAAAGCAGGGGTTAAAAATCAGTCAAATATTCAGATAGTTTGCTTATTGTGCAGCTGACATTTAGAAATATATGCTTGTTTACTTCGATAAAACTTGAGAAAATTAATTGTTTGGAGTCCAGGAGTGGAGAGCCTGCATCCTTGAGGCCACATGTAACCTTAAAGGTCTTTGGGTGCGACCTTCTGACTGAGTCCAAGTTTTACAGAACAAATCCTTTTCTTAAGGGGATTTGTTCTGTGAAGTTTGAATTTGATGAAAGGGCCACATTTGAGGACCTATAGGGCCACATGTGGCCTCAGGGCTGCCTGGGTTTGACTCATATGGAAAGTTAGAAGGAAACTCAGAAACCTCCTCATTTTACAGATAATAAAACAGGTGACTTCCCCAAAGTCACAGAGGTGGTAAGAAGTAGGACTAAAATCTGAACCCAGGTCTTATGGCTTTAGAATCTTCATTCTTTCCACTGTAGCATTCAGCCACCTCCTGAGGGGGGAAAGATATGTTTTGAAATCTGGACAGGGAAGGATCTGCTTAGACGGCAAGTTATACAACCAAGAGTGCCCTTTCTCTGAGTCCTGTTGTGTGGATTATTGAAATTAGGGCCAATGCTTGAACAGCACTTTGACATTCTCAGTTGAAAAGTGCTAGATGAGCTTAAAATTTTATAACTGTAATGGAATCTGAGTAAATAGCATTGTAATAAATGGGGCCTGTTGCTGATACTGCATTTAAGACATCCCTCTTTATTATCTCATGTTTACTGTAATGTGATGAGCTGAGGTGATTAATAACAATCATAATAATTACCTCTACCACATTTTGTACCTTCAGAGGCCTTTACAGCTGTTCCTTATGTAGTCTTTAATGTTTGCAATACTGACTGTGGGTAAGTCAGGATGATTTTGCTCATTTCCAATAATGGTGGAATTGGACTGACTGGTCCCTGAGAGTTTTGATCCTAAGATGGAACAGTTTTGAAGAATAGTCACATAGCAAGACAACATTAGTCTGCTAGATTTTAGTTTAGAAAGCACAGGACTTGTTATGAACAGTGAGGAGACAGGCATTGGCGGGAAAAGAAAATAATATTTGTGGCTCAACTGGATAGTTATTAGGCAACTGCATTAGCCACTACAATATGGAATGTCTGGCAGCCAGAAGCCAAAGGAAGGGTCCATTTCACGACTCGAAGGCTCAGAGTCTCACCTGGGGGTCCCCTCCATTAAATTGCACAGCTTCTCCAATTAAACCCTGGGCAGAGGCTACACTCCCAGCCCTGGCTGTTCCCATGGCTTCTTCTCTAGTGGTCTTTGTTCATTCTGAAGGTGTTTAGCACCTGGTCAAGGTTGATCAAGGGGACCTGGGTTTTATATGCCAGCTAATTGGGTGCTATAAGTAACGGACCCCAAAACTGTACTCGTCAGCAACTGCTCATGGCATAATCAGCTGCCTCACATGCCCACTTGGGGATTAGATGGAGATAAGAGAGTGCCTTAGGTATCTGTGAGACAAGCTGTGTGTCAATTACATTGTGGATGTCCAGATTTATGGGCTTTTTGGCAGTGCCTCTGAGCTATTAATCATGTCTTATGAATAGGGCCTCATGTAAACCAACAATAAATGGCATATCTCATGGCTGGTCACTGCAAAAAAAAAAAAAAGTCACATTTTTTTTCCTGTCATGTGTAGATGTCTTAAGGTATAGAATGCAGTGCTATGCAGACACTTATATCAAGCAACAATTGATTATCTACCCATTAGTGGACTCAAGCAGATTCTTAACTATAAAATTTCTACCAAGACCTTCCACATTCCCTGAGCTCAGGAGCCCAAGTTCCCAGTCAGCATCTGGAAATGGCATATTTCTCATAAAAATGCATCCGTTAAAACATTTTGTTTTAATGGCAAAGTAAGGACTTCATGGCTTCCCTTTACTTTTATTACATTGTCATTTAGATGAGTCTTACGTGCAAATATCTTATTACTTGCTAAGCTACATATCTCATGAAGTGCAATATATCTAATGTCATAATTAAATGTCGTCAGGCTAATGTGTATGAGTGTTTTGAGCTTTATCACTAATTGCTGTGTTAGCATGAATTAGACAGTGAAGCAATTAGAAAGCCAAATGCAGCTGTGTCTTATATTATGCATTTGTAGGGGGTGGGCCGTGTGATTGTGATTGTGTGTGTGTGTGTGTGTGTGTGTGTGTGTGTGTGTTTCTAGGAGTTCTTCCTTGTCTTGGAATTGCACCAAGGTACTCACTATTCTCTGTGCCTCTGTGACAAAACCTCAAACATGATGCATGGAATGAAAGCTAGTATGTATAAGGGGAAAACCATATTTCTTTAAATAAGCCGGTTTCTGTAATCAGTCATCAGGGATAGCTTCATTCTCAAACCCCAAATTAATGAAAGTCAGGTTTTAGAGTAAAGAAAGCAGGTTTGCTTTAGGAAATGTGTGTGTGTGTGTGTGTGTGTGTGTGTGTGTGTGTGTGTGTGTGTGTGTTTAAACCATAAGACATCTGGTTTCAGCTTTTCTCATCTTTCCACTTTGGTGTTCAAATCTTAAAGGCCCCAGTCAGCACCCCTACTGCCAACATAACCTTTTCCCTACAACCTACTTTGGGTTAAACATAAGATGAAAAGGCTAGAGAATCTTCCTTCCTTCCTGGAACATTGTCTTAGCTTTCCCTGGAAAGGCAGGTTACCTAAAGAAGTCACAAGGGTTCCCCAACAACATGTACCCTTTATAATGGGTCAGAAGCTGGAAAGGGGATCTGACCCATTCCTCCCAGAGGTAATTTCTTTGTCTTATCTCTTCTCTATCCCTATTTTCTCGACACTACCTAGTTGGAGGATGTAGGTGTCTTTTCTTTATGGAGGGAGACTGTGCCATTTAGTACTGCTGATTTTCATCCACACAGAGCTGTGAAACTGAGGATGACAATGTAACAGGCACAGGGATGAATCCTCAGATAACTTTTATCTACCAGAAAGGTGATTACCTCATGCTTGATTTCTCAAGCAATTTTAATTTACTGCTACCCAGTGATAGGAAATCTCCAAGAGTCTCCCTCTCTCCTTTGAGCGAAGGCACAGTCTGTGCCTACTTTGCTGAGGTAATGCCATGTGCTTGGGCTGTATCTGTTTAATTCAGCCCAGGTTTTTTCATAAACCTGATTTATGTCTAAGCCAGCTAATGCTGCAGCAACTTCTCCCTCTGGTTTTAGCTCTTGTCCTCGAAGGACTAACATAGCCCACAGAGTTGTTCCCTTCCTGTACTAGCAATGGGAGAATAAAAGCCACTCTCTAAGGCACTGCTTGACAGTTTTGACAAGCCCTGTCAAATTCAGATTCCCAGAGGTATTTCTGCCCATTAGGAATCTGAGTGCTTACTGGGAGCCTTCTGAATTCCCACTCAGACAAGATCAAGGCTCAAGCTGACTGTGTGAGTATGAGGGTCTCCCATTCTCTGACCAACAGAGTTTGACAGAACAGCTTGTCAACAAATGGGACCAGTGGGCAAAGATGAAGAGGTGTCATTTGGATATAAATGCCTCCATTTTTTCCTTCACAATTCGTAATGGCCTTTCCATTCTCCAGCCCTCACTCCTCCACCTCTCTGGTTCCCCCAAACAAGCTTGTTGGGAGACATTCATACAGCCAGCCACACACAAGCACCGTCACACAGACTGGCTGTCCCAGCTTTACTACCATGGTGTTATTAGCATGTGATAGGTCAGCCCCATGCTTCCTGACCACCTGTGCTTTTGTAAGGATTGTTCTTCACCCTGGGGTGTAATTACGCTCGGGTAGGGGAGGTAGCTGCACCCAGTGCAACATCAACACTAGAAGGTGCACAGAGATGTTTGGAGTCATTGATCAGGGCCCCTTGTGCAGCCCATCATGGCCATGCTTCCATGCTTGCTGAGTCCTTTCCTGTAGTACTATGGTGGAAGACTGCTATACTTAGGGACTGGAGACCTGAATTTGAGTCCTAGCTCCAACAATTGCTCTCAGTGACTTTGAGTCTTAGTTTCCTCATCTCTAAAATGGGATAATATTTGTACCACATACTTCATAGAGCTGTTATGAGAAAAGAGGTAGAGATTGGAACTGTGATTTCAGTGGCAGAGTAAATTCCCAGAAGAGGAAACTCCTTCTACTCTATGCTGGGCAGCTCCTTCTCTGTAATTTATAATCTTAGAGAGTTTACTGGAGGCCTTAGAGGTCAGAAAGCCAGCATGTGTCTGATGTAGGACTAGAATCTTCCTGTCTCTAAGGCTCCCAGCTCTTTATCCACTATGTCAAAGTATTTCCATATGAGAAAACCACTTTGTAAATCTTAAAGTGCGATGGAAACATAGTTTACAGATATATTTACCATTATAACGTAAGCTCTTTCAGGCCAGTTTCCCTAATATTTTTCTATTTGTGATGCCTTAGCTAGCACAATGCCTGGCTCACAGTAGGCACTTAATGAATTCTTGTTGATTGATTGACTTAAGGAAGTATGCTTTTGGTACAAAGAAATGCACATATAGCAGAAATAGCTAAATAGTTGTCTGTTTTGAAAATTCTTATTTTTATTGATACTTCTTGTTTTTAATATCACATTCATTTCCAGATATCTTCCTCTCCTGTCTCTTGGTAAACCTTCTCTCGTAACTAAGATTAACAAAGAAAAAGGAAAAAAATAAAAGCAATTCAGCAAAACTAGGTGGGGGTTGACCGTGTCTGACAACATAAGAAATATTCAAATTCATGATCCCTCACCCTTGCAATGGAGAGACTGAGGTCTTTTTTGCTTAACTCTTTTTGGGACCAAGCTAAATCGTGGTTCTTGCCAATCAAACAACAAGCTTTTATTAAATGCCTACTATGTGCCAAAAAACACCCAGAGATAGTCCCAACCTCAAAGAACTTGCTTTCTATCTATTCTTTTTTGGAATTTCAACGAATTAAGGACAGGTTTTGGCTGGGTGTGGGGTGGGATGGTGTAGGGACACATTTATAGAACCATAAGCTTTCACTTTCTTCAAAATGGGTCTTCTATTAAGCATGTCCAGTAATTAATTCTGGGTCTTCAAGTCACATATTTATGTTTGAAATCATATCCAGAACAACGAAGTGAATTATTCCTTAACTTTGTGAGAAAAGTCCCAGATTACCGAAGGCTACAACGCTCCTCTCGATGGTTACTCAGATGGTCTCCAAATGGTTGCTAGCAGTGAGCTGGCCATTATCCCTAGAGTGCACCACTCCCACAAGAGCTAGAGTCACCTTCTACCGAGAAAATTCATCTAACTAAATTCTTTCCTCTCTGGAAGTTCTTATGCACAGTGATTTCCTCCCTTCTCAGTTCATGCACCGCCCAGCCTTGACCTCTCTGTAGACTGGCATTTTCCGTGGTTGTTTTCTCAGCCCAAGGCTTTATAGTTCCCCAAACACCTAGTGCTACTCTGCTCTCCCCCACCTATGTGAGGCTCCAGGCAGGCACTGAAAGGCTGGTGCAGATGAGGTTGAAGGATATGATAAAACCTACCGCAGAGGTGGCTGTTAGAGAATGGAGTAATACTGGGTCAGGCCTGTTGCTTTGCCTACCTCACCATGCAAGGAGTCCAGTTATAAAAACAAACCAGTAGGCCTCAAGTTGGGGCAGCTAGGTGGCACAGCGGAGAGAGTGCTAGCCTGCAGTCAGGAAGACCTGAGTTCAAATCCAGCCGCAGACACTTACTAGCTGTGTGACCCTGGTCAAATCACTTAACCTTGTTTGCCTCAGTTCCCTCCTCTGTAAAATGAACTGGAGAAGGAAATGGCAAACCACTCCAGGATCTTTGCCAATAAAACCCCAAATGGGGTCACATAAGAGTTGGATGTGGCTGAACAATGGCAGCAACAACAAAAAGTCCCCAAATGCTACTGGCTTTTTGGCCTTTTGGGGGCCCTTGCTGTTCAATGAGAGTAGTTGAGGGTGACAGGCTAATGACTTTTTGGTTTTGAGGGGAGGAACTTTGAGGAAATAATTTCTCAGAATTATTTGAGCTTCTTTGGATTCAGATTACGCGGCATTAGTATAATATTAGTAGCTAACATTTATATAGCATTTCAAAGTTTGCAAAAAGGGTTACTTATGTTATGCTATTTGATCCTCACAACAACTCTGTGAAGCAGGTGTTGGGATCATTAGCTCAGTTCAGCAGATGAGGGACTTACCAAGAGCCACACAGCTGGTCCTTGTTGGAGGCTGGACACTCACAGCTATGACAGGCACCAGATTAGGTCGGGTCTGTAAGGTTTCGTGACAATTTCAGGACAGTTAGAGAGGTCTTTGGAATCTAGAAAAATAAAGAAAAGAAATATTTTCCAAAGTTTTTTGAACCAACTCTTTGGGTTAGAACATTTTGTGTTCTCCCTGGTCAGCAATGAGCTATTGCAGTGATGTGATATAGTGAGTAGAGGGTTGGATTTGGAATCAGAGAAGATGAGGGCTCAAAATCCTACCTTTGGTCCTTTATTAGCATATGTCTCCTAACCCTCTCTGAGCCCTCGTTGTCTTATTTATAAAATAAGTAGAGGAAGACTTGTGGTACCTACTTCAGAAGGATATTGTGAGGAAATATGTTACTCAAAATACTTTGTAAATCCTTTTTTTTTGGAGGGGGGAAGGCAGAGCAATTAGGTGACTTGCCCAATTTCACACGGCTAGTAAGTGGTAAGTGTCTGAGGCCAGATTTGAACTCAGATCCTTCTGACTCCAAGGCTGGTGCTCTAGTCACTGTGCCATCTAACTGCCCTGTACTTTGTAAATTCTAAAAGCACTGCAAAAATATTTGTTATTCAGGTGGTGCAGTGTCCAGAATGCTGGACCTTGGAGTTCTAATCTAGCCTCAGCCAGCTAGTTAAGTATTAGGCATGTAACCTTGGGCAAGTCATTTAACTTCTTTCCCTCAGTTTCCTCATCTGTAAAATGGGGTTATAAATATATAAATAGCACCCACCTCCCAGGGCTGTTGTGAAAATCACATAAGATAAAGCTTAGCACATAGTACATACTTTATAAATGTTAGCTATTACTATCATTATTATCTAAAAAATGGGGATAAAATAGCACCTACCTCCCCGGATTATTGTGATATGATATTTGTAAAGTGCTTTGCAAACCTTAAAGTATTATATAAAAGCTATTGTTATTCATGGCAAATATCCTGGGTCAGGCAGTATAGACAGGTAGATTTTGTCATAAGCCATAGTCAAAAGGGATCATCTTTTTTATTTTTTATTTATTTTTTTATTTTTTTTCGAATTCAGGAAGCGTTTATTAGCTGGCCAGCGGCAGTCCTAGGGACAAAGTCCTAGGAGCTGCCCTGAACCCCAGTAGACACACAGTTTAAATAGTCCAAAAGCTACCATCGTATCAGGGGCAGGTTGGTCGGGCAGGATATGGGGCGGGGGCACTCTTAGCAAAAGGGATCATCTAGCTTTATTTATCTGTATTGACTGTATGCACAGTTCTAGTGTTCAAAATAGGTTATGGAAAATATGTACAGTAGACTCTTATTATAATACTATTCCTTAGAGTTCATCCTATGGGACCATCCCCTTTTATAACCCTGGATAAGGTCCAAGATAGACCATCTTATACTAAATTCCATTCTAGGTTTATAGAGTTATAAGGAGGTTTTAGGAAATAAGAAAGGGTAGGTGTTAGTATCTAAAAAAGAAGTATCTGTAAAATATCTCTTCTCAGTGGCCTGGTAGCATAGCAAATTTCCTATCTAATTTATGCAGGTAAAATACTATTATAGCTAGTATGTTACAACAAAGGTCTTTGTTTCACATAACAGTTTCCAAACCTCCTTCCCACCCTCACACATGGCCCACTTATTTCAAGACAAATTTTATACCCTAAAATCCTGGCTCAACAGGAAAATGAGGACAGTCCTTCAGAGCTCCCTGTAATGGAATCTGACCTGTACTAGTGTTCGGGTGTCAAATGAATTTCTTCAGTGTTTCTGTGTGTGCACTTAGAGCACTCAAGGCTGAGACTTCCTATGTTTTCAAAGCCTGACCTGAAGGCAAAGCAGAAATATTAGTATCTAGTAAAATGGTTTGGTTTTAATTAAAAGGGCTTCACTGGTTCGGGCGAGAAACATCGGCTGTTATGAGTTTGAGGTTGAAGAGAAACATAAACAATATAGGATTCTCTGCACTCATCACCCAACCCTGCAAACAATAGCACAATTATAATAATAATCAATAATACTGTACAGTTATATCATACTTTATAACTTAACAAAGTTTGTCAATTTTAATTTTTTTTTGATTACCAAGGATTTTTTTTAAATGGCACTATTTCTGTATTTCAAGGAGTGTCTATCTCGATGGTTTTCTTTCTTTTCCAAGATTTCCTTAGATTTTCTCATTTGGATGAAGGACACTTGAGCTGCCATTTGTATTTCTTTATATTCCTGGTCCAACTGTTGAGATAACTGACCCTGGAAGTTAGACAGCAGGACTCTGAAGGAACATGTGTAAAAAGTATTACTTCTATAAAAAATGGCTAGAATAAAGTTTTGGTTTCGTTCCAGATAGCTTCAGGCGTCTGGAAAGTCTACTTATTCAGTTACTCATTTATGCATTCCTCTCTAGGCTCCAACCTTGACTCTACTGATATTCTCTATCGTGCTACAGTTCCTTTCTTACCCTGGAAGTTCATGCCACAGCTGGTTCTCTCAACCCAAAAGTTCATTCTGCCCCTATGACCCCTTCCTCTGATTGGTTAGTTCCTCCTAGGACCTTCATTTTAGGAGAAGAACACAGGCCAGCCGTACCTTCTGGGCTCTGTTTCTGACTATACTTTCTTTACTATGCCTCATGTCCTCCCCAAATAGCTCCTCCCCCATTTTTGAGTTTCCTTTTATGTATTTTCCCCCCATTAGAATATAAACTCCTTGAGGACAGAGACCATCTTTTTTTTTCCTGTTTGTGATTATATTCTCAGATCTTAGCTCAATGCCTAGTGTATATAAGTGCTTAATAAATACTCGTTTTCTTGGCTTCATTCATATGTAATGGGGACTGACTATCCAAAAGGGTCTTGATTTTTGGAGCATATGTACTATGTTTTACTTGTAGGTGACCCAAATGGAGGCATAGTGGTGGTACAGAGAGGTACTAATGGGCTGTTATGAGGTGCAATGGATAGAGCGATGGGCTTGGAATCAGAAAGATTCATCTTCATGAGTTCCAATCCAGCCTCAGGCACTTACTAGCTATATAACCCTGGGCAAGTCACTTCACCCCGTTTACCTCAGTTTCCTTATCTGTAAAATGAGCTGGAGAAGGAAATGGTAAACCATTCCAGTATCTTTGCCAAGAAAAACCTCAAAAGGTGAAATGAAGAGTCGGCCACAACTGAAAGAAATCTACAGCAACAATACATAATGGACAGACACTGCTTCCTGTCAAACTACTTTGTGGAGACTTTCAGTTGGCTATTAAGCCAGAACTGAACGTGAAAACAAAAAGCATAGAAGAAAGCTTTCTCTTTTCCTGGCAGCTTTCAGGGAAGAAGGAAGAAATTGTGTAAGCAACCTGTTGGGGAGAGAGGTAGCAGGTACTGCCAGTGGTTGCCTTATCTCTCCACCCCAGGCTGCCATATGCCCATCAGGGTATGGCGTCTCTTCTTTCTTCTGTCTCTGTTGTTTTTCATTCCTCACTGGAGAACCACCAGGGAAAGAGCAAGATGTTTGTGCCTTTTGTATACACATTCTGTTCTAACTTAGCAGGCATTTAAAAGGCTTTCTGTCATCATGAAGTCATCAGACAATAAGCAACCAAAGGATACCTTTCAATGCTTTCAATAGGGACAGGCTTCCTCCATTATTCACTATCATTTTTCTGGAAATAGGTTCACTAAGCCTCTACCAGGATTGCCAGCAGGCAGAGGATACATGTTCCCAAAACTGGGACACCATTTCCCAATCCCTTGTTATACCTTTGGCAACCCTTTATTAAGTATGCATAATGTACAAAGCACTGTACTAGGTTACTAGGGAAGATAGAAAGATCATTGAGATATTCTCTCTGACCTCATGCAATATGTATTCTGAGGGGGAGGGGAATGCATGAAATGTGACATTAAGACAAATGAATGCTATTTCTAAAGACAGAAAATCTTCAGCACAACCTGTTGACTCTAGAAAAAACAAACTCTTCTCTTCACCATTGAAAACCCTTTTCCATCTGGCTCCACCTAACTTTTCTAGAATTACTTCACATTACTTGCCAGCAAGTTCTTGACATTCCAGCCAAACTGGTTTACTACCTGTACTTGACAATCCATTTCCCACCTCCAAACTTTTGCACTTGTCCCCCATGCCTGGAATGCACTCTATCCTCATCTCTGTCTCTTAGCACATCTGGCACATAGTAATAAATATTTGTTGTTTGAATAATTCCTTCAAGGATCAACTCAAATGCATCTCCTAAAAGAGACCTTTCCTAATCCTTCCAGTTAACGTTCTCCCAACCTTGAGACAATTTTTTTCTTCACTTTTCATGTATTTTCCATTACTCATCTATGTAGAAAGGAGAATTGGCTCTGGAGTCAGATATTTGGCTTCAAAAACTGACCCTAATATTTATGGTCTAAGTGACCTAGGCAACTTCCTTGGGGAGGCAAGTTTCCTCATTTACAAAATTAGGGGGTTAGATTAGATGGCCTCTGAGGTCTCTTCCACCTGTAGATGTATGATCCTTATGTTGTACCTCTCCAATAGGATGTCAGTTCCTGGAGGACATAGGAATGTTTCATTTTCATCCTTGTAGTCCTAGCACAGTGCCTGACACATAGGAGAGAATAAATGTTATTGATTTCAATGCAATTGAATAATTACAATACCAAAAGACTATATGAAACATAGGAGAAGTATAAAGTCTCTTACAGGGGGATGAGGAAGGAAAGGAGAGTTTCAACTTAGGGGTCTTAGGAAAGGCTTCCTTGAGGGTGTAACAGTTGCTCTGGGCTTTGGAGGATGGATGGGTTTTCAAAAGGCAGAGATGGGGTCATGGGAGAAGTATTCCATTTATAGGGGACAGAACTGTAGTTACATGAGCAAAGACCTGGAGTCAGAGAAGCGTTGGGTGTGTAGCCTGGTCCAACTGGGACAAAGAGCTGTACTTATGGTGGAAAGTAGTATGTTCTAAAACTGGAAAGGAGGAGAAAAGAATAAGCATTTTTTAAGGACCTACTATGTGCCAGACACTGTGTTAAGCACCTTATAAATATTAGCTTAGGTAGGTAGTTACCAGATTATGAAGGGCCTTGAAGATTAAGGGAAAGAGTTTAGGTTTTATTTGCCAGGCAACTGGGAAACCTGCTAGGTGGCACAGTGGATAGAACCCTGGGCCTGGCGTCAGGATAGGCCCAGTTCAAATCCAGCCTCACACACTTAATAGCTGTGTGACCTTGGGCAAGTCACCTAAACTCTGTCTCAGTTTCCTCAACTGTGAAATGGAGATAATAATCGTATCTACTTCATAGGGTTATGAGGCTCAAACAAGATTGTATTTGTAAAGTGCTTAGCACTGTATGAACACTGTTATTACTGAAAAGTTTCCCTTTCCCTAGATTTATTTGTAAGATTATTTTTCCAAGTTTCCAATTGAGGATTCTATATTCCCCCTCCCAGTTTCCTTCCTAAAAGGCTGGTCACCCTCATTCCCTCTGGAGCCCTTTCTAGCTGAGCTGGACAAGGCCTTTTCTGTACCAGGGAAAGCAAACATTCAAGACCAAGATCTTTGGACTGGAGCGTTTCTCTTGCTTCACATCAAAGTCACTTCCCTTGAATCTTGCCAGTTTGTACATGTTATGATACTCATAGACTGCAAGGTCTGAGCCTGCTGCCTGTTTAGTGCTCCAATCCTTTGCAGATCAGGATAAGAGAACAAGTGAATTTTATCCCTTTAGGCTTTAATGATAAGAAAAATGAAGCTTCCTCCCCATTGGAATGAGAGTTTGCAGAAACCCAATAATAAATCATTTGTTCCCTTCCCATGCACTCTAGCCTTCTCAGAGGCATATACTCAGATGGTTCCCACTTGGAATTTCTCATCAAGTGTAAATAGCTCCCAGCCTTGACTGCTGAACTGTGAGTGCATACTGCTCTCCCCCTCCCCTTCTGTGAAGCCAGGAGGACACAGCAGGCTGCGTGCTGGCAGCACACTTGGTGGGTCAGCAAGGCTTGCCTATCATATTCAGCAGGAAATGGAAGTTGGCTGCACGTCCGACTTAAGCTCGCCTTATATTCCATGCCCTTCATGACCCCAACTCCTCCACTGTGAAGTTGGTGAGAGGAAGAAAAGAGCAAAGAGAAAAAGAATCTGAGGTAGTAGCATCTCTGTATAATGGAAATAGCATTGGATGGTGAGCCAGAGGCCCCAGCCTGGCTCCCAGGGATGCTTCTTGCTACTTCTTAAAGAGATGATTTGGTGATGTGGAATGTGGGTGGAATGCTGCACCTGGTGTCAGGGAGACCTATTTGGGGATCCCAGGTCAAACATTTGCAAGCTGTGTGACCATACACCAGCCATTTAAGTACTCTGAGCTCCAGTTCCTAACCTGTAACCCGATGGTAATAACACCTACCTCTCAGTGTGAGGCTTCAGTGAAATCATGTAAGACGCCATGTGAACATCTCTGGGTGTTACCTCTGTTAGTCTTTCTGGCCCTCAGTTTCCTCCTCTGTAAGAAGAGCTCTTTGTACTGGAGGCAACGTGGAGTATGTAGTAGGAAGAATGCTGGATTTTGGAAACTTTGAAGCCTTGGTCTGGAATTCTGATTCGGACACTTATGACCTGTATAACTTTTGGTCGGTCACTTCTTTCCGAGCCTCAGCTACCTCATCTGTAAAATGGGGATGAGGATGTTTGCATTGCCTGCCTCGGTGGGTCTTTGTGAGAAAAGTGCTCACCTACTTCTTCAGTAGGTGATGGTAGAGGTGTGAGCCATTATTATTACCGCACAATCTCTAAGATCCTTTCAGATGCCAAACTACACGGCTCATTGTAAAGTTTTTTGGAGCTTTTCTGGGTTAGCTCCATACACACCACAGGCAAAGTTGCTTAACAACTGTAGTCAAGCAGATCTATCTAGTTCTGAGAGGGAGTGGAAAGTGTCCCATTAAACTAGCCCTGTCCCAGTCCCATTTTACTGCTGAAAAAAGTAACCCATTGCAAAGCTGGGGATCTGCACTTGCGTATCAGAATCTAGTAATTCTATATCTTTCACTTTTCCTGAGGGAGAGTGGATAAGATATTCAGCATCCCAAGTCTACTTGCTGCCCATCATTTTAGCAGGAGGCTTTCCTTTCCTGTGATTTTCTGGGTTTGACATTCAGCCTGTCGGAAGCTGCTTTCACACGCTGTCAGCAGTAATAATCTGGCGCACTCCAAGTTCTCCTTTCTTTATAGGTGTGCAGCTGGGATAACTGATGATTAATGCGTGTGTCTGGTGGGGGCTTCAGGGTAATTTGATTTGCTTGATATCCAGAGTGATCGCTACTCTTTCCATTTTTCTTTCTTCCTTCCCTTTTTTTTTTTGAGTTTGTTTCGATGTTTACCTTTGTTAGAGTTTTAATATGATTAATGGCCCTTGTTTTTGTTTCCTCTCAAGTTTTAATTACATTTTGCAAAAGCCTTGTATAATTATGGATCTGGGACTCTCCCATAGATCTCCCCCTCAAAAGTCATTCAACCTCTCTGCCTTTATTAAACTTTTCTAGTCCTTCATTTTCCCACCTCTCCCAGGCAAACTCTAGGGTGATTCCCGCTGGGAATACTTCTTGTATATAAGAATACTTCTGGTTGTTGCTTCTATTATGTCTGGATTTTATGATCCGTGATGGTAGAAGTTAGGTCCTGCCCCCTTACAAAAAGCACTAGGGGTGGAGTTGGGGCTGGGAGTGAGCATGAGTTGGAGAGAAGTCTTCAGGAAAGCATCAGCTTATAGGCCGATGGCAGCCTCTGCCTGGTCCCAAGTCCCAGTCAACAACTGCAAAGTCATCTCTCTCAGCAGAGGAAAGAAATTATGATTCCCTGAGAGGGTGGTTCTTTTTCTATAAGGAGCCATGAATATGTGTATGGAGAAGGAGAGAGAAGGCATAGGAAGCAGATTTATCCTTCTCTTTTTTTTAGGAGCTGGGTGGAGGCATCAGCCGCATAAAGGTGTTCCAACTGAAAGAACACCCATCCCACTGAGACGGCAAGAGCAATGGGTTAGGAAATAAGTGAATGAAACCAGCCTCTGCCTCTGGTGGCAGTCTGCCTGGAAAGCAAAGATAAAGCCTTGGAAAGGGCAGAGATGGAATGACAATATAGTTGGAGTTTCTCTCCAGATGCAAACTGAACTGGCTAGATTTTTTCCAGGTTCCAAAAGTTGCTTAGTTTCCTGGTTCCCGCTTTCAACTTCCTGTACACTTTAGCCTTGATTTGCCTACTTTTCCCCTATAAGGTCAGATGCCATCTGGCTGCAAAAAGGGTTGCTCTTACCTTAAATTAAACCAGAGGAAGAAATAAGATGGACAGAGAGCAAATGTTCTAAAACTTTTTTGGGTGATGGGCCCCTTTGGCAGTCTGGTGTCACCTCTGGACCCCTTCTCAGAATCATGTTGTTAAATGCATAAAATAAAATATGTATGATTACAAAGGAAGCCAATTATATGGCATATAGTCATCAAAATGTTTTTTAAAAATTATTGTATACCAAGTTAAGAATCACTTAAAAGAGTTAAAAAGGGCTTTTAAATAATTGCTCATGTTTATATTACACATTATAGGGTCGAGGAGCATGCATTTATGTGCCAAATGCTTTACAAATATTATTTCATTTGATCCTCACAACAACCCAATGAGGTAGTTACTGTTATTACCCCCATGTTACAACTGAGGAAACTGAAGCAGAAGTTAAGTGACTTGTCCAAGGTCGTACAACTAGTAAGTGTCTAAGGCTAGATCTGAAAACATATCTTCCTGACTCCAGGTCCAGGGCTCTATCCCTTATACTACATAGCTGCCTCTACATTAAAAAGCTGATTCTGGAGAGCAATTCTGTGAAGTCACTAATGCGAATCTCTCCCATTTTACAAATGAGGGAATTGAGACTCAGAGAGCTGATATTGGGTCAGAGCTGGGACCCAAGGTCAAGTCTTTAGAGTCCGAGTATGACATTGCCTTCTCTCCATTGCACCTAGAAATTTTCCATATTGTAATAGCACAAAGAAGTTGGGAAGAAGAAGGATTTTGAGACATAAAATACACTTTCCCTCAACTATCACTGCATACTTTACCCCCAGTCCTTTCCTCAAGGAGTAGAAAACCAGCCAGAATTCTGTTTGGTGAATGGAATTCCCATCCCACTGAGGATATTTCCATGTCCTAAACCCTTTTTTATGGATTATACCTATAAGAGGGGATATTATTGTTGAGCAAAAATTCACCCTCCCCTTCTCCTAATTGATCTATAAACAGGCAGCTCTACCCTTCCCCTATCCTAATTGATCTGTGGGTGGGAGTTTCAGCCTAGGGTACACACTTTGTGCCCAGTGGGAAATTCAAATGTATGCTGACCAATCACTGATTGTAGTTTCAGCTATTGAATCTCTTTAAAAACTGTCATGCTGTCCATGCCAGTACTGTCTGATTTGGGTAACCATGTAACTCCGGCAGTCCTGTGGTAATAAATCCACTTCCAAATTTTAATCTTGGGGATCTTCTGTCTCGCTCCTTTAAGCTCAACAATTCTGATATCTTGTTTTGTTCCCACAAAAGTTATTGGGAGATAATCAATAGCTGTGGGGAAGCTCCCTTATCTTATTTTACTAGCACCATCCTGGTCCTAGGGTGAACTAGAAAGATGGGGGTATGATAAACAGCTCAGACCCTAGAGGTCACACCCTAGTCACTAGTTTCCTTTCTACCTAGCCTATGTAATCTGCATAAAGAGGGAATGTAGGGAAATAAAGTGAGAAATTTGAGGAATTTCAACTAACTCTAACTCTACTGGGAAGGACAGAACTGTATAACCTCACTCCTGCTTCTATATCAGTGTGGGTGTTCCTAGTGAGCATCACACCCACTTTCATGAGGGAAGTATAATAAACTCCTTCCTTTGCCCACTCTGTTTCTGAGTTCTTTCAATGAAAAGGGATGTGCCATGTTAAGGGGCATCTCATGTGGATCTTCCTAAGGGCCCCCAGCTAACTCCCTGACCCTGACTGGGAAGTCCTCTGATCCCCACAAGTGTGTTTCTCACATACCCAATACACAGAATCTGGTATTAATGACTTTAATTTGACTGCTTGATTGTTTGTAAGTGCATTGCAAAGTCTAGAAAGGATGTAAAAGAATGTTATAATATGATCCCTCCTCCAAGGGAGTTTCTGAGCTAGTCGGGAGAACAAAAATAACACATGAACAGCTAAATAGGGGCAAAGTTTTTGTTCTGGGGAGAAGTTGAGAGACTTTGGTTTTAGTCCAGGTTCTGCCACCTGGGACAAGTCACTTGTTTGGGCTTTTGTTGCCTTCTCTGTAAAATGAATGTGTTGGAATGGAATTCAGGGGAACCTGCAGCTGGGAGGCCAATGGCCCTACCCCTGGAATAGAAGATCCCTAAGGAAGATTCTAGCTCTAAGAGAGTCTCAGGATCACAGGATTTCTGAATTGGAAAGAACTTCTGAAATCATCTTCTTCTACTTCAATTCATGTTAATTCAATTTTGTGACTCTGAGATGTGAGCCACTGGAAACTGCCTGGAGAACAAATTCCTTAGGCACTAAGCCTCAGTCTGTTTTGCATAGTTTGTCCAAGCATGCCTTTCTAATGACCACCTCAGAAGCTGGAGTGCCTGAAAGACTACAGCTTAAGCTGCTGTGTACTTCAAGTGGGGCCTCCTAATAAGACCTATGTGTGTGATCCTTACAGACTTCCAACTTTGGTCCTAAATGGCCAGTCCAAGAGGGTAAATCTGTTGGAAAACTACTCTATCTGCTATTCCTGAAATCTTCCTCTGCTTTCCCCCCCCCCCCTTTTGAATCATGTTGATAGATAAGAGCTATCTGTACCCTCTCAATGGCTTAGGGGCCCAGAGACCATTACCTGGACTTAGTTAGGGGTTCAGGGCCTCTGAACCTTTGTTTTTTGTTTTTGTTTTGGTCAAGGACCCTTTTGGCTGTTTGGTGAACTCTATGGACTCCTTCTAAGAAACACATTTTTAAATGCATAAAATAAAATACATGAGTACAAAGAAAATAAATTATATTGAAATACAATTTTATATATTTAAATTCACATTATGATGTAAATGTCCAAGATAATGATCTTTCCCAGAAGGCTTGGAATTGGGAGGGAGGTATGGGGGGAAGGATGTGAGGGTGAGGGACAAGTAGGTGAAAGAGCACTAGGGCTGGTTGATTGTTGTCCTTCATTCTTGAAGAGGATCAAAATGATATTACTATGTTGGAGTCAAGATATGGTGTGTCTGACCAATATGAGCTCAAATGCTTTACCACGGGTTGGGTACAAATAGTCAATATGAACATTTGGAGTGGAGATGCCTCTAACTCTGAGCATCTCATGTTTCTTTTGATCTACTGCAATTCTGCTTTGCTCATAGAACACAGTCAGTGCCTTCTTTTATGTGCGGACCACCATGCTGGGTGGTCCTTTGCCAAGCCTTCCATGTCACACAATTGATTTCAAATAGGTAAAAATGGTAAAGTGATATGAGTGATGTCTTTTGCTTTGAGTATATATTAGATTTAAGTGAGGCAGAGTTGCACAAAGTTGTGCATCTCACTCTCTCCTCTAGAGTCATCAAAGTCCAGTAGTCCAAAGTTGAGATGACTGGTGATGACTTGGGATACAGTAGATGACCTTGGCCTCTTAGATATTTAACCAAGCTCTAAGTATTCCACAATATGTGCTTCAGCCAGCTTCATAGCTATTGGAACACCTTGTTCTCATCTGCCCATTTGGCCAGAGGAAGTCTTCACATGCTTGGGGTATATATCCCATCCTCCAGCTCACAGGAGGATTTGAAACCCTGTAGTTACCCTCAACTTGGTTAGTCCATCTGCTGAAAAGTTTTACTGGGGTGTGGCCACTGTGCATGGTACAGCTTCTTGGAGCTAGAGGTGAGAGTTGGGTGAAATGTGGACACCAAAGGTGGAAGAGCAACCCTGAGAAGGGCTGAGCAGCCCTCACACTAGAGGTACTATTCTTCCCTGAACACACCCTATACCTCTGCATAAGGGCTGTTGGTATATGAATAGGGGACCTGGAGGAGAGTTCCTTACTCATTTGGGAAGTTGATGGCTGGGAAGATTGGACTTGGAAGAAGGCTGGATCTGTAGGACAGACCTTGGTTCAAATCCTGGCTTTTCTATTCACTGTGTGACCTTATAAGGGCCCAGTTAACACCTCTGGGCCTCAGTTTCCTTCTCTGTAAAAAAGAAGGCTGAACATGATGACCTATAAGGTCCTTTTCTATTCTAAATCTATATCCTATTCAGGGTCAGTCTTGTCTAGTTATGATGAGGGCTAGTTTTGGTGACAGTTCCCCTAAACTATAGCTCCATGGTCTTTTCAGCCAGGAGCTGACTTGGCTTGGCTGGCCCAGAGGTGGTTTGGGTGCTGCATTTTCTCATCACAGCTGGATATCCTCTCTTTGTCCCATTTGGCTCTAGTAACAATTGAAAAAGACTTACACTTTTTAAAAATGTGTTTGTTTTTTAGTTATATGAAATGAGATTGGTACCCCTTCTACTTTCCAGTTGGTTTAATTTTCTTCCTGTCAACAAGGCAAGAAAATTCAGGTAAGATAACTAATTCATTTTATAGGTGCTCCAGCTGCTACTGAATATAGATTGGAAAAATGTATGCCAGCCTTAAGTGGTCATATGAAGGTTTCTCATCACTGTCTAATTTTTTTTTTTATTAAAAAAAAGAGTGAGGACAAGCAGTCAGTGGCCACATTGGCTGAAATTGAGTTCTTAAGGCTCTCTACAAGTTTCTCTCTCAAGAGTCTCTGGTGAGTTGGAATGAGACAAAGGTCAGTATTCATTTGATCAAATTAATTTTCAAATCTGTGCCATACACTATTTGAACTCAAGTCTCCAGAGACACAACACAAAAGCATCAACCAAAGCTGTTCTGGGGCAAAATTGTCAAGTAAAGTTTGCCTTTTGTGTCCCCAGCCTTCTTCTCTATGTCCTTTCACCCTTTCAGTGACCTTCTGGAATCCACAGGTACTCAGTGTTCTCATATTCATATTTTCCATATTAATTCTGTTCTTAGAAAAAAGATCTGACCATTTATATGTAAGTATAACTTACTGATAAAGCTCAAAGTGTTCCCCTTTCTCTGGACATTTGCATTTTAATAAGAGTCTGGGCTTTAAGCCAAAGGGTAGGGATGGACACTGGACCAGTTATTTCACTGGCTTGGGGTTACTTCCTGGTGAGGAAACTCCTTCAACTGAAGTAGGTCCTAGGTCTGCACCTTCTCTAGAGAATTGCCCAGAGCATTGAGTAGTTAAGTGACTTGTTTCATAGCAGGTTTATATATGAAGCTAGACAAAGGAATAAATATCCAATTTTAAAATTTCAGGGCTGAGGGGAGGCAGCCTGATATAGTAGGAAGAGGTCTGGGTTTGAAGGTATATGACCTGATTTGATATCCCAGCTCTACCCCTAATACCTGTGTGACCTTGGTCAAGTCACTTAACTTCATCTCTAAAATGAGACAATTAGATTAATTGGCCACTAAGATCTCTTTCTGCTCTAAAATATATGATTCTATGAAATGATGAGGGGGATTCTGGCTTCCCAGTTCCTTGGATGTGCTAGAACCTTAGTAATGGGGTCGCTGGGTCAAAGATAATGCACCAGTTGGTACCTCTTTTTGTAAGTTGCCATACTGTTCCACAAAAAGATGGCACTACTTCATATTTCTACCAGAAGTCCAATAGTGCACCTGCTTCTGCATAGCCCTGCCAATATTAAATCTTATTGCTTCAAAGAATATTTTCTGATTTAATGGAGGTACCTCAAAGCCGTCTTATTTTACATTCCTTTGATTATTGGAGGATTTAAACAATTTTCAGGTGGCAAATGGATATAACTTAGCAATTTACATTTCTGGCCTAGGTATCTTTTTGATAACTCCATTAATTCCGTAATTCTTTAATGAATCTTTTTTTTTTTTTAATGTGGCATAAAGTTGACTTTCACTGCTGTGGTCTAATACCAAGTCACATACCAAGTCTCAATAATATCTTTGAATTAAAATTTACTTCTTTAAATTGATCTTACATCAAGATCTCTAGATTACTTTAAAGGAATCATCCAAATGCTCCATTTGTATATTGACATTTGAAACACTGAGTATTTTTATTGCCCTTCTCAGGGGTCTTCTCCTATATTGCTGAGTCCATTCTTTTCCCTCTGTCATGCTTCTGTAATGAGTATATATGGAAAATGTTCTTCCTTCCCCTATATTCTCTGTTTAAAGCCTTTTAAATCAGATCCTCTTATCACCCTAGTCACTTTTTGGATGTAAAAGAGTCCATTATTCCTTTATCTTAAGACCTGGTCCAGAAATTAAAATCTTATTCCCAGACTCCATTTTCTTAACAGCTGTTCAATCTCAATAGTCTCCTATTTCTTCTGAAATCCCAATCAGCAGCACTAATGAATATATCATAGTCCTTCATAGTCTTCAATTTCTTGCTTAGGATTTCATAATCCCTGTACATGTGTTCTAAGTTCTTTGTGACCATATTTTTGTTCCTACAGAAGTCACTAGAAATGGTTCTCATCAGTGTATGGGGGGCTCCCTATCTATCCCTCTTAGATGTTCTGGGAAGAGAGCACACTTCCTAATTATTCATAGTAGATTGACATAGGGCCTTCTGGACATTCCTCAGCAGGGAATCATCATCTACTGTGCCGTACCTCTTCTCCTTTTATTATGAAATGGTAGCAGCATCGAGAAAGAGAATTACGTCTAACAGGAATATGCTTTTACTATCCCAGGGTTTGCTGATATTGCAAAGCAATAGCAGGAATAAAGAGAAGTCCCAGTAGAAGGGACTTGGGAAGCCCAGGCTGCTGCAGACTGATGGAATGGCTTGCTAGCCATGTCTAAGAAACAATCATAAGGACCACAATGGTGACTTGGTGTAAGAATTATTGTCTTAGGTACAGAAATGGCATCTTCTAGGGAGGCAGTGAAACCTTATTGACTGGAAATTGATACAGCAAGAAGGCAGGAGAAAAAGAAAAAGAAAACAAATACTCTTTCACAAGGGGGAGAGGAAAAGAAGTTTCTGGGGTTATTTTAGTGAGGAATTTGGGGAGCCAAGATTCTGTCTCTTTTGGAGGAATATCATCAGTTCCTTTCCATTTGCTGCTCTGTACTGGGAGTTCACATCTTTCTTTGCCCTCACTAAGAGCTCTGAGAATGCTGCTGTCCCTGAACAGTTTGAGTTCAATGTTCTTTTCCCTGATGATCACTCTCAAGCAGGGTTTCTCTGTTCCTCCCAGGGATGTGGTGAAGACTAATTAGATAATGTCTGTAAAGTACTTTGAGTTCCTTAGAGATGGGCGCTATAGATATATTATTAATAATAGTTGTTGTGAGTAGCAGTGGAGCACAGTGTTTCCAAACAAATGACTAGTTCATACTTAAATACCACAGGGAGAAAGGAGAAGAGAGAGGGAGGGATCGATCAAAATGAACCCATCCTATGAAGAGTCTGGTGTTCTGTCATGGGAAGTAGAGGAAGAAGCTTCACTGTATGGTCCAGAGAGGGAACTATGTGCAATTCCCTCCTGAATCTGTGCTCATAATAGTATGATAGAGAGGCTAAGCAGTGTTATGTCCAATCAGTTAGTATGTGTCTAAGTACCCCAGATTCTTTTCCCTTCAGGGTTTGTTATAGACTAGTGGTACTCATTTCCTGGGATATTAGATAGATCATTGAGCATTTCCTGGAAGAAATCCCCGAACAAACTAAGCCAGTTTATATTTTAGGGTGGAGAAAGAAGTGACCTTGCCAAAATAATTCCTATCTGGCATTTTTGGTTTGTTTAGGAGCTCAATCTCTGTATCAATGTTAGTTGACCTTTATATAATGCTTTATGGTCAGTAGAGTGCTTTGCATATATAATCTTATTTGATTGGTCTTGCATCAGAACCTCCAGATTACCAGAAGTCCCACCCACAACATGTGCATTTCCCTCCCAGTCCAATCTCTGACCTTGCTCCAGGGTGGGTAACCCTCCACCCTCTTTTCACCTGCCTTTTTAAGTGTTATCTTCTACCATTAGAATGTAAGCTCCTTGAGGGCAGGGACTGTTTTTACCTTTCTTTGCCTCTATAGCCTTAGCCCAATAATCTGCACTTAGTGAGCACTTATTAAATGCTTTATCTATCTTATCTATTTGATCCTCAAAACAATCCTGTGAAGGAGGTACCCCAGACATTATTCTGCTTCACTTTACAGTTGGCAAAACTGAAGCTTAAGTTGTGTGACTTGGCAGTAGTCACACTGCTGGACAGCATTAGAGGAGGATTTCAACTAGGTCTTACTGATCTCAGGTGGAACACTCTACTATCCTGGTTTGTTAGAGAATAATTTGAGGTTTGCTAATCATTTCTGTGCTAGCAGCTTTGTTTCCCCTCCTTTTCAAAGACTGAGCTCTCAGACTCTGTTCCCACTGCCTCAAGCCAACTGCACAGGCTGTCATGGCAATCCATATGAGTGTGATGCTGGAGAGATTCTAGCAATTGTCTTTTTTGGTCGAGTCTCCAAAGCCCCTTCCCCTGAAAGCTCTACTCCTCCTAATACCCAGGACCTTTTCACTCATCTTCTTATTTTTCTTTATGATAATAGACCTACTGACCAAACAGGTCACTTTAAGGAGCTTCAACTCTAGACTTATGTAGACTGGTTTCAGTTCTGGTCATGTCTGACCGGGAAAAGAGGGGAGTCAGGTTCTTTGTTGCTGTCTCTGGCTCTTTACTCTGTTACCCTGGAGCCCTGAGACAAAGAATATTTAGTTTTGGTTTGTGTCTAGGTTCTCCCCAAAAAAGGAATAGAAAGGTACTTAATGTAAAGTGTTGATCAGGTATAGGGCAGCTATTTATTTCTACCTCCTAAAAGAAATACTTAAAACAGAAGAACCTCTCAGATACATGTTGACAGAGACTTAAAACATGATATAATGACCTATAATGCCTATTATCTTTTGCCTGGAGATTGATACTTAAAACAGAAGAACCTCTCAGATACATGTTGACAAAGACTTAAAACATGATATAGTGACCCATAACTCCTATTATCTTTTGCCTGGAGATGGCTACTTAGAACATCAAATCATGAGACATTTTGTGGGACTGTTGAACAGCCCCTTTACCTTCACTTTGGCTTTTTACTTTCTGAGTAACTCCCTCGATGTAAAAATTTTCTGGCAAGCCAGTGCTTAGCTTGAGATCAATCTCCTGTCTGTGGTTTTCTTCTTCAGGAGTGAATCGTCATAAAACCCTAAATTACCTCTTTCTGCTGTCATTCAACTCCAGCTGAGGGATTCAGGAGCTTCTGGACACTCTAACTCACAAGGATGCCCTCAGGTCATCTTATAAGGGCCCTTTGATCAGAGAAAGAAACACAAAATAGAAGAGGCCACTAGCAGTGGAAGTTCCAGGCTTTAGCTTAATCTAGGTTGCATATGTTGTCATGTGGGAAGAGTAGCCATAGCTGCTGAGTGGAGGGAAGAACCCCTTACTTCCCTTTTCGAAGTCCAAGAGAGAGCTTTCTGAGTCTCAAGCCACATGAAGAAGAGATCAGAATGTGTGAAGGCTGGGAGATAGTCACTCCTTTTAAGATATTCTGAGTAGCCCTTCATCTTGCTTTATTGCCCAATTTTTTTTAATGCAGTGATCATGGAGGCAGGTATGGGGAGAGATAGAGCTTGATTTCCCTTGTTTTTTATCAAGGCATTGAAAAGCTGGTACTGAAACCTCTTTCCCATCTTCCACATAGGCCAAAGAATATACCCTGGTTGAACTGTCTCTATTTACATCTATTTCTTCTTTTTTCCTTTCCCAGGAAAATCTCCTAGTCTGAGAATGGAAGAATCCCCTGAGAATGACTTTTCTTTGCCATGCCTGGATCCCTACCCTCACCACTATCTCCTAGGCCACATCAATACAACTTCAGAGTTGCCATGGAAGCCATTAGATCAGCAAAGAAACCTTCAGAGTGGATAAGTGGTGGAGGAAAACTTCTCTGGGTTGGAGCAAAGAAGAACAAGCATTTCTGAATATTGGAATCACCAGCCTTTATTGGCTTCTCCTCATGAATCATTGAGTGAAACATTTATGGAGAGGACACCCAAACTCATCATAGGTCAGTCCCATAAATTGCATACAGGAAAACTGGCAGGTTTAGTATGGGTCAGAAATGTTCCAACACATTAGATGACTTGGCAGGCTCATTGTGTATTAAATATCTTTACTGTGTTTGACATGTTTGATGCTAATTTAACCCCATTGGCCTCATGGGATAATTTAAATGGGGATTTAAATAGCTACTAGAATCACCCCTTTCCCCTCATCTTTCTTCTTTAAATAATTCCAGGGCCCAATGTCTTAAATAGGTGGCTTTCAAGTCCATGGAGCCTACCTTCTATTTGTTACAAGCATATACAGGCCTAATAAAATATATCACATTACTAAAGCCAGTTGTACCACATTATTTAGACCAGCAATTAAAAGCTTTGGAGTTGGCTTTGCTCTGTCAAAGCTCCCACCCCCAGTATTACTTCCTTTGTGCTTGGGTAACATCCATACTGACTAAGTCCTGTTTGTGAAATTGAGGGTTCTCTTAGGTTATAGCCTTCATAAGAATCATACATCTCTTGTGAATTTTAGGGGAATTCCCTAGATCCCTGTGTTGCCAACTGCCCAGTGTTTCAGATCTGGGTAACCTACAAAGAAAATACAATGTCTCCCTTGGTTATGTTAACTCATCTAATTCTCTTAGTAATTTCCCCTTGCTGGGCCTCAGTTTTCCCATTTGTAAAACAGAGGGGTTGGGCTAGATCATTCCTAAGGTCCCTTCCAGCTCAGCCATTCTCTGACTGAAATGACCGGATGTTTTTTTTTTTTTTATTAGCATTTAGCAAACAAAGGTACAAGGGGACCTCCCTTCCCTTATTTGTTCCAAAGCCCTCATCAGAGGAAATGTGAGGTTCTATTTTCTATGTTGATGTTTCTCACGTATAGAGTAGGCTTCTTGATGTTATCTTTAGCTGACACAAAGAAGAAAGGCCGGCCAGGATAATCACTGGAAGACAGTGACATGGCACAATGGAGAGAACTGGGCCTGGAGTCCGGAGGCCTTGAGACACCGAACCTCAGATGCTTCCTAACTGTGTGACTCTGGGCAAGACATTTAACCTCTCTGTACCTCTGGATGACTTTGCTGATGATCTTTGGGAATTCTTGTTGCTAAACTTTTGATCACTCTCTCAGAATTTAGGTAGCTTTGGTTCTTGGATAATGGACATATTTGTTTGTCACTAGGCCAGTTCTCAAAGCCTTTCAGTTTGTTAGGATTTGCCAGAACTTGTGTCATCTCACTGTCGCTGTCTTCAAGAATACAGGGTCACCTCTGTACCAGGATGGGGCATTGGAGGAGTTCTTAAGTGGAGTGCATTAAAACTCTATCAGCCACTTCTATCTCAGTGTGAGTTTATAAGCTCCTTTCCTGACCACAGAATTGAACGGGGGGGAGGGTAGTGTAGTTTCAGGACTTGAGTAGCTGAGACAGAATCACAGAATGCCAGGGCTCGAAGGAATTTTAGAAGTCACCTGCTCTGGGGCGGCTAGGTGGCGCAGTGAGTAAGAGCGCCGGCCTCGGAGTTGGGATGACCCGAGATCGAATCCGGCCTCAGAAAATGAGCACCCACACACAAATAATGACTAGCCGTGTAACCTTGAGCAAGTTACTTAACCCCAATTGCTTAAAAAAAAAAAAAAGAAGTCACCTGCTCTAAGTTCCTCAGCTTATAGATGAGCAAACCAAAGGCCAGAGAAATGAAATGATCTTTCTAAGGTCACCTAGCTAGTGAGTGGCAAATCCAGAACTTAACTGAAACACAACTCAGCTGTGTTCTTTCCTTTATATCAGCAGGGTAAAGAAGGATTTCGAGGAGTACTGAGAAGGGCAAAACAGGTGTGTGTGTGTGTGTGTGTGTGTGTGTGTGTGTGTGTGTGTGTGTGTGTGTGTGTGTGTGTGTGTGTGTGTGTGTGTGTGTGAGAGAGAGAGAGAGAGAGAGAGAGAGAGAGAGAGAGAGAAAGAGAGAGAGAGAGAGACTTGTTGAAGGAGAACACTGCTCATGTGACACCTGAGATCTCCCTATTCTTTAATTTAAACTTTTCTGATCTCTAAGCCTTAACTATTAACCAGAATGATGATTTGGAACCCAAGTCAGCTAGGCAGCCCGGTTCTATAGACTATCCCAACTAAAAATTTTCCATAGAATCTGATCTGGGAGGGATCCAAGATCAATTAATTAAATCCCCTCATTCTTCAGATAAAGAGAACTTGCCCAAGATCACCCAAAATCTGACCCTGAACTCCAGTCTCTTGGTCTTTCCATCACATGATTCTGTGAGATTCCTTTGATAACACCTACTACTTTGGTCTTCACTGCTTGTAAGGTCAAGAAGGTTATATTTAACCCCTTCTATAGGGTTCTCCGATAAACTTGGATGAGGGGTAGAGGGTGTCTAGGCTCTTTTCCAATGGCTCCAGCTCCCACTTATGCATTTACCTAAATTTAAGGGTGACCCTCTACACCCCAGTTCCATTTAGCTACTAAAAGTAGCTTTCACAAAGAGATATTTACTTCAAAAAATATAACCCCAGATATAGAAACAAACTCCCCCCCAGTGGGGGAAGCATAATTCTTTTCCCCTGTTCCCCCTCAGTTTCTGGGGAGATGAAGGAGACGAGGTTCATAGCTTAGCCTGGCTCCTGGAGAGCATAGTCTTGGTTCCAAGTCCAAAAACACCACTGGGCTTGAAGTTCTTGGTACTGGGACTTCTCAGGGCTTCCCTGAAGGTTGGGCTGACTGCAATGTCCTCCCTGGAATCCTGGCCTGAGTTCCAGTGGGTCCAGAGGGGATCACCACCAGCACCTAAAACTGAGAAGGACAAACAACATGGAAACAGAGACCCCAGGCCCATTTCTCTGAATCAGAGAAAGTAGGGGAAAGAAGTCCTTTCCCTTCTCTGTCAGGTTGAGTTCATGGTGCCCATATTGTGGATAAACTATTCTTTTCACCCTCTGAGCACAACAAAAGATGCCACATTTCAGCTAGTACCAGCTAGAGAGAGATTAATTCTCTCAGTCTCCCCAGTTTCAAGATTAAGCCCTTTTGGCAATTCAATCAATCAAAGGAGGCTACCTTCACTCATTCCATAAGAGATGAAGAATGTCTCCATTTTAAGATATCTGGGCATGTCCAAGCAAGCCCCATATAGGTTAATTAACCTCCATGTTAGGCAACCTGGGCAAGCTCCAAAGGCAAACCCAGTTACACCTGTATTTTGAGACTTGTTGCACACTATTTATTTTCTAATTACCCATCCCTAGGAACCGTGGGATACAGGCAAAAGTGCTAGGTGTGGAGTTAGGGGACCTGGGTTTGAATTCTGGCTCTGCTCTTAATACCTAGATAACCTCAAGCAAGCCACTTGACCTCCCAGGACTTCAGTTTCTTCTACTGTAAAAATAAAGTAGTTGGATTAAATGGCCTCTGAAGTCACTTATGGCTCTAAATTTCTTCTTAGGCAGTTGAGTGGCACAGTATGTAAAGTGCTAGGCCTGCAGGCAAAAGTCCTGAGTTCAAATTTGACCTCAGATACTTCCTAACTGTGTGACCCTGGGCATGTGACTTAATCTGTCTGCTTCAGTTTTCTGTAGTATAAAATGAGGACAATAAAAGCCCCTCGCTCATGGGGTTGTTGTGACGATCAAATGAGGTAATCTTTGTAAAGCTAAACTTAGCACAGAGTTCAGTACATAGTAGGCACTTAATAAATGCTTGTTCCCCTCCCCTCCTCCCTCTCTGCTGCTGCCAACATCCTTGAACACAAACTGGTTCAGCACAGAGGTATAATTAGGAATATTTTCATGTGTGGCAAAGCCCATTTTTTGGCCCATCCTCCCTTGCTTGCTGGCCCGCAACCTTGCTCACTTGTTTTTCTCTCTAGGATTGACTTTTCCCACATTGACTCCTTCAGGTCAAGGGCTCGATGGCACAATTTCACCAATTGTTTCTGACTCATGACCTATTATTCCCTCACTATGTCCTAGGGCCCTCCCTTCTCTAATCCTTATTGGTAAGCAGATTGGCAGAAGACTGTGAGGTATGTGGATGGCATTTTTTTGACCACCATTGAGACAGAAGCACACTCTTCTCCCTATCACTGGCACATGGATCTTGGCCCTGATGGCCTCAGCCTCCATTATGGCTCTTTTCCAGCTTCTGCTTTCTTTTTCTATTTTTATTGATGATTTTTGTTTTTAATATTTTCATTTTGTAATGTATCCCTTCCTTCCTCCTTTATCAAGCCTGACATCACTTGTATCTAAGATTTTTTTTTTAATAGGGTGAAAAAGGCAGTTTAACAAGACCAACCAACACCTAATCCCTATCAGATAGTATTTGAGATATTCCACACCCATAGTCCCCACCTCTGCAGTGAAGGAAGAGTTGACAGCACCTGCTTTCTTCCCCCTTTTCTCATTTTTCTCCTTTAAGGGTTTATTCTCAAGAGAAAAGAGTATGCAAATTTAGGAATAATGTATAAGAAAGTAGAAATAATAAGTGCATACAAGAGAATCAACCACGTTTATCAATCAGCACTTAAACTTTTTCTAAGTGAAGTTCCCCAGGCCAAATTGTCTTTTAGGATGGTTCTTTAGGACCGCTGGAGCTATGCCCAAGCATACTGGTCCCAAATGGCCCAAATCAAGTCCTCTTACAGGAAAAAAAGTCCTCCCTTTAGTTTTTCCCTCTCCAACCCCGAAGAGCAATAAGATGAGAATTGTTCAATTCTTCCTTTCATCTGTGAATTTGTGCTGTGGAGATGTTCCCCCTACTTGCCAATCCACCCTAGGACATCTATTGCCTTTGACCCATCTAGGTCAGAAAGAACAAGTCTACGAAAGTAAGTTGTTACCAGTTATTACTTGGCCAAATGACCACTTTCCTGCCCAGCCAAGGGAAAGGAATGGGATTTTTAAAAACAAATAATTAGTGGTTTTCCCATCATTTCAAAAATATAGGATAACCTGAGAATACAAAAAGACAAGACTCTTCTGCATAGCCTACTTCATAGTGCTGAGTAGGACTGGTACTTTGAGAGAGAGAGAGAGAGAGAGAGAGAGAGAGAGAGAGAGAGAGAGAGGAGAGAGAGAGAGAGAGAGAGAGAGAGAGAGAGAGAGAGAGAGAGGGGGGGGGGGGGGGAGGAGAGAGAGAAGAGAGAGAGAGAGAGAGAGAGAGAGAGAGAGAGAGAGAGAGAGAGAAAGAGAGAGAGAGAGAGAACTAAGGGAAAGGGACTTGTGCCAAGAAGGAGGTATGTTTATGCAGAACCTTCAGCAGGTGCACCTGGAATCCCCACCCCTGCTTGTTCCTGTGCCCGGGCAGCCCAGAACACAGTGTTTAGATGACTTTGTACACACCTGGCTCAGAGTGTTAAAGACTCATGGAGAGGGAGAGAAGGGGATTGTCAGGTTGGCAGGGAGGTAGGGAGCAGTGAGAGTTGGAAGGGGGTGAATTGAGGGAGGAACATGAAGGTGAGAGCAAAAAAGGAAACATTTAGAGATGCTTTCTCAGACTTGGAGATGGTCTTGGAAACTTTTCCTTCATTTCAGACATGTCAGGGATCTCAGGGTATGAGGCTGAAGGGACGTGGGGGTGGGGTGGAGAACAAGATGCTACTGGAGCTTAAGAAATACTCTCAGTTTCATTGATTTTGAACAAGATGAAGTGGGAAACTGGCACTTGATCTCCTGTACTGTGCAATTTTGGGTAACTGAAGGTTAGAGTCTCCTGTAGTTTCCCAAATGCAATAGAAACATCTAGAAAAGTACAAAGAAACATTTCACAGACATGTCATCTACACAGATATGGACATACTAGTCCTCTTTGGTCTGCCTATGCAGCCATCTTTCAAAGAATTTAAAAATGCTTTACAAAGACTAATTAACTTCGAGAGAAATTTGAAGTGACATCTGATTGTCAGTTTATAAATGGGGAAATTCAACCATAAAGTTCAAAGTCTTTTTTTCTGACAACCAGGCAGCCATATGTGCAAAATTTCAAGTGAGTGATACCATGATTATGTAGTTTGGCCCATAGTAAGAATTAAGATCATGAATAAAACATTGATCCACCCTTTAGTCAAAAATTCACAGTACAAAGATAGATGGCCCCTGACTCTACTAAGGTACCTAAAGGGGGGCAGGAGGAGAAAAAAAAAGCCCAAACTAGTTTATAAGAGCTAGCATGAGTCTAAATGCTTGATTCCTACCTCTTCTCCAAAGATTTCCTAACAGGGGCAAAGTCCATAGGGTGGGGAGTAGGTTTCCTGGCTGTAGCCTTAATGGGGTGTGTGGCAGGGAAACAGCAGTATCTTTAAATCACTTTTTTTTCCTATCTTTTTAATCAAATGATAAAGTTTATATCAAACATCAATGCAATTAATTCACTTAGTAATGATTTGCATTTAAATAAAAATACTTTCAACACATAAAATACCATAACTTTTTGGTCCCACCCTCTATGTGTCAGTCAAGGTTGGCCATTTTTTTCTCATTCATTGCCTCTTCTGTTTCTGCTTTTTTATTTTGAATTCTTTCATGCAATTCTTTCTGGATTTATTTATATCCCTCAGACTTGTTAACCTTAAATGCACTATCCTATTCTATTACATTAACATGCCACAATCTATTGAACTATCGTTGGACTCTTAGGTTACTTCCAGGGCTGCCCTTTTAAAAAAAAAAATTATAAATTGTACTTCAATGAAAATTTTTGAATGATTTCTTTAGTTAATTTTTTTTTTGGATAACACTTTCAGGGTATATTTCCAACAATGGAATTGTTGCGTCAAAGGCTATGATTATTTTTGTAACTTTTTCTGTGTTGCCAGATTGCTCTCCAAAAAGATTCCTCAAATTTGCAACTCTTATCAGCAGAGAATAAATGTATCTGTTCTCTATAACCTTCTAACAGTTTGAACTTCATTGCATTTATTTTTATTTTTCAATTTGATGGCTGTAAGGTGATACCTCAAAGTTGTTTGAATTTGAATCTCATTGGGATAGTCATTTTCTTACTCTAAAGCTCCCTGAAATGACACTAAAGTTTCTATGGGAGGGAAATAGCAATAATTAATGTCCTTTTGTAGACTTATTGGTTTTTTGTATTTTTTTTTTTTTTTTGCTTTTTGGAGGGGGTAAAGTAGGGCAATTGGGGTTAAGTGACTTGCCCAAGGTCACACAGCTAGTTTATTTGTGTGTCTTAAGTGTCTGAGGCTGGATTTGAACTCAGGTCCTCCTGACTCCAGGACCGGTGCTTTATTCACTGCACCACCGAGCCGCCCCCCTTTTGCAGACTTATTGAGGGACCTAGGAATAAGCCTTGCTGAGATGGCTGCTTCCATGTTCCTTTGCTCTTTATACTCAGTCTTTGCATTCCGGGTGTATTGCCTTGCCCTGAACCACTTCTTACCTGTAGTAGATGCTAATTAATATTTGCTGAATGCATGCACTACCTAGTACCATATCCTCAACCCCTGTTCCTCTTGACCTACTTGGTTGCAAATGTATCATAGTAAGAGATTGCTTCCAATTTACCAAAAACAAAACAAACGAATAAAAACCCCACAGTAAATATCTATGCAGACTTTTCATTGGTATTTTTGACATAGCAGACACTTCAAATAAACACCCTTCTTCATAATTCCTCCAAACTGTTAAGTAAAACTAAGAATGATTATGAGAATATAGATGCTCCTTTCTATTTTTGCAGTTTGTCATGTGTTTAAAGAAAGAATATGTGTTTTAACTTTAAAGATTTTTATACCACTGTTTGTCTATTAAATTTGACCTGAATTTATACTCATTTAACAATGTTTTAATTTACATTGCTGTGATTTTACATGTATTGTTGGCTTTGCTTCCTTCATTTTGAATCACTTCATATAATTCCTCATGTGTTTTCCTGAATTCTTCATATTTGTTATTCCTTATAGTGCCATAATATTAGATCACATTTCTATGCCACAATTTTTTCCACCATTCTCCATTGTTGGGCACACAGATTGTTTCTTATTTTTCTCTATTACAAATAGTGCTGCCATGTATATTTTTTCTTCCTTCCTTCCTTTTCTCCTACCTCCTTTCCTTTCCTTTCCTTTCCTTTCCTTTCCTTTCCTTTCCTTTCCTTTCCTTTCCTTTCCTTTCCTTTCCTTTCCTTTCCTTTCCTTTCCTTTCCTTTCCTTTCCTTTCCTTTCCTTCCTGCCAGTAATCTCCTTGGGTATATATTGAGATCATGGGATCATGCAGTCAAAGAGCATGCATACAATTAATTATTGAGTGCTTAATGGATTCCAAATATGTGCCAACCACTGGTATGTAGTGTCAGTGTTAGATGTTGGGGATACAAAAGCAGAAATGAAATTATTTCTGTCCTTAGAGCTTAGGTTCTATCAGGGTAGCCAACAAGAACATATAGAATGATATACAAAATAGGTACAAGGTGATTTTGGTGGGAGAGGGCACTAGCAATTCGGGGGATCAGAAAAGGATTGGCATAGAAGATGGTGGTTAAGCAGGATCTTGAAGGAAACAAGGAGTTCTAAGAGGTAGACACAAGGGAAGATAACATTCCAGGCATGGGGGATAACCAGTACGAAGGCATGGAGAGATAGAGGGTCCTGTTTGAGGATCAGTAAGAGGTCTGGATTATAGAGGGGAGTGACGTGTAAAAAAGCTAGAAACATAGGATGGGGCTAGGTTGTAAAGAGCTTTAAAAGTCAGGCAGAGGTGTTTATATTTGATCCTAGAGATTATATCATAGAACCGACATGGCAGAATTTCTGACAGGGAGACAGGGAGAACTAAGTTGTCTTTGGTTCTTTTCTGCCTTTTTGCACACTGATGAGTTGGCTGGTTCCCCAGTTGTACTCTTGACTATTCTCAAGTAAAGGTGGAAGTCTCAGAGCTCTCCATCTTTGTCTGTGAATCAATCCTCTTCACAGACACCTAAGCTGCCCTACTAACTCAAGGCTAGCCACTCAAGGACCACTAACCCTGACAAGACATGTAAAACAAAAGTGAGCCATAGTACTTTATTCCACACACAGGGGAACACAAATGACCAGACAGCCATGTCCTAAGCAAGTGACTGAAGCTAGCACTTGAAACATGCCAGGGGAAAGGAACATTTCTCCCACAATAGCAGTGCTAATGGATCCTATGGTCCTGCCACTGTAAAAAGTAGTCTAAGCTCTGTGCTTAAACACCTTAGTAAATGGAGGCACTTAGAAAATGAGAAAAAGAGAACCAGCAACATATAGGATCAATGCGTTGGTTCCTATAGCCTATGTCTTGAAATCAGCTGCTCCTCCACCGAGCTCTGCTCATCCTGCATCTGGGGCATTTGTCACTATCAGCCTAAGCTGGGTGGGTGATTTCTGTCTTTTCAGTGGCAGAGTGGGTTTGGAGCTGGAACAGTTAGCATGACTTGGTGAGTAACAAATGCTATTTGTACCTGTTAAGCTAAGTACATACCTGATCATTCCTCCTGCCTATTGGACTGGCCTGTTTATAAATGGGCTGTAACATGGATCCTTTTTTTTTACCCCACCTTGTGGGATAAGTTGTGAAACATGTTTGAAGACAGAAAATAAGACACATCAGTTTGACCTGAACATTATTAGACATGTTTGTGTGGGGATTAAGAGTAGAATGAGTTGTCAAGGGAAAAAATATGTGATTCATGTACTTAGAAAGATAAGTATTTTTTTTATTGCTAATTAGTATTAGAGCCACACACATTTGTCATGTTGCTATGTCAGATTCATTTGTCCTCCCAAATGCAAGTGCATTAATTAATCTTTCTCAGCCTACTCTCAGTGGCTGTAACTCATACTGCCATACACTCTAGTAATAGGTTTTGTACTCAAAGAACTTGAATTTTAAAATGCAATATAGAAGTTCAGTCTTGTCTAAAGAAGCTCCTTGGTATACAGAGAACAACCTTGCCATTCAGAAATCCCCTCAACTCACCTCTTGACAGTAAGTTGTTCTGAGAAAGGAGGAAAGCCCTTCTGTGTATCTGTACCCCAACCCCCCAAATTCTCTGAATGGGCCTGAGCTTGGGGAGATGGGGAAAAGTCTGCTTTTCCTAGACTGGCTGGAGGAATGGAGAGAGGGAGTTTGTGTATAGGGAAAGGGCAGAGGTTGAGTTCATATTGAAACCAGGATCTGGAGAACTCAGGTTTCAAGTACAATGACAAATTAAAAAAAAAAAAGTAATTTCGAATTTGTTGTGTGTGACACTGAGAATATTTATCTCGTGGAATTTCCAGACAAGTTTTTCACTATACTGTAAATGCTCAAAACTTAACAGTTATGAATGTACAAACTGCAGTTTTCTTTCTGTCCTTCTTAGGTTTCTTTTCTTACTTTGGGATTTGGTCAGTAGAAACAATATTTAATTTTTAAAAAGAAGGAAGAAAGAAAAGAAAGAAAGACAGACAGAAAAAAAAAAAGAAAGAACATGGAGTAGTGGATAGGGAGCTGGTCTCAGTGTCAGGAAGTTGGATTGAAGCTTGGTCTCTAACCCATACTGACTGTGTGACTCTGGCCACATTACTTAACCTCTCAGTGCCCCAGGTAAATGTAGTTGCAGATCCACTACCACTAACATGGATAGAGGGAATTTCCTCACTTGGAATTCCCTACACTGATGAAACCACAGATCTGGAACCCCACCTCTCCCTGCCTACCCCCATGAAAAAAATTATAGATTGAAAAGTCTAAGTCTTGGTTCTAGTCTCTGTGGTACATGGAAAAACCTTTTGCTTCCCAACTCAGTTAATAAGATCATGTATTTAAAATCGGAAGCGACCTCAGAGGTCATTTAGTCCAGTCCCCTCATTTTTTATAGATGAGGGAAACGAGGGCCAAAAGGAATAGCAATTTGTCTAAGGTCACACAGGTGAAAGAATGCAGGATTTGAACTCGGGTCTTTTCATTCCACTCCATGCTGCTGGATCCACTTCAACAAACTGATCATTGAGCTCCTATTTTGTGCAAGACTTTATCCCTATTTTATCCAATAGCTGTGTTCTTGAAAAGTTGAATGGAAATTGAATTTTTGTAGACCAAATCATGTTTTCTCATTGACTAAGATTCCAATTTCAAAGAATTTAATTATTTCTTATTCTTGATAAGCATTGGTTTCAGCCTAGTAGTTTAGCCTTAAGTTTTTCTGCCAACCTCGGTCTTTCTGGTAAGTATTTAATAAGTAAATAAACGTCTAAACTAAGGTAGCTACTATGTACAGCAGCCTTCACAGATATACCCACTATCAGTGTAGACATGAGCTTTGAACTATTTTCCACTGCTGGCGAAGGATTTGCTCTGACCGTTCCTGCCCTTTTACCACAGCCTCTAGTAACAAACAGCGAGCATTTCAACACAACTGCTTGGCTTTCAGGGCATAGCCTGTGGCCATGACAGGGCAGAGAAACGTTAAAAGGCCCATACTTGGATCAAGCCCCGCATCTTGATCACATTAGCACTATGCTCTAAATCATAGAGGAAACCAGGCATAGGCAGGGTTTATCATTTTCTTTAAATCAAGGGTTCCTAACCTGGGGTCCATGAACTTAAGAAACCCTAGATATTTTGGTTGCATTTCAACAGGATTATTTTCCTTTGAAATTCTGTATTTTATTTCATGCATTTAAAAATGTTATTCTGAAAAGGGGTTCCTAGGCTTCACCAGCCTTGCCAGAGGGGCCCATGGCATGCACAAAAAAGGTAAAAATCTCTGCCTTAAATGCTGTGTAGTTTGGTAGAAAGTGCAAACTTGATAGTATAGGACCAAACATCCCACACAATGATCTTCATCCACTGAATGCCTTCCAGAGAAGGAGCCTTGTAGGGAAGGGGGAAAGAATGATAATTTCTTGAGGTCCTTTCCGCATATCTGATTCTCAGAATCTATTTCAGCAGCTTTAGTGCATATATTATGTCAACAGAGTATTTGAATACAGATATTTAGAGGGTATGAAGTGGGGGCAGGAGGTGGGGGCTTCAAGTATTTCTCCATTTGGAATTTAATGTAATTCAATCTGTTTTTGTTGGGGCTTTGTCCCTACTGATGTAAGGCCTGTGATGTACAACCATGATAAGGCTTAAAGCAGCAAAGGGGAGGGGTTAGCACCCCTCCCTCCCTTTCCCCCCTCCTCCTTCTCTCTCTCTCTCTCTCTCTCTCTCTCTCTCTCTTTCTCTCCCTCCCTCCCTTTCCCCCCTTTCCCCCTCCCTTCCTCTCTGTCTCTGTCTCTCCCTCCCTTTCCCCCCTCTCCCCCTCCCTCCCCTCTCCCCCTCCCTCCCTCCCTCCCTCTCTCTCTCTCTTATCTCTCTGTCTCTGTCTCTCTCTGTCTCTCTCTCCCCCTCTCTCCCTCCCTCCCTCTTTCTTTGGGTTCTGCTAGTCTGTCATCTCTGGCGGATTCCTTATGTTCCAACAGTATGTGGCTGGTTCTCATACCTGCCTTCAAACAAATGCTTGTCAGTGTCCATAATGATTTTGGGGAAACTCTACAGCACTTGCTGGTCAAATAAACACAGGCCCAGAACAAATACAGCTGTCATGGTAAAGAAAGAAGGAGATAAAAACAGTCATTAACACCTGTGGCTCTGCAGGAACAACTGAAGTGAAACATGCGCTGACAGAATGCTGCCCTTCTTCCGTACCTCAAAACTAACAATATTCCCCTGATCTTGCTGGACTTAACAATTCCTGTTTAACTAGCACTTTAAAAAGCTAGTTATATTAACCAGCACCTTTCTTACCACACCACTCGCTCCCCACCAGTATCTTAGCTCTTTAAGTCTGAGAAGAGTGGATTTTATCCATTGCCTATTCAAATAAGAAGTGGCAAGTATATTGTAGTGATCTGGGAGTCAGAAGACCCTCGGTTTAAGGCCTGGTTTCTGTAATTACTTGTTTATGTGGCCCCGGCCAAGTCACTTAACTTAGTGAGCTCGTTTCTTCATTTACATGTAACTGGACATTGGGGATTTCCTGCCCACCAGTGAACATTGATTTCTAATGCTCTATTACATTCAAAATGGGGATAAATATATTTGTACTGCTTCCCTCCTGGGGTTGTTGTTAGGAAAATACTTTGTAAACCTTAAAGTCTACCTAAGTGGGGTTTATTTATATTTTTCCCATTTTTGTTATTTTTTTTTTTTGTGGAACCCATGATTTCATCAGTGTAAGGAACTCCCAGTGAGAAAAATACCTCTCTTAATGTAGATTGGCATCTGTTACACAAATTATAGTCTAAAAGAGTTGCTTTGAGCACTGAGAGGGGATCGCTCAAGGCCCAGTATGTGTTAGAGGTAGAGCTTTATACTCTGTCTTCTGATTCCCTTTCCATTACATCATACTGCCTGTCTTATTTCTCCCATTATTTTAAAAAATCATTATTATTGCTATTTTAAATACATTTTATTGGTATCATTTGTCCTTATATCGTCCTATATCCCTTCCACTCCCATATAACAAAGATGTAAACATATTTATTTATTTCAGTTTCCAACACTGACTTTTATAAAATTTTGATTTCCCATTTTTTTCTCCCTTCCTCCTTCCCCTCTCCCTCCCCAAGATGGCAAGTAATCCGATATAGGCTATACAGGTACAGTCATATTAAATATATTTCCACATTAGTTATGCCGTGAAAGAAGAATCAGAACAAAAGGGAAACACAAAGACTTTTTTTAATTAAAAAAAATTAGTATGAAGAAAACTCCCTGCAAAACCTATTGATACATAAAAGAAAAAATATTCTGATGTTTTATGTAATGTTCCAAACTTGTAACCTCCTCCTCTGCAAAGAAGTGGAGGGGATCTCCTTTATCTCTCCTCACTTTAAAATATATTAGTTTAAAAGTTTAATAAAGCTTAAATACTCAGATGGATCTGTGATCTCATCAATTCAGATATTTCCCTCTGTGATAAAGGATGCAGCTTATCTCTTCCTGCTCATCCTATAAAACTGTTGTTGTGCCCTCCCAGAAGTTCATTACAGGGGTCTATCCAAAGTGCTGGCAACCTTTCTCACTTTCTCTTGATATTGTAACTGAGCCAGTGGAGTGACCCAGCTGTCTTCTTGTCCTCTCTGGCTCTTGCCACATAACCAGACCACCTGTCTTCTCTTCCTATCTTAGAATTTCTTGATGACATTTTTGACACTTGTTCTTGCACAGAGTTCCTTAATGGTTACATGTATGTTGTTGCAGTCTGCTGACACCATAAGCTTCTCCATCCCCCTGTGTAATGTTCACTTTTAGGTCTTTAGAGGCAGTTGTATGACATTCCATTGCCATTTAGCAGCACTGTTGGACTGGTAGTATCAAAAAGTTGTACCTTTGTTTTCAAGAGAAGCTTGAGGGGTCAGTTAAAGAACTCTTGGGGTAAATGAATTTGGATTGCTTTGGGGAAATTGCAAAGCTAATTGTAAAGATTAAAGAAAAATGAGGACCAAAAAAAAAGAAAAAGACAATTCTGTCAAGCAACCAACCTGACTGTGTCTGGCACAGTAACTTGTGATATTCCTAACCAGTTGCCCTACCTCTTTAATGGAGGGAGGGAGATACAATTTCTTTAAATCTCCTCTGGAGTTAAGTTTAGTCATTTTAATTGTGTGTTTCTGTACTTTCCATTTCATTATTGTAGGGGTAGGATAGGTGTATATATATGGTTGTTTAATATAAAGATATGGCTCATGGATGACGTAAATAGATATTATAAGCAATCCGGCCCATCTTTGTGGAGAGTGGGAGGTAGGCCATGCTAGATTTGCTTCCAACATGCTTCCAACAAGTGATTTAACCTCTCTGGGCCTCGGTTTCTCATCTGTAAAATGAAGTTGGATTTAGTGTGGATTTTGTCTGTTGTAGCTCTAAAATTCTATGATTCTGTGAACTGATTAAACACATGCAAATAAATACAGGCTCAGGAGCTAAAGGAAATCAGGCTTTGGACAGATTTAAAATGAAAATTAAATTGAAATGAAAATGGAAAATTGAACCTCACACTTCAAGTACAGTGTGCCTTCTGGATGCTAACACACCCTACAATCAAAGCTGTTGCATTGCTGCTGAGATGCTGGTGAAACTTCACAGACTATCAGGCTCTCTTCCATGAACTCCAGAAATATTGTCTGTAGCTGTACTGTTGCTATGACTTGTTGACTATCAGGGTCTGAAGGAAACAGCAACATGTACCCTCTCAGTCTTAACCTTTTCATGTCAATAGCAAGGCTAGGTATTTTATTGGAGAAAGGAGGTAATCATCTTTCCTACCTTGGTGTGAATTACATTGAATGCTCCAATTAGGTAGATAGGAAAATCTGATTTAATAAAAGGTGATGGCAAGGAATATTAAAAAGTAATGAAAGTAAAGCTCAAAGAGATGAAAGACATTCATATCAATCAACAAATATTTATTAAGTATCCAGGTATGTACTATGTACATACTACGTAACAGGTATTATAGTAGGTATACAAAGAAAAGAAAAAAAATGACACAACCCCTGCCCTCAAGGAGCTTCTATTCTAGTGGTAGTAAAGTAGATTTCCATTGATTGGGAAAATGACTAAACAGATTGTAGCACATGAATGTAGTAGAATATTAATATGCCACAAAATAAATTAATTAATATTGAGAATTCAGAGAAGAATGTAAAACTTATGTGAACTCATGCAGAGGGAAGTAAACTGAAGAAGGGAAAAATATGCATGATGATTATATAACCCTGTTTCTGCCCAAGCCTGAGGCAGTTTTCCTAAGGGAAGGATCTATTGATCTGTGCTGTGAATAAAGGAACATGACTCCTGATTGGCTGATGGAAAATTGAGCCTCAATATTATGTGAGTGAAGGAGGCACTTACTGCAGTTTGTTTGACTCACACTTGGAGAGAATTGAAATTTGTAGACTTTTGAATGGCAGATCAGAACCCCAGAGCTGCAGACATGTAAGAGAATCCAGCTCCAATTTATCTCTTGATGCACCTGCAGCCCTTGAGATCACAGAGAATGAAATCGCTGTCTCTCCCTGGTTTGAGCTCAGATCTCACTTGTTCCCAGATGCAGAGCTCATTTACTATTGTTGGTTCTTTGGTATATTCTAATCTGCATAATTTTTTCAATTCCTATTTGCTATCTTCTTTGATGAACAGGTTGACTATTTATGATTTTTTTTTTGTGTAATTCAAGTTTGGTGGGAAAGGACTAAATTGGTAAATGTAAAATAAGGGCTGCCCTAACCCTTGACAGCCATTAGAGAATGGCTTTCACTCTATAACCAAGCTCCTATCCTAGACTAGAAATATTTCAGATGTGGAAGATAGAGAGAAGAATGTCTTCTAGCATGACTAACAACAAATTTAAAAAAAGAGAAGGCAAAAAAAGGTGGTTCTGTCAAACAACCAGAATGACTGTGATACAGTAATTTCTGATATTCCTTACCAGTTGCTCCTAATTCTTTAATCAAGGGAGGGAGATATAATTTCCTTAAATCTCCTCTGGGGATAAGCTTGGTCATTTTAATTACACAGGATTTAACTGTGTGTGTGTTTTTTTAACTTTCTTTTGTATTATTGTAGGTCTAAGATAGATATATGTATGACTGTCTAGTATAAAGATGTGACTTGTGGATGGCATAAATAGATATCATGAGAGATCTGGCTCATCTTAATGGGGAGTGGGAGGAAGGCCATGCTAGACTTGCTTCTAATATGCTTCCAAAAAGTGATTTAATCTCTTTGGGCCTCAGTTTTTTCACCTACTAAATGAAGTTGGATTTAGTGTAGTCACAGAGTGAGTAGGCAAAGAACTCGGATAATATATTCTGGGCCTCCTAACTCCTAGTCCTAGGTTCTTCCCACTAGACTTTGATGACTCACATATTTTCCTCTTCTTCTTTGTAATGTTTTATTGATGCTGTTTGTTTTTTATTTTTTTTAGAAATTAACTTTTATTTTATTTTCAGATTTGCATTTTCTTCCTCCCATCTTTTTCTCTCCCATCCACACATTGAGAGAGCAAGAAAAACAAAACTGGTTACACAAACATGTACAGTCAAGCAAAACATTGGTCATGTTTTCTGCCTCCTACCTCCCAAATGTGCTTCATCTGATACTCTGAGACCATCACTTTCTCTGTCTGGAGGTAGATAGCCTGCTTCATCATGAGTCCTCTCTGTTTTCCTTACATTATTGTTCTATCTATCCACATAAATTCTTATCCCCAAGAGTATACAATGCTGGACCTACGTGAACTAATTGAGCTATGCCCATACTTACAAGTATACCTCAAAGGTATAGGTGTTTCTGAAGAGTAATTCATATCACAAATTTTGTAACTTGAGTCATATATATCATTAGTTCACATTGTAATTTTCAGAACTGAGTTCCTATGGGAAGAAATATTTTGAACCTAAGCAAAATATTTTGCAAACTGTTGAAACACCACCAAGTCTCTGATGGGCAATGAGAGACCCTCTAAACATCCAGTAGAAGGAGAGGCATAGCAAATGAGAAGTTCAACTAAACTTGAAACATCCTTTGTCCTTTGCTCCTGAAATGTCCTTTGGTTCTTGACAAGTACCAAGAAGATTTGACACCTTATTGATGGGAGCTGATGGGAGTGGTGGGGTTTTGATGCAGACTAAGTGCTTCATGTCCTGATCCTTTTTGGATTTAGTCATTAACAGACTGAGGAATCCTGTTACACTAAATGAATAATATATTTTTTTAACATTTAAAATTTTTTTTTCCAAATGCTTTATTAACTTCTGGTTTACATCATTCATTTCTACCAGATTTTGAGTTACAATTTTCCCCCATTTTTTCCCTACCCACAGAATAGCAGTCCTACAGGATATCCCCTCTTCCAATCTGCTCTCTCCCATATCTTCTCCCATACCCCCTTTGACTTTTCCAGTAGGGCATAGTGAATCTCTATGCCCCAATGCCTGTATATCTTATTTCCCAATTATATGTAAAATAGTATTAATAATAGTATTTATATGTTTTTAAACATTTGATTTTAAAGCTTTTGGTTTAAAAAAATTTGCCCTGGGTCCCAAAGTCCATACTGTACTGACCTCTCACTTTGTTCTTGGCATCTATGTGTTGGTAATTCTGGAAATGCCACAGCTTCTGGTGTTCTGAGGTTCCTCCAGTCAGCTGCTGGTCAGGCTGCCCTGGGGCTAAAACCTCTGGCTCACATGGGCCTGGGCTCAGTTCCCAGAGCACTGTGCTGGCCACTCCCTGCTGGGCTGTCCTTAGCGGGAGGTTAGCTTCTCTGTGTCATTTTGTGGGTTCTGGAGCTTCAAAGTTTGTTCGGAGTTCCCTTTTACATATATTGGAAGTGATGGGAGCCAGAACTGTGCCAAAGTGCTGTTTCTATTTCATCATCTTGACTCTGCCCCAAAGAATATATTTTTTTTTATGATCTCTAAGTTTGGGTATTCATGTCATAGAGAATATTTGTATTCCTTTTTTAAAAATAGCTAACTTGACATTTGGAGACCCTCAAATTAAGACCTTTTGAAATTCAGTTAAGCCCCTTCTTTCATTTATTTATTTGTTGTAGCCACTAGAAAAACAAAGATGAGGCAGTAGAACTTCTAAAATAAAACAATCTGTTGTTTTATGGTGCTAAATAATTCCATTGGGCTACCCATTCCCTCAACATTGATGTTTTTCTATGAGCAGTGTGGGCAGGTGAATTGGGAAATATGTGGCATTTTTGTGCATTTATTTACCTGGAACTGCATTTTAGTCGTATTGAATGAGATGCCCCATAGGCATCTCAAACTCAACATGTCCAAAATGCAGTTTTCTTATCTTGCCTTCCAAACCTTCTGACCACTGTCCTTTCAGTGACCCAGGTAAGAAGTTTTAGTGTTGTTCCCAGCTCCTCACTTTCCTTTGACGCACAAATCAAATCACTTGCCAAGTCTTGATGTTTCTAAATCTTACATCTATTGCATCTGTCCCCTTGTCTCCACCCACACAACCACTAGCCCAGTTTAGAGCCTTATTACCTCTGACTTAGAATATTACAATAGCTTCCTAACTGGTCTCCCTGTCTCAAATTCAAACTTCACAATTTTTCCAAGGCAGTGATTATTGATATCAGTCAATTAATCAACAACCATTTGTTAAATACCTACTATCTTCCAGGCACTGGAAGTGCTTGGAATACAAATACAACAAATAAAATAATTCCTACTCACTGAGGAGTCTATCTTCTGAGGAAACAACAAGGACATATGTAAATATATGCAGAACAAATATAGAGAGAATAAATTCAAAATAAATACAAGGGATCTTGAGAGGGTAGGCACTAGTTATTTAGGGGATCAGGTAAGACTTCTCTCAGAAGATACTGCTTTAGCTGCTCTTGAAGGAAGAGAGGATTCTATGGGGGGGTGGGGTGGGATAAAATACTTCCATTGTACCTTAAAGTTTGCAAAGCACTCAACAACCCTTTATAGTAAATGTATCAGGTATTATTAAATACCAGTGTTACAGAAGAGCCAATTGAGATTCAGAGAAGACATAATTCCTGATGGTCATGAAGATCAGAGGTGGGATCTGAAACCCTCTTTCTCTTGTCTATCATACCAACATGTGTCTCTCATCTGTGTCTCCAAGAAGCTGAAGCATGCCCAGAAACTTCAACTGGGAGGGTAATTGATAGGCCTCAAGCCTATTGGAAAGTTAGGGGAATGTCTACCGAACCATTGGAAGACTTCCCCAGCTGGAATGGGTAGATGAGAACAGTTTGTTCCAATGGCCATGAAGGCAGCTGAAGTAGGCATTGTGGAGTGCTGAGAGCTTTGTTAGGCATTGAAGATGCCAAGGTCATCTACTGCATCCTAAGCCATCATGTAATCTTGTCTTGACTTTTGTCTTGCCATTGGCCTTGGATGACTCTGAAAAAGAGAATGAGGCTTATGACTTTGTGCAATTCTTATTGTTGACTCGTTTTCCAGTTGTGTTCAACTCTTTGTGACCCCAATTGATGTTTTCTTGATGAAGATCCTGTGGTGGTTTGCCATTTCCTTCTCCAGCTTATTTTACAGATGAGGAAACTGAGGCAAACAGGGTTAAGTGACTTGCTCAGTCAATAAGTGTCTGAGGCTGGATTTGAAGTCATGAAGATAGTCTTCCTGACTCCAAGTCCAGTGCTCTATCCACTGTGCTTCCTAGCTGCCCTTGCACAATTCTGCCTTGCTTAAAACCAATTCATGGGCAAATCAAGATATCACCTATATGACAACATTATGATGTCATTGGTTCTTTTCAAAAACAAAGGACAAACAACATACCAACATGCATCTCCAGTAGGTCCTAATACTGTATTCATTTACCTATGGAATTATTTAATGAATATTTTTCATGAAATGGAGACCAAAGGGAGTAGAAGAAGAGGAATTGACACATTTGGAACCATATCTGGTCATATATTATATGACTTTAAAGTTACCCTAGAGGCAAAAATTTCCCAATATTGAGCCCAAAGAGATCTGCGTGTGATTATTAAAACTGAATTGTTCTAGACTCATAGAAATTGAGCTGGATTTCACTGCCTTTCCTGCCCCATGTTGCTATTTTTTTAACATCATGTTTTACATGATAATCTCTTGGGGGTTCAAAACAGATTTTTTTAAGTCTAAAGAAAAACCCATTTCCTCCTGTCTTCGTTTGAATTCATACAAAGCACTGAAACATTTGATTTGAAATCAAAACAAATAGTAAACACAGGAGGCCAAATTGTGCCCTCTATATAAGGGAACAGTGTACTTGGATTAAAAGGTCTGGCTCATAGGAAGAAAATGACATGGATTTTAGAATAGATAAAAGAAGAAAGTAGGCCAGATTTTTCAACCTATCAACCTTGGAATTGTCTCTTTAAAGTTCTTACTATTAAAGTGTTGCTGACTTTAGTAACGTATATTGAACTCACACCCTAAATGAAATAAGGAACTTAGCTTCAGTTCAATATGATGGGAAAACACTAACCCACTATAAAGACATGATGAGGAAGAGTGAAGCACTGTTTTTCAAATTCTAAATTAAGGATAATCAACCATTAAATGGAAATATGTTGATTTAGTAGTCCTCTAATACAGAGTGGGACTGTGATTTCAGACTTATACCACAGCATCTAAAATCAGGGGCTTGCAAAATAAAAGGAGTGTTTTTTCTTTATCAGTCATAACAAAGACTAAGGACATGCTAACTTCATTCATTCATTTAATGGATATTTCACTTTTACTACTATACATAAGCCCTTGGCTGTATGCAGTAAGAGGATACAAACATATGTACCATCCTTGAACTAAAGGCATTTATTTAAGTCTAGTAGGGATGCCATCCAGATGAATAAAAAGAATGCAAGAAAATAAATGCTAAGTGCCATAAAGAAAACCCAAGTAAAGTACTATAGAAGTTAGAAACAGGATTGCTTTGCATAGGGAGGTGAGAGAGCATCAAAGAAGGCTTCATGGAGGAGTTAGCATCTAGCTATTCTTTGAAGGATGGTTAGGATTTTCATCATGGTAGAGGAAGCAGCTTATTGCATTGCATGGAAGATTTGATTCTAACATCTAGGGATTTAGATTCAGATTCATCTTCTGGTACTATCTATCTGTGTTCAAGTCACTTAACTTTCTTGGACCTAAGCTGGGCACCTGTAAAATGAGAAGTTTGGACAAGATGGCCTTGGGTGAAATGATCTCTTCTCGCTCTTTTTCTGTGATCTCATGTTCTATAATATAATCTGAAAGATGGGGAGGGGAAAGCATTTCAAGTGGAGGGAATGTATAAACAAAAGTGGAGAGATGGGAAATCACAAGGAACATTTGGAGAGGTGACGAATCGTCCTGTTTGGCTGAACCATAGTATATAAGCTGGGAGATGGTAGAAAGTAATGATGGAAAAATAAGTTGGAGCCATATTCTTGAAGGTTCTAAATTCCAGGCTGATGAGTTCAGAATTAATTTGATAGACAACTGGAAATTAGTGTTGTTGTTAATCCTTCATTTTTGAAGAGGAATAAATGACATCACTGAAAAATGTCTTGACTCATGTGTGAATTGGATTTAAGTGAGGCAGAGTTACACAAAATTGTCAGCAAAACTGTCTCTTTCTTCCAGAGTTATTGAAGTCTAGCAGCAGAACAAAAGTCAAGTGACTGGTGATGGCTTGGTGGCATCTTTGATGCCTGACCAAGCTCTAAGCACTCCATAGCACCTGCTTCAGCCGCCTTCATGGCTGTGGGGACAAAACCCATTCCACTGGGGGGAAGTCTTCACTTGCTTGGTGGTAAACATCCCCCTAACTCACCAACAGGTTTGAGGTCTATCATTTATCTTCAATCTGGTTCAGCTCATCTGCCAAGACTGTTTACAGGAGTGTGGAAGCTGTGTGTGGAAGCATGGCTTCTTAGAACCACTGGTGAAAGTTGGGTGAATCAGGTGGGATATCAAACGTAGATGATCAGCCCTGAAAAGGGCTCTACAGCCCTCACACCAGAGGTGTGAACACCCCATATACCCCATTAAATTATGGGAGGGCAGGAGAGTGACATGATCAGAAAATATAAGGAAAGATTATTTAAGAAGAGCTGACTAAAAAGTTTGCTAGGCAGCAGTGACAATCCTACTCTAATTAGATAGCATGAATTTCTAGCATGTCCAAAAAGCATGATTTTGTGACTTTTAGCAATACTCATCAATCCTGACGGAGGTGAGAAATATGGAGAAAATGTTATTCATGAAGATTAAACTTACACTTTTCACCTGCTTACCTGCTCACATACCCATTCCCAAAGTTAGTTGTTAAATATTTACCAGTACATACCCCTGGGTACAAATGAAGTCAGAAGGGAGATGATAAACTGGGAGAATAATAGAGGATGTCTGATGACCAGAGATAATTAAGAATTCAACAATCACCCCATGTGGAAAAGTAGGAGAGGTAGAATAATGATTGAAGAAGACAAGTTCAGAGTCAGAGATCTTCTTATTGGCCCATTTATTTCTTTGTTATTATTTCCCAGATGTGACTGAAAAGTGGTGGATCGAACACTACTTGCATCAGAGGCAGTCCAGGAAGGGTGAGTTAAAATGAGTGGGGATAGGGGGAGTTCATAGGCTCATAGCTCTGGAGGTAGAAGAGCCTTCTGGAGATTCAATTAAACCTCTTTCATTTTACAAATGCTGAAACTCAGATTCAGGAAGGTTACTGGAGGTCACAGATATAGTAAGGATCAGAGGTGGGGATTAAAATATAGTACCTGTGATTGGGGGGCAAGACAGAGCCAGTGACTCTTTTTACTCAGTCATCTTGGCTCCACCCCCTCCAGTGACTCTTTTCACTGTGCAGTTAAAGAGGTAAGATGTCAGAAAGGTTGTGCCTGTCCAGTGTATCCTTTGGGAGGTAGGGTACCTGTCTCTTGGGAAGATTGTGATGAGTTTAGGGTAGGAGGTCTTAACCTGGGCTCCATAGAAGTCCTAGGGGGTCCATGGTTAGATTTCAGGAGTTCCATGAGTGTGGATGTATATATTTCTTTTCAATAACCTCTAGCTGAAATTTAGCATTTCCTTCAGCTATTTTAAAACAAATTTCTGAGGAGGGATTCATAGGCTTCACCAGAAGGCATCCATGGTGCAAAACAATTAAGAAGCCTTAAGTCTAGCGGGTTTGGAGCTCCAGAAACCAATCAATTTTATCAATTCACCCAGTGGTAATCAGGCTATGGGGATGTGATTTATACTAAGTAGACTACAGCAGACAGATTTATTACCCAGAGTGACAATTTATGAATTTACCATGAGAGGGAGAGTCCTCTGGTACAAATAGTTTGCATGGAGCACTCCTTCCTCTTAGTATGTAGGTCCACTAAGCGCACCAAATTGCAAAAAATTGGGAAGTTGCTTGGTGACTGTAGAATCAGAGCATAAAGGGGTTCAAAGTTCTTAAGGAGTATTCCATGTAGCTGATGAATCACCCTTCTGTCTCCCTGGGTTTATTTCTAGATAAATAATTGGGATCACACATTAAATCCAGAACCTAGGATGTTGTATGGGCACAGCAGCAGAGCTTGATGTTTGACAGGCCTTTGTCTAGATTTTTTTTTTCTGCAACAGCCCTCTCCTGCTCTCTTCTGCTGTGACATTACCTCATATATGCTACACTTAAGAGCACAGTGTAGCTTACATTTTAAGCTCCCTGACTGAATCTTGGATATGCCCTAGACTCTTCAGCAAGCCTGAGGTGTGGTTTTCAGCATCAGCTAGATGGTTAGTTTCTTTTTATTCTGTGATGCTTTTTAGCTTCACTTTCAGAGGCTCGTATTTTCAAAACTTGTCCCAGATTTGATGGGAGGAAGGGAGTAGTTTATTCATTTTGGATCCAGCAACTCTGTAAGCCCTAACCAGAGGAGTTACTGAGGATTTCCCTATGCTGGAGGTTTAAGTTGGGTGGGTAGGGGAAAGGGTATAGCATTTACTTAGCACCTACTACACGCCAACCCCAGTGCTAAGTACTTTACACAAAGCTTTAAGCTATACCTGAAGTAATGTGACTGAATTTAAAAAAAATATGCCAGAGAGGTGGCTAGGTGGTACAGTGAATAGAGCTCCAGGCCCTGGAGTCAGGAGGACCTGAGTTCAAATTTGACCTCAGACACCTGACGCTTACTAGCTGTGTGACCTTGGGCAAGTCACTTAACCCCAAATGCCTTGCCTTCCCCCCTCCAAAAAAAAAGTTTGCCTACAATAGGTATCTCTACACCTTCTTAACTCTCTTGCCTGACTTCCAACCTCACTATTCAACCAAAACCATTGTCTCCAAAGTTACCAATGATCCCTTGATTGCCAAATTCAGTGACCTTTTTTTTCAGTTCTCATTTTTCTTAACATCTCTACAGCCTTGACCCTACTGGTCACCCTCTTCTCCTTGATACTCTCTCCTTTCTAGATTTTTAGGACACTACCCTCTCTCTTGGTTCTCCTGGCTGACTGATCCTTTTCAGTCTCTTTTCCTGGTCTTCATACAAGTTGTACTCATTAACCCTGAATATCCCATAGTACTCTGTCCTGGGTCCTCTTTTCTATTCCCTCTAATATTGGTTGTTGGTTGGTTGGTTGTTGTCTTTCGTTCTTGAAGAGGACCAAAATGACATCACTATGCTAGAGTCAAGTTCCAACGGGTCTAGCTGTGGCTGATCAGACCAACACAGACTTGAAGAGAGACCTTGAGAGTGTCCTTGTATCCCTTCTTCTGACTACTGCTTGCCCTGTGTGAGTTCTCCATAAAATAGTCTTTTTGGCAAGCATATGCTTTGCATTCGAATAATGTGGCCAGCCCATCAAAGTCATGCTCTCTGAGGCAGAATTTGAATGAATGGCAGCTTAGTTTGAGAAAGGACCTCTGTGTCTGGAACCTTATCCTGCTGAGTGATTTCAGAATCTTCCTAAGACAATTCAAATGTAAGCGATTCAGTTTCCTGGCATGGCGCTGGTATACTGTCCACGTTTCACAGGCATGCAACAATGAAGTCAGCACCATGGCTCTGTAGATCTTCAATTTAATAGTCAGTCTAATACCTCTTTTCTCCCATGCTTTTCTTTGGAGCCTCCCAAACACTGAACTACCTCTGGCAATGCATGCATCATTCTTATTATCAATAAGTGAACTTATCTACATGTGTGGGGTACAGGGACCCCAAAATCCCTTGCTCCCCCCAAATTAAAAGTCAGAGGTGTCTTGAGGAAAGAACAGGAAGTTTTATTCAATTCTCGTGAGAAGAGGGCATTCCTTCCACCAGTATGAACCAGCAGAATGAGGTGTGTTACATTAGCTGGGACAAGAATTTATACCCTAATGTAGTCAATTTATACCGCTATCCCTTCTCCCATTGGCTGGGAGGTGGGTTTACAATCTGAGCACGAAATCTCCTCTAATGAAAAGGAACAAGGAAATAGGGGATAGTCAATCCAAATTTACCTATCCTTATTTGGCAAACACCAAAGTGAAGAAGGAGGAAGAGCTCTAAGAGATTCCTAAAATTCCTGAAGGGCTTAAGGCTGATTGACAGCAAGAGAAGAGGGGAAGAGTCCTAGGTTGTGTAATTTCTTAGGAAACCCAGGACTCAGGTCTGTCAAGTCTTAGAAAAATCTGTCTCTGGTTTTGAGATCATTTCTTTCCCTTCTCCTCTCTCTGGGGAATCTTCACAGAGGGTGCAGAGAGAGAGAGCGTATCCCACTCACACAGCATTCAAAATTTCTCCATTTGCTATAATAGTTTCACCTATGGATGGTGCGGTGGTGGCTGATGTAGTACCTGTGTTTTCTTGGTTTTAATTGTTAGGCCAAAATTAGCACAAGCAGCAGAGAATTGATCTGTACTTTGTTGTATCTCAACTTTAACATCTCATCAGTTCCTGTGGATTTAATTACCATCTTTATACCCATGATTCTTAAATCTATTATTCATTCCTAATCTCTCTGCTGACCTCTAGTCTCCCATCTCCACCTGCCTTCCAAATATCTCAAGCTGGATGTCCAATAGACATTTTAAATTCAACATGTCCAAAACCAAACTAATTTTCTTTTTCCTCCAAGAGATCAATGGCATTCTTGAATGCCAAAGATCTCTCATAGTGGTGGGCTCACAGTTTCTTTGCTCTTGGAAGAGTGAGTGCTCCTGAGGGTGGCAATCAACTCTCATTGGTTAACAATTAATGAGAGAAAGGATATTATAATGAGATTGAGGTCATTCTAATGATCGGGTTTTAGGGTAAATGACTTGGATCACCCAAGTCTTAGTCAAAGAGATTAATCAATTTCCAGATCACCTGTCTGACAAAAGGGAGAATCCACATTTTTCTAGACCTGTCTGAGTAAACACAATGAGCAGGAATCCACCCATTTGCCTAAACTTAGAATTTCTTTTATTGTCTTTGATTAGATCCTACCTTGGGTAAGTCTTTCCACAAGATTGCCCACACTGGTTGATTTCTTGGATGAGGAAGTAGAAAGGGGAAAAACCTTGGTCCTAATTAAATAATTAGTTATTAAATACAAGAAAGAAATAATAATTTCTCTCACTCCCCAATAACCAATCTGTTTTCAAGGCCTGTTGATTTCACCTTTGCAACATGTTTCTAGATGGACTGCTTCTTTCCTCTGATACTGGCGCCACCCTGGTGCAGGCCAGAGACTCCCCTGGACTATTACAGTGGCCTGCTGGTTGATTTTCTTGCTACAAATGTCTCCCCACTCCAATCCATTCTACATTCAGTAGCTAAAGGGATTTTCCTAAAGTATAGGTCTAACTATGTCACCCCATTACTCAATAAAACCCTATCACTACCAGAATCAAGTACAAAATCCTTTGTTTTGCTTCCAAAACCCTTCATAACCTGCTCCTCTTCCTTTCTAATTTTTTTATCCTTAGACCCTAATATATACCCTAAGATCTAGTGACACTGACTTCCTTTCTTTTCTATGAACAAGACATTCCTGTTTGTGACTTTTGGCATTTTCTCTGGCTGTCCCCTCTGCCTGGAAAGCTCTTCCTCCTCACTCTGCCCCCTGGCTTCCTTGAAGTCCCACATAAAATCCTACCTGCTATACACACACACAGTGGTGTCCAGCTCAAATGGAAATGAGGCCATAAAACTATACAGAAGGATCGCTATAGATTACACATTGATTTAGAAAATTACATCTTAATATTATCTCTTGTATTTTTATTTATTTTGTTAAATATATCACAATTATATTTTAATCTGGTTTAGGCTTGGGAGTGTTGTGGGTTACATGAGACATTTGACATTTCAGTTTTACAGGAGACCTTTCCCAACCCCTTTTGATTCTAGTGCCTTTCCTTTGTTGATTATTTTCTATTTATCCTGTGATTGCTTGTTTTTACATATTTTTGGGGCAGCTAGGTGGCCCAGTGTATAGAGAGAGCATTGGACTTGGAATCAGGGAGATTCATCTTCGTGTGTTCAAATCTGACCTCAGACACCTAATAGCTGTATGATCCTGGGCATGTCACTTACCCATGTTTACCTTGATTTCTTCACCTGTAAAATGAACCAGAGGGGCAGCTAGGTGGCACAGTGAGTAGAGCGTCGGCCCTGGAGTCAGAAGGACTTGAGTTCGGATCCGGCCTCAGACACTTAATGCACACACAAATAAAAAAAAAAAGACCTAGCCGTGTGACCTTGGGCAAGTTACTTAACCCCAACTGCCCTCCAAAAAAAAAAAAAATGAGCCAGAGAAGGAAATGGCAAGCTCCTACCTTTATTAAAAAAAAAATCCAGGGGTGGCTAGGTGGCACAGTGAATAGAGCATTGGCCCTGGAGTCAGGAGGACCTGAGTTCAAATCCAGCCTCAGATACTTAACACAAAACTTGCTGTGTGACCTAGGGCAGTTGTGACCAATTGCCCTACCTTCCCCCTCCAAAAAGCAAAACAAACAAACCAAAAAACCCCCCAAATGGGGTCATGAAGAATCAGACATGACTGAAACAACCAAACAACAACATATTTATTTGCGTGTTGTCTCCTTGACTAGGTTGCGAGCCTCTTGAGGGCAGGGAGTCTGTTTTGTCCTTCTTTGAATCCTCAATTCTTAGCATAGTGCCTGGTACACAGGAGATATTTTACAAATGATTATTGACCAGCTGACATTTAATTTAATTCATGGACAAGCCTTACCCATTAAAGCCCTCCCTGATCCTCATTGAGATGTGGAGATGAGCTTGGGATCTCTAAGACTAAACACACACCTCAGGGTTGGACACATAGAAATTATGTAGTAAATTTTTTTTATTTATCTGTTCATTTATACAAACCTGAGAAGTACTACCTACAAAGCTAGAGAGGCTTCAGGTATGGGGCCATACCAATGATTGTGTTAGCTGTCTGAAAACCAATCTAAGTTCCCAATTCATCAATATGTTGGACACCAAGGCAACTGAGAAACCATCTAATGGAGGGGTTATGATCCTAGTGGAGAGAGTATTCACAGGCCCCAAAGCATGGATCTTTGGAAATGTTGCTAACACTGAAGAAGTTTTCAGGGTACTGGGCTGTGTATTATGTACTAACACTAACTACCTGTATCAATGGGAGAGACAATTTAGATAAAGTAGGACCCTTATGCTCATGAAGCTTGGAATCCAGTAAAAGAATACAAATGATATTCATGCAAATGACTCTAACACAGAATAAATGCATATTTAGGTACAAGCAAAGTACCAGGTAAGGTTTGAGAGAGTAGGATATATTTGAGATACTCCTTAAAGGAAGAGTAGGAATTCAGCAGGTGAGGTAAAAGGGAGGGCAAGGCCTTTCAAGCAGCCAGGTGGCACAGCAGAGAGAGCTCCAGGTCTGGAGTCAGGAAGACTCAAGTCCAAATTTGGCCTTAGACATTTACCTTGGACAAGTCACTCACCCTCTATTTGTCTCAGTTTCCTCCTCTATAAAATGGGGATGATAATAATAGTACCTATCTCCCAAGGTTGTTGTGAAGACTAAACTAGGAAAATAAAGTGCTTAGCATAGACTGGCACATTGTGAGGTCTATATGAACGTTAGCTATTATTATTATTAAAGAGCAGGAGCCCTATGTAGAAGCACTCTCTGGGCAACCCGTGGAGGCTGCTGCTGGAGAGGGGCAGGACAGGGCAGCACAGGGGAGAAGTCCGTTAGGTGGGTTCCAGAGTCCTGAGAGTCCAGTGGCAGGATGTAAGTGAAGATGATTGGCAATGGCCCCACCTTTGATCCCACTGATGTAGGAGCATGTTATAGCTAGCATTTATAAAATGCTTTAAGATTTGCAAGGCACTTTACAGATACCATCTCATTTGATCTTCACAGCCCTGGGAGGGAAGTGCTATTATTATCTTCATTTAGCAGATGAGACAAATGAGGCAAATTAAAGGCTGAGTGACTTCCCCAGGGTCACACAGCCTTAAGTATCTAATGCAGGATTTGAACTTGAGTTTTCTTAAGTTCACAGAGTCCTTGTGAGGGTCAAATGAGAGAATATTTCTAAAGCAATTAATATAGTGCCTGACATACAGTAGGTGCTTAATACATGCTTATCTCTTTCCTTTTACTGATTTGTAGTACAGGGTTCTATCCTTTGCACCACCTGATGGTGCTGAATAATATTTTATCTTTGTATGTTCCTAAGAGGTAACATGGTACCTTTTATTTAGTAAATGTATAATCAGTATTTGCTGAATTGAATTGAACAACTAATCCCTGTAAGGTGATTTTTATTTTTATTTATTTATTTATTTATTGCTTTTTGGAGGAGGGAAGGCTGGGCAATTGGGGTTTAGTGACTTGCCCAAGGTCACAAGGCTAGTAAGTGTTAAATGTCTGAGGCCAGATTTGAACTCAGGTCTTCCTGACTCCAGGGCCTGGTGCTCTATTCACTGCACCACCTAGCCGTCCCTGTAAGGCGATTTTTAAAAAAACAAAACAGTTTTTAAAATTTCGTGCCTTTGGAATAGTGAATTTCAGCCTTTTGCAAAAGAGAGCCATACTGTGAAATTAGATCCTGCATGAATTACCTTCCATACCAATTGGGGGTGAGGTGGGGCCACTGGACAAAGATGGGGGAAAAATCTATGGAAAGATCCTTTTCATTGGGTACTGTAATCTTTTGGCAATAGAAAGTCACTGGCACAAAAGTAAGGTGTATCCCCAAATCTGGGCCCAAGGTAGGAAATTGAAGTCAACAAGACCTAAGCTACGATGGATGGGAATAGTTCTAACTCATCAAACTATCATCTGGACACCTAGGATTTAACTAGGATTAAGGTACCGGGAAGCAGCTACCCTAAAATGTAACTAATGTTAAGATAAGCCTTGATCTTGGAAATTGCAACATGTCTGTCATGAGTTAATGCCGTAATGACAGCAGCTTTTGGTGACTGATAAGGAATATTAAAAAAAGAAGAGTTGGAGAATAAGAATTTGTCAGTTTCTCTGGAAGGAGGGGTGGGGGGTGGGGGGGCTGGTTATCTGATAGCATTCTGATACCTGGAGCGCTTGAGGACACTCCCTTAAAACCATTCAGTTCTCTTTAATTGGACTTTGGACTCTCTGAGCAGCCTTCTGATCATAATGCCGTTTTCCTACTGACCAGACACCCTGAGCATTCTGGTTCCCCTAGCAGTTATATTTATTAGTGTAAATCAATAAATTTGAATTTTGGTTTTTCAGTCAGTCTCTCATGTGGTTGGTTAGTTCGAATTAATCTTTCAGGGTGTACAGACAAAATGGTTTTTAAACCATTAGAACTAAGGTCCAGATAGACCTCAGAGCAAGGGTAATTAACCTTATCTTCATCACTGACCCTTTGGCCAGCTTCATGAAGCCTATGGACCCCTTCTCAGAATTAAGTGGTTTTTTGGCTTAAAAAAAAATTGTTGAAGTAAATGCTCAATTTTATTTAGAAGTTAGTCCAGACAAAGATGTAATCTTGTTCTCATCCAAATTTACAGAACCTCCCCAGCCCCAGCCCCAAGCTATCCATGGCTTAGGGGCTCTGAGAACCCCAGATTAAGACCCCCAATTTCCCTGTCCCCACAGACCATGCAAAGTGCTTTCCTACCAAGAGGCCTAGTCTGAAAGAGATAGGGAAGCTTTTATGCTTCCATTCCAACATTAATGTTGGATAATGCATTTTTATTCCAGTCATGTCATTAACTGCACAGTTTTGACATGATATCAAAATAATATAGCTATAAATGTTACAAATTAAATGTAGTTATCTTAGTTAAGAGAGAGTTTTATGTAGTGGCTAGAAGGTCAGCCCTGGGGTCAGGAAGACTCAATTCAAATTCTGCCCCTTATCTTTTCAGTATGTGAGACAATTCTCAAAGATACAATTTATAGATAACTTGGTACTCTGCACTGGTGAATGGAGTTTCCCATACTAATAAACTAACAGGTCTGGGCACCCTAATTAAAAGGGGGACTCAGTTCTGTATATCTGCTTATTTCTCACCGGACTTCACCCTGCCCCAGGGAAGCTCATGATTGGGAAAAGCTTGCAAGATTCCATCAGTCCATTCTCAGACCCTCTGATGAGAGAGTGAAGCCATGAACTCCCAAACTGCCATTTAAGGAGGGGTCTCAGAACTTCCTCTCGTTTCTCACCTGGCTGTTCTACTTTGGGATAGCTCTGACTTCTCTGCCATCGGTTGGTTGTTGGCCTTTGTTCTCAAAGAGGACCAAAATGGCATCACTATGCTAGAGTCAACTTACAGTGCGCCTGAAGGTGGCTGATCAGACCAATATGAACTTGGAATGCTCTATCCCAGGTCGGGCACAAATAGTCCTTGTGAACATTTGGGGTGGATTCTCTAAATTGGCTCATCTTCTGTTTCTTTTGAGCTTCTTCAATTCTGCTTTGCCCCTAGAGCACAGCATCTTCTCTGATGAGAGCACACCATGCTGGTCTCTACCCTCCCCCCCCCCCATCTCCCCTTCAGATTCCTTGTGTGTATTATCTTGCCTGATTAGATCTCAAGCTTCTGAAGGCAGAGACTGTGTTTCTTACTTTATATTTGTATCCCCAGTACTTGGCACTTGCCCCTGAACAACTTAAGAAAAGTTTATTGACTCTTGACTCTTGACACCCCACCCTACTCCTTCTCCCAAATCCCTTAGTTGAATGAAATTTATAACAATAGCACAAAAGCCCATGAGAAGCAGTGTGGTATGTTGCCTCTGACACTGTCTTTGTGACCCTGGACAAGTCAATCTCCCTAAAACTCAGATGACTAAGACTGTTTCCTTAATTGTAAAATGAGGATTTAGCCTAGAAGGATTTCTTAAGGCCCCTTCCTATTTTAAATGGACAATCCTAAATTATGAATAGTCTTAAATCTCAGTAGAAGGAATTAAAACACTGACTCATGGACAAAATCACAGGTCCTTGAGATACTGACAGATTAAAAACCCAGGTTATTATGATGAGGCTTCAAATCTCCTTGCTTCTGATCATTGTAAATATTTGGATTTAGTTTTGAACGTGGTAGCTAGGGAAGATTATTCCGGGGGTCATCTATCAATATGCAGTGGCAAGTTTAAATAGCATTCATGGGAGAAAGGATTTGCTACTCACTAATGTAAATGGAGATAAATCTACACAGCTGAATTTGGCATTCAAACAGAGGAACTTTCTATTCCTCCAATTTCCACCTGCTGCTCTGGTAAATATATGTTTCATCTTGGTTTTGGGAAATCAAAAGTAAGACATTTCATTTTTTTAAATGAAAATCATGAAACTGCTTCAAATGAACCCATCAGTGGAGAAAAGATTTTTTTATTTTGGATGAACTTAAACCATGAAATCATCACTGATGTCAAGGTTTTAGTTTCCCTGGACATTTGAAATAATCCATTTGTTTTTCAACTGCAAATACTTAGGAATATTTGATTTTGTCTTTAATGCTGAATCAGAATGAAAGAGGGAAAAGACTATCTTTCCCCATGGAAATTAGGAAGGTAAAATGTTTCTCTTTAAATAACTTTTAAGTAATTCAAAATATCTGTCCTTTTCTGACCACAATGTGAGCAGTTTCTTAGTGTTTCTAATCTCTTAAAAGCCTTTGATATAAACGTAATTGGAAATAAGTCTCTATCTCTTATGTATCTCCAAATAAGTAAGTTAATTCTTGTCTATTAAATGTACTGCACAAATTTTGTTTATTCAAAGATGCCATCAAAGGGGAATTAGGAACCTTGGTAATAATAGACATGTACTTAGTAATATTGGTCCCCTAAAGCCACATGACTTTCTCCAGTTATTAAGGAGACCTCAATCCAGGCACACATTGCAGAACTGTCACTAGGGCCTTTTTCTTCAATATAGGCCATCTCCTGTCATCCTGAACTCTATCTGGTTACCAGACCCAGATGGCTCCAGAGATAAAAATGAGGTTGTTGACTTTGCACAGCCCTCCCTCAATCAAATCCAATTTATTTGCAAGTCATGGTATCATCTTCCTGATGTCATGGTGCTCTTCAAGAATGAAGGACAGACAAACCATACAATCAAACACAAATTATTTATGTAAATAAGTTCTCACCAATAGGAGGTAGGTAGCTAGTTGGTACAATGGACAGAACACTGGGTCTGGAGTCAGGAAGACCAGAACTCAAACCCAGTCTTGGACACCTAGGGCAAGTCACTTAACCTGTTTGTCTCAGTTTCCTCAACTATAAAATAAAGATAATAATAGTACCTGCCTTTCAGGTTTATTATGAGAATTAAATGAAGCAATATTTGTAAAGCACTTAGAATGGTAGTTGGCATATAGTAGGTGCTATATAAATGCTAGCTATTGTTAAGTATTATTATTTCAATTGTGGAAATGGGAGTTACCAATCTAGAAGGGCTCAGGCTATCTTATAATGCCTTATTTATGCACTGAGTAAAAATACCAAGCTATCAGGTAAAATCATAGCTTCCATTTTCTGCTAGTGAAAAATATTCATGGGCAGAAATATTGAATTCATTTGTTTTGTCACACCATGGGATGTGCTCTCAGGAATGTGCCTGGAGAAGGTGCATTGACACCTACCTTTGTTATTATTTCAGGATTGCCAGCATGAGTCAGGAAAATGACTTTATTTCCTGACCTACCTGTTCTGTTATTTTGCTGATTCTTGTAGAGAAATCTCATGCCACAGAAAATCAGCTCTTTTTTTCTGAAAAGGAAGTACTCTGAAGTTGTTGGTCATGCTTTTCACCTTAGAAATAAAACCCAAAGTTGAATGGGTTTATGAGGGGGTGGTTAGACTGCTTTAGTTGGACTTCTTTTTCATTAGGTCCATTATTGTTCATTCATACCTACCTTTTTATGTTCCTATTAACTCCTGTGTTTGAACTTCAAAGTTTCTGGAAGCTCTGTTTTTTTCCATCCATCAGGAATAATTGTAAGTCCTCTATTTCATTAAAAGGCCATTCCCCCTACCAAAAGCAGAGATTCTTAACTTTTTAAAATTTTATTTTAATTTATTTTTAGTTTTCAACATTTACGTCCATAAGTTTTAAAATTTTCTCCCCTTCCCTCCCCTCTTTCCTCCCCAAGATGGCTTGCAATCTGATACAGGCTCTACATATACATTCCTATTAAACATTTTCACATGAGTCATGTTGTATAGAAGAATGAGAACAAATGGGGAAACCATGAGAAAGAAAAAATCAAAACAAAATAAAACAAACAAAAAAAGAAAATAGTCTGCTTTGCTCTGCATTCAGATTCCGTAGTTCTTTCTCTGGATGTGGACGGCATTTTCTGTCATGAGTCCTTTGGAATTATTTTAGGTCCTTGCATTGCTGAGAAGGGTTAAAGTCTATCAAAGTCAGACATTGTACACTGTGACTGTTACTGTGTACAATGTTCTTCTGGTTCTACTTATTTCACTCAGCATCAGTTCATATAATCTTTCCAGGTTTTTCTGAAGTCTGCCTGTTCATCATTTCTTATTGGACAATAGTATTCCGTTACATTCATGTACCACAACTTGTTCAGCCATTCCCCAGTTGATGGGCATCCCCTCAATTTCTAGTTCTTGGCCACTGCAAAAAGAGCTGCTATAAATATTTTTGTATGTGTTAGCCCTTTTCCCATTTTTATGATCTCTTTAGGATACTGCCCTAGAAGTGGTATTGCTGAGTCAAAGGGTATGCACATTTTTATAGCCCTTTGGGCATAGTTCCAAATTGCTCTCCGGAGTGGTTGGATCAGCTCACAACTCCACCCACAATGAATTAGTTTAACTTTTTTTTTTTAATGTCATGGACACCTTTGGCAATCTGGTGAAGCCTATGGATCCCTTCTTAGAATAACAGTTTTGAGTGCATAAAAATTAAATATATAGGCTTATAAAAGAAACAAAATATATTGAAATATAACTATCAAAACAGTTTGAAAAATAAGTTCATGGATTCCAGGTTAACAAAACCTGCCTTTGAGCATGCTCAGGAGTACCTTTATGGGTGAGTTATATAGAATATCTCCAATATTCCCTTCCTGGTTCCAATCTAACATGTAGAACTTTGAAATTCTTGTTTCCAGTCTCATGCAAGTGAACCCTTTCTCTCTAAGGACCTTGTGTATGCAAAGGAGGAGGGTTTTCCTGGTTTAGGGGGTGGGGAATTGTTTTGTAACAACTATTCTTGCTATATCACTTTAGTAAAAGGCTTTATCTCAAATGCCTAATTGATGTCTACTGTCTGATTGAAATGGGAAGCACACTGGTTGGGGCTTGTCACTGACAGTACTAGAAACTCTAGCCTCTCAGGGTTACCTCTAGAATTCAAGGAAATAGTAATCAGCTGCTTTTGGGGGGCCTGGCCTCCTGTGAGTAGGAGTTGGGGAAGTAGCTCAGAGTGGGGTGCTACATGAACACAAACACACATATGTGCATAGTGAATTGTTCTCAATTCTATTCAGGAAGTTTTTATTGAGCACTTACGATTTGACTAGAATTATAATAAGAAAAATGGGGAATAAAAAGAATAACACTCTCTTAGCTCTAAAGGAAATTGGTTTCTTGTTGGGGAGATAAAATATGTATATATGAAACAATTAGAGAACATTGTTAGCAACACTGCATTGAGAAGAGATTTCTGGACTAAACTGACTTCCCTTTCCTGTACTGAGCAATAGAAGAGCAAGATGAGTTGAGTTTCTCATTCAGTAAAATTGAAGGGGTTTTCCTAGAGAAAGAACCAGTACATAACATTTATGATTTCTAGTTCAATACAAACAAGTATGTTTGTCAAGAATGACACATAAATTGAGATTATGATACTTAAAAATGGCCCTAAAGTTGTAGACATATAGCATTCCTAGCATGGCATTATATCACAAATCAGCACCTCTCCTACAATAACTCCTATTGGGGTAACCTGACACATGCCACATGGTTATATGATTGGGAAGGAGGGAGAGGAAGAGTGGAACAAAGGAAAGGATGAGAAGAGAAAGAGAGAGAGAGACAGAGAGAGAGAGAGAGAGAGAGAGAGAGAGAAAGAGAGAGAGAGAGAGAGAGAGAGAGAAGGAGGGAGGGAGAGAGAGAGAGATGGTTTTCTAATTCTAGTCACAGGGCTCTGGTTGGATCTGCTGTGGTAGGAGAATCATGCAATTCTATTTGATTGAAAGATCTGAGTTGCAAGGTCATTTGGTCCCCTCTGCAACATACCTGACATATAGTCTTTGCTTTTCTTTTTTTAAAACAAATGCTTTATTAACTTCTGTTTTACATCATTCATTTCCACCAGATTTTGAGTTACAATCATTTCCCCCCCGTTATTCCCCTACCCAACCTCCCAGAATAGCAGTCCCACAAGATATCACTTCCTCCAATCTGCTCTCTCCCATACCTTCTCCCATACTCCCTTCGACTTTTCCATTAGAGGAAGGTGAATCTTTGTGTCCCAATGCCTGCACATCTTATCTCCCAATTATAAGCAAAAGAGTATTAATAATAGTATTTATATATATTTGAAACATTTAATGTTAAGACCTCAAATTTCAGATCAATTTCCTTCCTCCCTTGTCACCCATTCCCTCTGGGGAGATAAGTAATTCAGTATATGTTATACATGTCTAGCTATGCAAAACATTATCATAGTAGATATATTGTACAAGGCTGCTTATAATTCCCTCCCACTCATCCCACCCCCGACCCGGTCCATTCCCTACATGATCCTGTCCCTCTTCTATAGTGGGTACTTCCAACCTCCCCTCCCCCCAAGGATGCCCTCCCATCCATCATCCCTCCTCTCATCCCCCTTCCCCCTATTCTGCTGCAGGTTGAGATATCCCATTTAGTATGTATGTCATTCTCTCCCTGAACTAAATTCAATGAGAATGTGGTTTTGCCTTTTTTGCCTTCCTATTCTCCTCCCTTGCAACCACTTCCCCTTGCTTCTTCTACATGAGATAGTTTACCCTACCCTGTCTCTCCCCATCTCCTCTTGCCACTTTCCTCTCTCACCTCATAATTTCATCCCTTGAGTATTCTCCCTTCCCAACAAATTCAACCTATGCCCTCCATCCATATATAACTGTAACCATATACACACACATTCACATATGTATTCATATGACCACACCCTCTTCTTCCATTATTTTCATAGTGAGAAAGATATCATCAGTCACAGATATTGCTTTTCCATATAGGGATGTAAATAGTTCAACTTTGATAAGTTCCTTTTGATTTCTTTTCCCTGATTACCTTCTCAGGCATCTCTTCCTTCTTGCGTCTGGATGTCAAATTTTCTATTCAATTCTGGTTTTTTCCTCAAGAATGCTTGAAAGTCCTCTATTCCACTGATTGACCATTTTTTCCCCTGAAACAAAATACTCAGTTTTGCTGGGTAGGTGACCCTTGGGTTCATTCCCAGTTCTTTTGCCCTCTGGAATATCATATTCCATGCCCTTCGATCCCTCAGTGTAGAAGCTGCCAGGTCCTGTGGTATTCTGATTGTGTTTCCACAATATTGAAATTGTTTCTTCCTGGCCGCTTGTAGTATTTTCTCCTTGATCTGGGGATTCTGGAACCTGGCTATAATATTCCTGGGAGTTTTCTTTTTGGGATCTTTTTCAGGAGGTGATTGGTGGGTTCTTAAAACCTCTATTTTGCCCTCTGGATCTAAAACATCAGGGCAATTTTCCTTGAGAATTTCTTGAAGGGTGATGTCTAGGTTCTTTCTTTGATCATGGCTTTCAGGTAGTCCACTAATTTTTAAATTGTCTCTCCTGGATCTATTTTCCAGGTCAGTGGTTTTTCCCATGAGATATTTCACATTGCCTTCTAATCTTTCATTTGTTTGTATCTGCTTAACAGCATCTTGATTTCTCATAAAGTCATTAGCTTCCATTTGCTCCAGTCTAACTCTGAAGGAATGAATCTCCTCAGTGAACTTTTTGAGATTCTTTTTCCATCTGGCAAATTCGACTTTTTAAGGCATTCTTCTCCTCATTGCCCTTTGGGCCTCCTTTGCCATTTGAGTTAGTCTATTTTTTAAGGTGTTGTTTTCCTCAGTCAGGCTGTTGACCCTCATTTCATACTTTTCCTGCATCCTTCTCATTTCTCTTTCCAATTTTTCCTCCACTTCTTTTATTTGATTTTTAAAGTCCTTCTTAAGGTCCTCTGTGGCCTGCAACCTGCTCATGTTTTCCCCTGGGGCTTTTGGAGCAGGACTTCTGACCTCACAGTCCTTTTCCTGCTCTATGCCCCCAAAATAGGAGTCTAAGGTCGCATTTTTCTGTTTCCTTTGCCTTGGCATGTTGCCACTCAATTACTTGACTTTTGGGCTTGTTGCCACACTATGGCTTTAAGACCAGATAGAGGAATTTTTGTCCCGAACGTGTGGGGGGCAACTTCCGTTTCTGGCAAGCTGTAAACCCACCCATGACTTCCACCCTAGATCACAATCCAGATCCAGGGAGGTTAAAGCAAGTGCAATTACCCCCCAAGACTGATCGCTGGATCTCCCTAAAGTTTGCAGGCCAGGAGCTGGAGCTGCCTCTGAAAATTACAAAATGGCGTGTCTCCTCAGTGGCTTCTAGCCCCCAGGGGAGGGAGCCAACGCATTCCCCAAATACTGGTCCCAAAGTCCATAGGACACTAACCTCTTACTTTGTCCTAGGCATGTCTATGTTGATAATTCTGGAGTCGCCACAGCTGCTGGTGTTCTGGGGTCTCTCCAGCCAGCTGCTGGCCCTGCCGCCCTGGGGCTAAAACCTCGGCTCATGGGGACCTGGCCTCCGCTCGGCTCTGCTCCCTGCGCTCTGCGCACTGCACGCTGCCGGCTCCCAGAGTGCTGCTCTGGTCCTTCCTGCAGGGCTGCTGGGCTGTCCTCAGTGGGAGGTTAGCTTCTCTGTGTCATTCTGTGGGTGCTGGGGCTCCAGAAGTTGTTCAGAGTCCCCTTTTACATAGTTTGGGGGGAATCTGCGGGCAGAGTGGCTTGGATGAGCTGTTTCTACTCCGCCATCTTCTAGTCTTTGCTTTTTAAAAAGACTTCGAGAGGTGGGATACCCACTATGCCTTCTTGACTCTTTTAGATTGCTCTAGTAATTAAGAAATGTTCTTTACAACTAAGCCTAAAGCTCCTTCCCTTTCATTTATTCCCATTGCTCCTAGTTCTGCTTTCTGGGGCCAAGTTGAGTAAGTTGAATGATTCTTCCAGTGCCTTGTCCTTCAGATACTCAAATGAGGTTATTACAAGAGCTAGTATTTGTATAGCACCTTCAGGTTTGTGCAGGGCTTTAAATGTTATCTCATTTGATCCTCACAACCACCCTGGGAGGTAAGTGCTATTATTGTTCCCATTTTACAGATATGGAAACAGAAACTGAGAGCGCCTTGCCCAGGGTCATACACATCAGAGAGACAGGATTGGAAGTCAGGCTACAGCCAACTCCAGTGCTTCTATCCATGGTACCACCTAGTTACCTATTATGTCTTCCCTCAGGTATCTCCTCTTCTTTTGCTAAACATCACAAGTTCCTTCAACCTGAACCTCATGTAGCAGGATCTCTAGATCCTCCACCATATTGGTCACCCTCTTCTGGATGGTCAACAGATTATCATGTTCCTTCCTAAGGCCAGAATTAGAACTAGGGCACAGTACAGAGGTCCTGTAACTTCCCTATCTTGGATACCATGCTTTTCTTAATGCAGCTTTAGATTGAATTAGTTTTCTTGGCTGTTGTGTCACACTCTTGGCTCCTATTGAGTTCTGCAGTGCACTAAAGCAGTGGTATCAAACTCAAACAGAAATGGCAGGTCATGAGTTTGACATGTCTATACTAAGGCACCCAATATTCTAGCCTTTCAAGATCTTTGGCATAGTGACAGAGCATTGGATTTGGAGTCAAGCAGTTTAAATCCTGTCCCAGGTACTTCTGAGTCATGCAACCATGGGTAAATCACTTAATCCACCTGTGCCTCAGTTTCCTCATCAGTAAAATGGAGTTATGTTTTATGGCTTTCTAAATTCTCTTCTAACCCCACATCCATGACCCTTTGATCTTTTTGAATCCTAACCTCCTTATCTAGTGTGTTAGTCATCCCTCTTGGTCAGTGTCATCTGCAAATCTGATAAGCATGCCATTTATGCTCCTATCCATGGCACTGAGAAAAAAGTAGCACAGGGCCACACATAGATTCTTAGGTCACCCTACTAGAGACTTCTTTTACATATAATATCAAATCAGTAATAAATATTCTTTGGGTTTTAACCATTTGAGTAGTTAGGAATCCACCTGCCATCCAGCCCATTTCACTCTGTTTTGCCCAAAAGAATAACATGGGAGATTTTGTTAAATCATTGATTAAAAGCTAGGTAAATGACATTGATAACTTCCCCCTAATTTATTTATCTAATAACTGTATCAATAAAAGAAAATGAAGTTAGTTTGTTCTTGATGAAACAATTCTGTTTGTGCAATATCTGTTTCCTTTTCTACGTGTTCACCAAACATTCCTTTAATATGTTCCAGAATTTTGCTAGGAATAGAAGTCAAGGTCTGGGTCCAATCTTTTTTTTTTTTTTTTGCCTTTTGGAGGGCAATTGGGGTTAAGTAACTTGCCCAAGGTCACATAGCTAGGTTTTTGTTTGTGTGTGCATTAAGTGTCTGAGGCCGGATCCGAACTCAGGTCCTTCTGACTCCAGGGCCCACGCTCTACTCACTGCGCCACCTAGCGGCCCCTTTGGGTCCAATCTTTTACAGATTCCATCCTCTTCCTTTTCCCCTCCTGGCCTAACTGGGACATTTTCTCTTCTCTAGTCCTACAGTACTTCTTTCCTTCAGGACGTTCAGATCGTTGACAGTGGCTCAGACATCAAAGCTGCCTGTTTCTTCAATACACTAAGCTGTACTCCAATCTGGGAATGAAAATTGAACTCATCAAAGATGACAAGAGGCTCTCTCACTCTTTCGCCTCCTGTCTTAGATTTTACCTTGTTATTTTATCCTTTACGGTATAAAGATTTATTTTTGAGTCAGAGAAAATACATAGAAGATGTGAGCAGCTATTCTTTTTCTACCATCTATTTTCATCATCCTAACCACCTACTCTAGCTCCAATCCTATCTCTTCTTTGACCCTTTTCCCTCAATTTGCTTAAAAAAAACCTCCCAACTAAACCTAATGCATTTTACTGTCCTTGGCTTTCTTTGCCAGCCTCAGCTTATTGTAGTTCCCGACACCAATACATGATTGTGTTACACCTTTATCTTCCATTACCTATCCTTGCTTCCATTTTCTGTACATGGTATTTTAAAACCAAAATTGGTTGAATTTCCTGTGTGCTCCCATGGGTTTCTACATTTCTTTAAACCATTCCTCCTTTTATTTCTCATCAGAATTATTTTCTTGGTGTCTTCAGAATTTCATTGCTGAAGGTCTCATTCCTCTTGGGTTGCTTTAGAACTTAGACTGTCCCATAGAACTTCATGTCATGTTGCAAAAACTGATGCAGAGTGAAGTGAGTGGAACCGTACCGATTTATACATTCACAACATTTTAAAGACAACACTTTGAAAGACTTAACTCTGATCAACACAATCATCAATCACAGTTCTAGAGGACCAACGATGAAACATGCTACCCACCTCCTGACTGTAGTGCTGAACTCAGAGTGTAGGGTCAAGACATATCTATATTTTTTGATACTGCCAAAGAAGGAATTTCTTTTTCTTTTTCAATGGAGGGGAGGAGGTGAGAGAGAAAATAGATTTTTTTTTCATTGAAAATACAAAATGAAAAAAAATTTGATATAATGATTCTACTTGTCTTTTTTTGAGCTCTTTGAAACCTGCTTTCCAAAAATCTAGGGTGCATGTTAGACTATTTCTAGCTTTCCTCTCCCTTTCTACCAAAATTCTAAAGTAGAATGGTTATTCTCTTCCAGGTTACTGGTTTTTTTTTCTTAACCTCAATTCTACTTTGGTGACAATTGATCTAAAACATCAGTTCTTCCACCTTTTAAAATATGAAATTATTATCAAGGCATACCAACAAATTATTAGTTGTTCAACTTTAACCAGAGAGAGAATTTCAGCATTAAGTCCAGGAATATGACATGTTTCTGTGTTGGGCTTGTGTTGACACTCTTACTTTCCTCAATTTCCTCTTTCTGTCTTGGTGACAATGTTGCTCTTGATGCTTTCTCTGTTGATGTTTGCCCAATGTTCTACTACATGACGCTTTCTTCTTTTGGTTCTTAGATCTTTTCATGAGAATTTTTTCAGAATATAACAACATTTGACTTTTACATGGTGCTTTAATGTATGAAAAGTATATTACATATATAATCTCAGGTGAGCTCTATTAACAACCCTGTAAGTTAAGCATTGCAATTATTATCTTTATCTTTTAGATAAGTAACCTGAGATTTAAAGAGGCTAATTATGCTGATTAGGAAACTTCTGAAAATATTTGAACTGAGGTCTTTCTTACCCTAAATCCAGTACTTTTTCCATAATGCTATACTGACTCATCACATACGTTGCTTTTTCCTTCCCTTTCTCCCTTCCCATCTACTTTCTTGCTGGATCCTTTCTTGAATTTTATTTCCTGTGAATTTCTGGTCTTCTCTTCTTCCTACATTGTAGGTATTTTATATGATATCTAGTTTGATGGACAGTTTTCCATCAAGTTGTCCATTTTGGTAGGCAGTTTTCTTTTTCTGGTTTTTTTTTTTTAGTGTAAAGCCCTTTTGATTAAATTTACAAGACTCCAGACAAATCTGACCTTGTTAGGTGTACTACATTCCTGACTCTATTTTAAACTGTGGCCCAGAGATCTAAACAGGGGAGGGCTGTGCCTTATTATGGCCTTCTTCCAATTAGCCAGAAGGCAAAACACTGTCAACTAATAATGATGATATTAGGAACCACCTAACACAATACAAAACAACCAAGTGACAAAATGTGTGGTACCGACAATTAGGGATATGGGCAGTCACTGAGAAAGAGGAAACATCACTTTTAGAGGGACTGGATATTTGTGTTGGCTGGTCAGAACATTCTCTTTCCAATAAGGAAGCTTACCTGAAAAATCTAATTAAGATCAGGTTATGTGGTGAAAAGAGAACCCGAGGAAAGGAAATTGGATTTCCTTTAGGGTAAATTTTCATCAAGTGCCTGGTGAAGCATCTTTCTCCAATATTGGGCTATACCTGCCAAACATACTATATATTTGTGTTGGCCAGCCAGGCACTGTCCTTGGGCAGTACTGGAAAAATACCTACAAAATCACACTTTCTAGTTTGCTTCTTTCCAGTCTCTATGGTAACCATCACCTTTGCATCTTTTCCTGGTCAGTACAATCTCACCCTTCTTCAGGTCACCATACTTTCCAATTCCCAAATTCACTATCTCAGGAGGAGGAGGCTTCTAAGTCCCACTAACTCCTTGTCTTCCAAATGATATTTTAGGATGGATGACTTCTAGGATGGTTTCTTGGGAACAGCAACTTTGTATGAGGTATGCAAACTCCATAATAATGATAACTAACAATCATGGCTAGCATTTATATAGAACTTTAAGGTTTACAGGGTCATTTGCATATGTTATTTCATTTGATTAACAACCCTTGAGGTAGGTAGGGGAATGCTGGTAAATGTTTAACTGTCTATCTAGAGAGAAGGACACATTTTTGAAGTTTACTTAGCATTGTTAACATTTTCTCCATCACTTTTTTAAGTCTAGATAATCAACAAAACAATAAATCAAACCATAATTTATAGTATTTGCCAATATCTAAGTCATAAATGCTTCAACTGAAAATTTAACAATTGACTGAGAACCTGTTTGAGCTGCTTTCAGCACACCCTTCGAAGAAGGCTCCATAATTATTCCCATTTTACAAATGAAGAAAATGAATTTAATATGTTAGGCTTAAAGTAGACCTCATTCCTTTGTAATTTCTGAAGCCCATCTTTGGGTGCAATGCAATCCAACAAACGTATATTAAGTACCTATTTTGTGCAAAGTAAGAGATAGCTTTTTAATCAGGAAAGCCCAGGTTTAATTCCAATATATGACATATTGGGGGTGTGAACACAGGAAAGTCCTTTAATCTCTCAGTAGTATTCTCAGGCAATTTTCTAAGATGACAGATTGCAGAGGACATGCCAGTGTATATTTACAGTTTCCTACAATGATAAAATCAGAGGCCCAGTATAAGTATAAGGCCATATGTGAATATGCTAGACACTAGAGATACAAAGACAAAAGGAAAAACAGCCCTTACTCACAAGGAACTTACATTTTAGTTTGCAACCTATAGCTCCACAGCCAAATGGAAAATTTAAGCTGAATCCTGCCTCACTGCTCTTCCTAATTCACATGTTAAAAGAAAATATCAGTAGCACCACTGACCAATTCATGGAAGGTTCATCTGAAGAGTAAAATTGGCTCTCACTCAATAGGATTAAATTCTCCACTGACCCTGTCTTCAAACTTCCTCATGTGCATTTCTGCATCCTCAAAGACATTAGTAGGACTGAAATGCAACTCAAATCCCTATGCCAAAAACCTAAAAAAATAAGGCAATTGTCCCTATTCCTGGCTGGCTGCCTGCAATGCAAGCCTCCATCTTCAGAGGGCCTGCCAATGCCAAGGTGAAGAAACTGCTGTGTCCCTTCAATATGTGACATTTTAAAAATAGAAGGTGAGTGCTTACTCTAGGGCCTTGTTGAATGGGAGAAGCCTCACACATGTTACGAGGAGATTTGGAAGAATTAACAGAAGAGTTTAAAAGCTTATGGTAAAAGCTGTGTGTGTGATTTCATCACAGAAAAACTCACTTGTGCTATTCACCTAATGACATAGGGAAATTGACTTACACTATTATGGAGAAGAACCAGTACAGAGTTCAAGTTGGAAAGGTAGTCTCTGTGAATGGTGATTAGATTAGATAAATCATTTATTAAGACTTACTATATGCCAGGCATTATGCTAATGTGGAAAAATAGTTTTTACTTATATTTTATTAATATTGTTTGAACTTAACTATATATGGCTAGAAATTGTCTAACTCAAAAACTTACTGTAAAGGTTAAGCTGACCTCAGAGACCTTTCAGGGAAGTCAGATGGTTTTAGGGAATGCTCAAGATCCCACCCAGGACTTGTTTTGGGTTCACTCGGTGTTTGTTTTTAGGATTCCCTAAATGAGATTGACTTACCTGCTGATATAGGGGTAGCTGGGTGGCACAGTGGATAGAGTGCCAGGCCTGGAGTTAGGAACACTCAAAGCTTGGCTTTATGCCTGATGTTGTGCGCACTGTATTAAGCTCTGGATCACTGCAGAGCCTCCTGGAAACAATCAGTAAACATTCCTAAGACTCTGGTCCAACTAACCACAAAGGAAAGACTACAGGATGAAGGACGCCTATTGCCCAAATTATGACAATGTTTGGAAAGACAATCTATAGAGCTCGACCATCAGTATACGTATCTTGACAGACAGTACCAGAGGACAGAAAATTAAACAGGAGAAGAATGTTGGATTGCTTTTGGGATATTGCAAAACTCCCAATGACCCCAAGTTTGACCTATTAACAAAGTTCTGTCTTTTAAATACAGTACCAACTTTGTATGGGGATTGTCTGGTAGCAAGAATTGGAACACAATAATAGTCTCTAAAGAACTGAAAATGGAAGATCATCCCAAGGGCAATGGAGAGAATAATGGGAGTGAGCAGGTTGCAACATGTGACAATGATCAAATTCCATATTTATAGAAATATGTTTAACTAGGATTTGTGTGGGTGGAGTGTACTCAGAGACAAATTGGGCTGTGAAGCCCCAAGGGACTCAGTAGTCAGTGGGCCAGATTTTTATATTCTATCTAATCAGAGATTAGTAAGGATCATGGAAATACTTCTGCTAATTTTGTTATACAATTAATTGTTGCATCCACTACTCTCTATGGTGTGTATGTAGCTTTAGAGTTTAAGAAGTCAGAGCATTAGATGGAGATCTTCTCTTGCTAGTGGGAGATGAATGAAGAAACTCCTTCCCAGTTCTAGAGAGACCAAGGAGTGAGGGGGCAACAATCACCTTCAGGCTACATACCCCTAGGGGAATCTTAGCAGGGCTCAGAACAGCTGTTCTGAGGAGACTCAAGTTCTATGCAGAAACAGGGAGTAATCATCAGTAACCAGTGGAGGATTGTTCCCCCAGGACCACAGACCCCCCTGGTGAGGAGTGAACTGAATCACCCCAGTGATCTAGTTCCACAGGGGGAATTCTTAGAATGGGGTTAATTGTTGTTGCTGTGACTTAAAGGCAAAGACTTTGCCTTTAGGAGATCTCTTCCCTATTAGCCAGACATCCTAGAGAATATCTTTGGATTCAATTCAATAAACACTTATTAAGTTCCTACTGTGTACTTGCTAGGTCCTGGGGACACAAATTAAAGATGGCTCCTGCCCTTAATGGAATTTACTTTTTACTGCAGCAGATAAGAAAATTCTTTTTTTTTTAAAATTAATTTATTAGTTTAGTTTCAGTTAACAAGATTCAATTCCATAGTTCCTTGATTTTCAGATTTCCTTTCCTTCCCTCCCCCCTCCCCACATGACAGCATATAGTCCAGTATAGGATCTGCAAATGCATTCATATTAGACATTATTCCTATTACAAAGGCGTATTGTACTAGGTGGGATGAAAGATGGTAAGGAAGAAATAAAACCAAACAATGAAAAGAACAAGATCATTTAGTTTGCTTCCATCAGGATTCAGGCTCAGTTCTTTCTAGTTATATCTCTGGATGGTGCATTTCTCACTTTCTTGAGTCTTTCAGGATTAACTTATATCACTGCATTGCTGAAAAGAGTCCAGTCTGTCATAGTTGGTCATCACAGATATGGTATGTCTGTGATTGTATACAAATTTCTTCTGATTCTACTCTTCTCACTCAGCATCAGTTTGTATAAGTCTCTCCAGGTAATTATGAACTCCGTCACCTCCTCGTTTCTTATAGCACAATAATATTCCATTAATTCATATACCATATCTTGTTTAGCCATTCCCCAATTGATGGGCACCCCTTTAGTTTCCAATTCTTTGCAACCACAAAAAGGGCTGCTAAAAATATTTTTGTACATATGGGTCTTCCTCCCACTTCTATGATCTCTTTGGGATATAACCCTAGAAGTGGTATGGCTGGGTCAAAGGGTATGAAATTATTTATAATCCTTTGGGCATAATTCCAGATTGCTCTCCAGAATGGTTGGATAAGTTCACAACTCCACCAGCAATGTATTAGTGTTCCAATTTGTCCACATCCTCTCCAGCATTTGTCACTTTCTTGCTTTGTCATCTTAGCCAATCTGACTGGAGGGATGTGGTATCTCAGAGTTGTTTTGATTTGCATTTCTCTAATTAATAGTGATTTAGAGCATTTCTTCATATGTTTATAGATATCTTTAATTTCTTTCTCTGAAAACTTCCTGTTCATATCCTTTGACCATTTATCAATTGGGGAATGACTTGTATTCATATAGATTTGGCTCAATTCTCTATAAATTTTAGAAATGAGTCCTTTATCAGAGACACAAGTTGTAAAAATTCTTTCCCAATTTCCCACCTCCCTCTTGATCTTGGTTGCATTGGCTTTGTTTGTACAGAATCTTTTCAATTTAATGTAATCAAAATTATCCATTTTGCATTTTATAATGCTCTCTAATTCTTGTTTGGTCCTAAAGTCTTCCCCTCTCCACAGATCTGTCAGGTAAACTATTCCTTACTTTCCCAAATTGCTTACAGTATCATCCTTTACACCTAGATCATGCACCCATTTGGACTTGATTTTGGTATATGGTGTTAGATAATGGTCTATACCCAGTTTCTGCCATACTGTATTCCAGTTTTCCCAGCAGTTTTTGTCAAATAGTGCATTCTTATTCCAAAAACTGGGGTCTTTGGGTTTATTGAACAATAGATTGCTATATTCATTAACTGCTGGGTCTCCTGCACCTAATCTATTCCATTGATCCACTACTCTACACCTCTGCCAGTACCAAGCAGTTTTGATGACTGCTGCTGTATAATACAGATTAAGATCTGACATAGCTAGTCCACCTTCCCTAGCGTTTCTTTTCATTAATTTCCTTGATATTCTAGACCGTTTGTTTTTCCAGATAAATTTTGTTATTATTTTGTCTAACTCTAGAAAGTAGTTTTTTGGTAAATTGATTGGTATGGCACTAAATATATAGTTTAGTTTGGGTAAAATTGTCATTTTTATTATATTAGCTTGACCCAGCCATGAGCAATTGATATTTTTCCAACTATTTAGATCTGCTTTTATTTGTGTGAGAAGTGTTTTGTAGTTGTGATCATATAGATTCTGGGTTTGTTTTGGCAAGTAGATTCCCAAATATTTTATAATGTCTACAGTGACTTTAAATGGGATTTCTCTTTCTATCTCTTGCTGTTGAGTTTCATTAGAGATGTACAGGAATGCTGAGGATTTATGTGGGTTTATTTTATATCCTGCAACTTTGCCAAATTTATTTATTGTCTCTAGTAGTTTTTTACTTGATTCTCTAGGATTCTCTAAGTATATGATAAGAAAATTCTTAATGGAATTATCTTCACCTCTTCACTCTCCCAAGTTCTTTCCCCATATTCAATCAGTAAGCCAAATCCGATCATTCTACCCTCTCAGCATCTTTGCAGCTTTTTAATCAGTCCCCTTCTCTTTATTCACATAGCTATCATCCTAGATTACTGTCTCTTTCTATCTCTGTTGGTTTTTGTCTCTCTCTCTCTCTCTGTGTCTGTCTGTGTCTTCTCCTCTGTCTCTGTTTTTCCTGAGCCACTGTCTGATTGCCTCTTAATTGGTCTCCCCCAGCAACAAAATCTTCCCTCTTCAATCCATTTTTCACACAGCACCAAACTGATATTCCTAAAGCACAGGTCTGACCATGCCAGTACTTTGCTCAAGAAGTTTCAGCTACTTCCAGCTGCCTTTAAGATGAATTAAAACTCTGCCTTTCAAGCCACACTCTGGTTTCAGCTTGCTTTCTAGCCCTGTCATACCTTCCCTGACCTTACACGCTCTCTGTGCCTTCCAGACTGTCCTATGTGATGTTACCTTGTATAATGGTCCAATTTCTTGTCTTCTCAGCTTTAAAGACTGTCCTCCAAGCCTGTAATGGCTTCCCTCCTCAAGAAATTGCTAGTTTCCTTCAAAATACAACTCAAAAGTGCTGCCTTCTAAGGGAGATCTTTCCTGATTCCCTACCACCCAACCACCTAAATTGCTTTTTTCAGACCATTTATACATACTTTGGGTATAAATTTACCTATGTATGTTTCTTTAAAAGTTTTATTGATGCCCTTTTTTATATCACAGGTAGTGAGTCTTTCCTCTTTACACATGTGAGGGATAATTTTCAGCGAAGTTTCCCCATTCTGAAAAATCAAATCTAGAGTGGCTTCAGCATCTACTAGGCCTAAGTTTAGAAGTCACCTGACCTTACAGGAATCTGGGACTTAGAGCAATGGAGACCCTCCCCAGTGCCACCTTAGCACAAGATATGCCAAATAAGGACAGAAATGCTTTCTCAAATGTACATTGGGTGGTCTACTGTTTGCTTGTTCCAGTACTTGAGGTAGATTGCTGCACTTAGATTGTATACCTAACTTCCAGCCAATTGAAGAAAAGGATCAGGAGGAGAGTGGGTGTTAGGGTTTTATAACTTTTTTGTAAATTTCCTTTTGTAAATTGCTTCTCCTCCCTGACCATTTGTCAGGAGGGTGGCCCTTTCTTGAGATCGTAATAAGCCATTCTTTTCTGCTTCCTACCTTGAGAAACCTCTGAGTATTGTTTGGGTAAGGATTTCTGTTGCACACAGTTTTTGGGGTGCACACACACACAGAAAAAAATAATTAAACAAAACCAATCTCATCTTGGCGTATGTGGGTAACTATAGTTCTGCATGCGGCACTCAGACAAAATGAAGCAGTTCCTTTTCCTTAAGTCATTAAGCTTGGACATTGTCATTCTAATCTAGAACATTTTGTTTGATTTTCTTCTTTACTTTGGGGTTATTTTACATAGTTTTCTGCTTATTTCTCTCTGCTTTATTTTGTCTCCCTATGTTTCTTTGGCTTTTTCATAGTGGCTATTTCTTAAGATAACAAATTTATTATATTAATGTATCCCAGTTTGTTTAGCCATTCCCCCAAGTGAAAGGCCTGAACTTTATTTCTAGTTCTTTGCTACCACAAAAAGTACTGCTATAAGTATTTTGATATATGGTATCTTTTCTCACTCTTTCGTTATTGTTCTTCCTTTCTCTCTTTCCTCCTTTCTCCCCTTCTCTCTCCCTTTTCTCTTTTCTTCTTTTCCCTCCTTCCTCTTTTCCTCCTTTCCCTTTCTTCCTTCTCCCTCCTTTTTCCCTTCTTTCCTTCCTCCCTCTCTGCCTCCTTCCTTTCTTCCTCCCTTCCTTCCTTCCTTCTTTTCTTTCTCTTTCTTTCTTTCTCTTTCTTTCTTTCTTTCTTTCTTTCTTTCTTCCTTCCTTCCTTCCTTCCCTCTTCCTTCCATCTTTCTTTCTTCCTTCCATCTTTCTTTCTTCCTTCCATCTTTCTTTCTTCCTTCCTTTCTTCTTTCCTTCCTTCCTTCCTTCCTTCCTTTCTCTCTCTCTCTCTCTCTCTCTCTCTCTCTCTCTCTCTCTCTCTCTTTCTTTTTCTTCCTTCCTTTTCTTATCTTGACTTCCTTGGGTATGTGACTAGCAGTGAAATATGCATGTTATTTATTTTCTTTGCATAATTCCAAACTGTTTCCTAAGTATTGGAGGGATCAAGAACATTTCTTAGAGAGGAGATGGCAGGTGAGCTAAGCCTGAAAGGATAAATGATAAGGATTCTGAGGCACACATGGGGAAGGAGTACATTCCAGACTGGTATGTGTGCACTCACAATGCATTCATAGAGAGAAGATAGAACACTGAGCATGGAGAATAACTAGTAGTTCAGTCTAACTGATGGAAAGTGCTTGAAGAGCAATATTGTGAGATAAGGCTAGAAAACCAGGTGAGAGCTGGATTACAGAAGGTCTTACATGCCAGTATGAGGAGCTTTTATTTTATTCTGGAAACAACAGGGAATCACAAGGTATTTGAGCAGAGGAACAACATGGTCTCTGAATTGTGCCTCAGGAAAATTATTTTCTCAAGTGTTGTGAAAAATAGATTGGAGAGGGTTAAGAGAATAGGAATGACAAAACAGTTAGGGGATTATTTCCATAGTCCACGTGAGAAGAGGTGGAGGCCCTAAAACTAGGAGAGTGGAGAGAAGGGGGCCAGACTGAAGGAGAAATGCAGAAGTAGAATTGACAAGACATGGTAGCTGATTGGATATGGGGGGGGGGTGGTGAAGGAGAGTGAAGAGTTGTCAAGGACTAAGATGATGAAACTGGGCAACTGGTAGAACTATGGTACCTCCAACAGAAATGGCGGAGCTTGGAGAAATGGTGGGTTTATGAGGGAAATGAATGAATGAAAATCATTTATTAAGTGCTTACTATGCATCAAGCACTGTGCTAAACTGGGAAGAGAAATCTAAAAGGGGAAAGAAACTGTCTCTCCTTTCAAAGAATTCATTCTAATTAGGGGGAAACAACCCACATAGGGGAGTGGTAGTTAGGGAAGCATACTATGGTTTGGAAACTTGCTAGAATAGTGCCTGGAACCATAGAGGATATGCTCTTTTCAATATCTATTATTATGGTTCTGGAATTAGAGGGTGGAGACGGGTGGGTAGAGGAGTGAGCTGTGATATGGGGAAGATGGCAGGGGAATAAAGGGAAGCAAGGGGAAAAAATAATCAGTATAGTTTTGGACAAGTTGAATTTGAAAGGATGATGGGCCTTCCATTTGGAGGCACAGGACTGGGGGTCAAGAGATAAAGAGACCAGGTCTAGATACATAGATCTGACAGTCTAACAGTGATAATTGAACCCATGGGGAACAGATGAGGTCACAAAAGGAGAGACTATATATAGGACAGGGTCTTGGTGAACACTCCATCAGTCTAAGGGTACAGTTGATATTGATGGTTCAGCAAAGGACAGTGAAAACATCTGGTCGGACCAGTAGGAGGATAGCCATAACCTTCAGCTGTGCCAGTGAGTTATTCTGATGAGGAGGTAAAGGACCCAGCTGTACCCCAAAAAAGATGTGAAAGTGTAGAACACCAAAGACCTTGGCTATGTTGAGGTCAAGGGCATGTTCTCTAGGGGACTATCAATAATTCCCCACTCCCTATTGTCCCATCCTTTTTCCTGCTATGGCCCATATGCCAATTTATCTAGTGTTGTGGCTCTTGGAGTTATATCTTTTGTCCTAAGCCATCCTTCCTGGTTGTTCCCAGCTTCCTCCTGCTCCTGCTTTTGGGTACTTTGTCTTAGGCCGTGTGCCCCTCTTTATCCGAGTTAAAATAAGCCATATTTTTTGAGGGGGAACAAGGCCTATTGCTTTATGCATTCTTGGTTTGTCTGATCCTTTGGGGAAACCCCTTCTAAGTCTATCTATGGGAAAGTACTAAGGCAGTGAAATATTTTAGGGTAGAGGAGCTATGCCTCATCTTTTTATAATCCTGTGACTTCCTCTGATAATAGGAATTGAGAAATGGAAGGGCTGATTTGCTAGCCTAACCCTTTCATTTTTATGTTAGGAAGTAGAAGCCCAAAGAAGGAGGTCATACTCACATGGCCAATAAAATAAAATGCAGAGCTGGCCTGAATCCAGGCTTTCCTACTCCCAGCTCTGGGCTCTCTCTACTATCCCACCAGTACTGTCTAAACCTTGGAAACTGGAGAAGGGCAGGCATTGTATGGTGGGGGGCAATTCTGAGCTGACTTGCCATCTTACCCTGCCAGAAGTGAGGTCAGTGACCTGGGTCTAGGGGTAACATCAGCAGGCCCTTGGGTGCCACACAGTCTCCAGGGGAGCAGCCCATGCTGTAAAGCTTTCAAACAATCCCTGATAAGGGAAAAACTGCTGGTGGAGGACCCTAATCAGATGCACGTTCTCATCTGGAAATGATTTGCGTCCTAAGGACAGATAGAAGCCATTTCGATCACTTGGATTGGTTCCTAATTCCTGAGCTGGGCCCCTGCTTCAGTGTTTAAGATTCCTCCTTAATTTGTTGGGCTTTTCCCTTTCTGCATTGTAAATAACAAAACTTAACTTTGCTGGACTAGACCAGAACCCTTTAAACTGGGCTTTGAAGTTTGCAGCTTTGTAATGTGTAAGCCTGCTGAAGAGCCTCTGCTCTCTTGCCAGCTTTAACCAATGCACAGTAATCAATTTTCATATCAAAGGGTGGGCGCCTGGGGTTGGGGACCGGATAGGTTGCTTGGCTCCGGGTTCCAGGATGCAGAGAAGATATAGCACATCTGTGCTGGGTTCCCTTTTCCCCTGGACATTACCCATTCCCCCTTCCATCCATGTCTCTCCCCTCCCTGCAGTGCCCTTGGAGCAACTTTACAAGCCCGATCTGATACTGAAAAGCAAATCAGGTTTTTTTTTTTTTAGAGGAAGATTCTTGTAGGGGATGAAGAGTCCTATTTTTCTATCATCCCTCACTGAAAACAAAACAACTCCTACAGACAAATTCACCCAGTATTCAATACTTATTTTAGCTTCTTAGTTTCAGCTAATTGCTGGTTTAAAAAAATTTTTTTTTTCAATTCAGAAAGGTTTGTGGAAGCAATTTAGTGTAAATTTCACCATTGCCCTGGGGTGTTGAGCCAAAATAATATCAACTCTTAATGGCCAATCGGAGAAGCCTGGTTATTTTTATACAAAAAGAGAACCACACACAGCCAGTGGAATCAGTCAGCCCAATGAGAGAGTGACTGGTGTGGGACTCCCAGCATCAATAAGAAGTCTTCCATGGCCCCCAAATGGAGACATGGGTGACCTTGAATACTGACGGTGCTGTGAAAGAGATTTGACAGAAACCAAATGCTCCCTAGATAACACATCCTGGAAATAAACAAAAGGGCTGTGGAAATTAAACAGGGAAGCTGATAAAAGACAGAAAAGATCCCTAGGGGGAATGGATTTTTAAAGAAAGTCATTTGGATTTGTGACATATTAAAAAGATACAGTGTAGACCTGTCTACTTGGGAAATAGATAAATTAAACCACTGTGTTTCATCTCGGAAACCCATCATGGAGAGTAGAGCAGTATAGGAATTGCTCCCAAATGCTTTTTACTGTTAGTAGAGTTTATTAAAAAATAAATCAGGGATCCACTGGGACTCTGGGAGAATCCCCCAACGGGATGGGTAGGTGTGTGAAATTCACTGGAACTGATTTCTCAAATCATAAAATTTTCAGGCTGGACTGTATCTGAAGGACCATCTACCCATCACACCCTGCCCCCACCTTCCACCCCCATCATTTCACAGAGAAGAAAGTTGAGATCCAGAGACTTCAGGTGGTTTACCTAAGGTCACCCAAAGGGAAGGTGAAGCTGAATCTAGGATAGGGACTTCAGAGGTTGGGGTGAAATGACTTATTTGAGGTCACACCTTCAAACCTGTGTCCTGAGACTTTCAAAGCCAACACTGTCTCTCTAGCCCAGATCTCCTATAATTTCTAGTCCAGTGCTCTTTTTTTTTTACTGAGTTCTCTAGTTCACAGTACTCTTTTTCATAGAGAAAGTCAGAAAATTAAGCCTTAAAATTTTACATTTCTTAATAAAATTTATTACATTAGGGGAAAAGTCTACAAAACCATTCACCCCTTGTATGCTGGTTCTGGAATCTGATAAAATAATTTTAAAATTACTTTAAAGCAGTTGACTCATGGATTTTTTAGTCACTTGGTTTTGCTGAAGACTTACTATATAACATATAAACATCTAGATTTGAGAGATATCCATGAAATTTTTGATGACTATTATGACTCTTTTTTACTTAAGGTTCTTGCAAAAAGAAATTCTGTTTCCAAAAGGGCTATGCAAAATAAAATATGAAAAAAAAAACCCAAAAAGTAAAACCTATATAGAAGATAAAGAGATCAGAAGGGGACATAGAAGCAAACAAGATGCATTTGTTTTTATTTTGTTTAAATTAATTTACACATTTTAAAATAAATTGCAAATTTTTAAAGTTTGCAGCTTTATGTATTATTTGCTTTTTTCCCTTCACTTTGTTTACATGAATGTTTTTGATGATGATTACTAAGTTTATAATTTTTAAAAACCTCCCTAAAAATGATTCAGAACAATGAAATAAGTGTTGGTTTTAAAAGCATTCAACAGGAAATGAGGAATGATTGCTTTAACTGGTTGGCTAATGCTTGTGTACAAGCATTATAAATATTTTCAAAAATCCACTGACAGGCTATAACCAGAATCCAGCATTTTTTAAAGCATTCCAAGCTAACCATCTCATTTAGTTCCCACTCTAGAATCTATGCTTCAGCCCAGTACTCCTGCCCGACTCCCTAACCCCAGTAACAACAAAAAAAAGCTTTTGGGATTATTCTCATGGGCCAGCCCAGGCTGCTACTTCAGACTATGGTGGGGCATCTTGAGTCCTGCCTCATTCTGCTTGCAAAGGTCTCCTTAAAAGGCGTTTGGGCCAGGGAAACATCGTGAAAGATAACAAGGATGAAGAGTTGGCAAAGAAGGAAGTACTGTGTGTCTAAAGAGCACTGGATCTGCACTGAGAAACCTGAGTTCAAAATCCAACTCTGCTGCTACCTACCTGACTTGGGGCAATTTACTGAAATTTTTTGGGCCTCAGTTTTTTCATTGTTCAAATTAGGGGATTGGACTAAATCAGAAGCTCTTGGCCTAAGGTCTGAGAACTTAAAAAAAAAACACAAAAACAACATATATATATATTTATATATTGATAACTATATTCCAATGTCACTGAGTTCCTTTACAAGTATTTTATTTTATGGATTTAAAAACATGGTTCTGAGAAGATTCATAGCTTTCACCAGACTATCAGAGGGATCTAGAAAACAAAAAAAATTTAAGAAAGTTGGGATTAGATAATTTCAAATCCCTTCCAGTCCTAAATCTGTGATTTTAAACCCAAGTCAAAGTTGTTCTGCATTCAATCAGTAGCATGGGAAAAGAAGATTGAGCCAGCAACATTTGCCAAGCAATGTAAGGTCAAGGAACTATGAGAGATACAAGAGGTTTTGAGGGGAAGCTGTGGTGTGGCAATACTACAGAACAAGGGTGGGGAACCTGCAGCCTCAAGGCCACCTGTGGCCTTCTTGGTCCTTGGGTGTGGCCTTTTGACTGGGTCTAAGGTTTATAGAACAAATCTTTTTATTAAGTAGGTTTGTTCTGTGAAATTTGGATTCAGTCAAAGGGCTGCACTTGAGGACCTAGAAGGTCACATGTGGCCTTGAGGCTGCCGGTTCCCTACCCCCACTAGAGAACATGCTTGTTTGCCAAAGGAATACTAGGATCCATCTGCTTTTCAAGTCTACTTCACCCAGGCACAGCTGACAGGCCTTAGCTGGCAAGGACAAACTTTCCTCCATTTGTCATCTCTCATGTTAGACTGGAAGGAGCTGTTCTTCTGCCCATTCCTGTCCATCTTAACCCTGTGCTTCCTCAGTCCTCTTTTAGCTCAATTTCAGTTTACTGTGTCTCTCTCCCTTCTATGCTAATGATGGCCTGTATCTCTAGTACTGACTTCTCTTAAGTTCCAGTCTTGCATTTCCTCCACTGTCTGCTAGAACCTCTATAAATCAACTCCCTTTCATCCTCCATCTCTTCCTTTCCCATTCTTTCCATTTCTTCCCATTAACTTGGCTTATTTGATCACTGAATTCATTGATCTCTTTTCTCCCCACTGAAGAACCTCACCTTCCCTATTTTCCTCCCTGCTAATAGCTATCACCAAGCCAGGCTATGTTTTGAACTCATTTCTCTCAGCCCCTTATAATAGAGAAATCTCCCACTGAAGTCCTATTCCTTGCCTTTTGTGGCATGGAGGTGACTGTATGTCATTGGAGTACAGTCTCCAATAGGTCCTTCCATGATGAAGAGGCTTTCTGAGTATAGGCTGAATGACTTCTGTCATCCAAGGACCAGTCAGTTTAGCTAAATTTGGAAAGGTCTACCATGGTCAGAAGTCTGGGCACCAGATGATGAGTTCTGGGAGCATAACAACTCATGAAAACTGTCTATGAAAATACAGAAAGATTGTGATCTGTGTCATGGAGAAAGTGCCTACCTCAAAGTTCATGACTCTTTCCATGAAACCATACTGGCTTCTTTCATGTCAGGTAGAGTTTTTAAAAATTATTTCTTTTTAGTTTTCAACAATCACTTTCACAAGTTTTAAATTTTCTCCCCCTCCCTCAAACCTCCCTTCCCAAGACAGCTTGCAATCTGATATGGGCTCTAAACTCCTATTAAATATATATTTCACATTAGTCATGTTGCATAGAAGAATTTTAATGCATGGGAAAACCATGAGAAAGAAAAACAAAACAAAACAAAAAAGAAAATAGTCTGCTTTATTCTGCATTCCAACTCCATAGTTCTTTCTCTGTATGTGACTGTCATTTTCCATTATATGTTCTTTGGAATTGTTTTAGTTCCTGCATTGCTGAGAAGGGTTAAGGCCATCAAAATCAGTCCTTGCACACTGTGGCTGTTACTGCATACTATATACTGTATACTCCTGGTTCTGCTCCTCTCACTTAGCATCAGTTCATATAAGTCTTTCCAGGTTTCTCTGAAGTCTGCCTGTTCATCACTTCTTATAGCACAATAGTATTCCATTACATTCATATACTGCAACTTGTTTATCCATTCCCCAATTGTTGGGCATCCCCTTGATTTCCAGTTCTTGGCCACCACAAAAATAACTGCTCTAAATATTTTTGTACATGTGGTCCTCAGGTAGAGGTTTTTAATGCTGACTGTGGAGTGAGGAAGACTTGAGTTTGAATTTTATCTCTGACATTTGCTAGCTGTGTGACCCTGAGTGAACCACTTAACTTGTCTCAGCCTCAGTTTCCTCATTTATAAAATGGAAAAATGAGTGCTATGTAAAATAGCACCTACCTCACAGGGTTGTTATGAGGATAAAAAGAGAAAATAGAAATATTCTGTAAACCTTAAGTGATAAATAAATATCTTTTCTATTATTATTATTGTGGTTATCATTATTTGTACTTTCATGTACTTATACCCCAACCTGCTGGGCACCTAATCCCTACCATTAAAAATGATAACCTAGTATAAACCCTTTCTCCCTGCAATCTCTGTTCTTGCTCTCATTCCTGTCCATCTTAACCCTGTGCTTCCTCAGTCCTCTTTTAGCTCAATTTCAGTTTACTGTGTCTCTCTCCCTTCTATGCTAATGATGGCCTGTATCTCCAGTACCGACTTCTCTTAAGTTCCAGTCTTGCATTTCCTCCACTGTCTGCTAGAACCTCTATAAATCAACTCCCTTTCATCCTTCATCTCTTCCTTTCCCATTATTTCCATTTCTTCCCATTAACTTGGCTTTCCCCTGAAGACCGTACATCCCTAGACACCCTAGTAAATGCTGGTGACTCCTCACATCTCAGATTCCCAGGGCCAGGAAAAGTTGTGATCCTCCTTGCACACCATTGTACTTCCAGATTCTTACTATGCTACCATCACTCAGCAGCCTATTCTCTTTCTCACATTGGACTCTGGAGGAGAGAGGGAGGCTGAAGACTGCACAGCTCTGCCTCACTCATATCCAATTCACATGCAAGTCAAAACATCACCCAAGATATTAGTACTCCTCAAGAATGAAGGACGATCAACAACAATATAGTGATCTGATTTTAACACTGTCTTCTGATCCCAAATGATAGCATCCACTAACTTCAGGATACCTACTATTTAATCTTCCTCAATGATTTAAGCATCTGACTTATATTATAGTCTTTCTTTCTACCTCTTATCCCGCTATCATCAATATTCACACTAATTGACACTTCTAATGTCTACAGTCCTCTCCCTTTGTTCTTCATAACCCTCTTTCCCTTTAAGTATGTATGTAAAGAGTCAACAGCTCTTTCCCAACTTCCTTCTCTCTCTCTGGTCTTTTCCTTAACAATTTCATCAACTCCCAAGGCTTCAATGATCACCTCCACATTGAACACCCCAAAGTCTGTGTCTTCAGGTTCGACCTCTTTCCTGAGTTCCAGTCCCATATTTCCATTTGCACTTAGGATATCATCACCTAGATGTCCCGCTTTGGATCATGGGTCCAGCATCTCTAAAACTGAAGCCTTCATCTACTCCTTCAAATATCTTTGTAGTGTCTTTATTTCTTTTTTTAAAGTTTTACTGAAAATTTTAATTTTTATATCAGTCTTTTGTGGAAATATTTTCTTCTTCATTGAAAATAAATATCTATTATGACAAAGGAAAATGACTAAGTGAAAATACATAGCACTGGGACCACGTCTGACAACATGTACAGTGGTTCAATGTAGTAGTTCCCCACTTCTCTGCTGAGAGGAGGGAGGTATGTTTCACTTTCTGTTTTCAGGGACCATTATTGTTTTTGTTTTTTTTTTTCAGTTGAGCTTTCTAGTTAATGATTTTTTCATGCATTATTATAGTCATTATGTAGACACACACACATATATTCTGCTTATCTCCCCTATTTCTCTTGGTATCACCATCAGTATTTTCATCTTCATGTCCCTATTTTCTCCCCTCTTCAATCCTTCCTTCACACTGGTGCCAAAGTAACCTTCCTAACAGACAATCCTGATTATCACTCCTTTGCTCAAACACCTTCAGTGCCTCCCCATTTGCTTACTGAATAAAATGATTGAAAAAAACCCAACCTAGTATTTATTTAGCACCTACTATGTTCCAGCTATTGTGCTAAGTGCTTTACAAATATCATCTCATTTGGTCTTTACAATAACCCTGGGAGGTAGGTATTATTTTTGTCCCCATTTTAGGGGAAAATGAGGAAACTGGGGAACAGAGGTTAAATGAGTTGCCCAGGGTCATATAGCTTGTAAGTTTGGGAAGCTGTATTTGAACTCAGATCTTCCTGATTTGAAGGCCAACATACTACCTATTGTACCACCTAGCTGCCTCTTAAATACACTCTCCTTAGCTTGGCATTCAAGACCCCCTCCAGTTTGGCTCCAAACTACCTTTCCAGACTTGTTTTGTGGCACTCTTTCTTGCATATTCTATTCTCCAACCAAATTGGATTACTGGCCATTTCTTTCTTTCATTCTGCCCCTTTCTTCCAGAAAATAGCTGGGGCAGCTCAGTATATGCTCCATCTTCACACATGCTTCCTGCCCTGTGGTCTATCTAGAGCAGCCCAAAGGGACTGCTGTTTATCCCCATTTTGTTTGTGCAAGCTGTTCTCCGTGGTTCAAATGGCCTCTGTTCATATCTCTGCCTATTGAAATGCTGCTTTTCTTTCCAGGCTCAGCTCAGGCGCCACCTTCTTTATGAAGCCTTTCTTGATCCTCCCAGCAAGAAGTGATTCCCTCCCTTCTGAAATTTTTCAGCTCCCTCTGTTTGACTCTAAATATGCAATCACATTCTAACTTTTATTATAATTACTTGTGTACTTCCCATGCTTCTTATTGTATTGTGAGTTCCTTGAGGCAGGGGCTATGTTGTTTTTCATCTCTGTTATCCCCTACACCAAGCACAAGGCCCTCTGTGCACACAGAAGGTGCTCGGTGAATGTTTGTTGAGTCAGATTTGTTGTTCAATTCAATCTTTGCATTCCTCATTGCACCCAGCAATGCCTAGCTCTGTAACTAACTGCTCAATAAATATTAGTTGAATGAATGAATATAAAACCCAGTGGCTTGATTTATCTCTTCACTTCCCAACAAGGCAGGCCTACTCGATATCTTTTAATACAACATCAAATCAAATCAACAAATATTTAAGAGGTCAGGATAAAAAGCAGGATACAATTAACCAATTGCTGCCTACTGGAATTCTAAGGACCACATGTCCTGGCTCATTCATTTTCACAACTTTTGGTCCTTAAGTGAGTGTGCCACAGTGTGAGGCTGAGAATTCTTCAGCATCTTTTGTTAAATTTGGCCCAGTGGTGCCTTGGCCACTAATGGGTCTATAATAGGCAGCTTTTCTCCAGCCTCTCTTCCCGCCCCCTCCTGCCGGTGTCGGCTGTCAGCGTGTGTCTTTCAATCCTAAGGTACTTCACAAGCTTTTCAAGGAAAGCCAAAAGCAGCAAGAGGGCATTTGGGTTAGCAGCATGGCCAGTATCACAGACTGGGTGATTACTGTCCTGGTGGCACTGGTGTGCACAAGTGCCCCATTTGTAGGGTCCCAGACTGACTGACCACACTGATGCGTGCTTCTGATCACAGCTGATTCTGTGGTTTGCACATTTACTGAATTACAGATGGAAGGCAGAGGTCAGTAATATGGTCTGGGTGATGGCTCAGGTTACATAAATGAGTAGTAATTACAATCTGGTGCCTAACATTTCCCTTAAAAATTCTTCGATGTATTTTGCTTTTCTATTGCTTTTATTTCCATATGTATGCATATACATATACACATACATACATGTATATAAAAGAAATGTGTCAATGGGTAGAATAGAGGGAAGGGAGATTATGTACATACATATACATACACACATATGCATGTATATACACATTGTGTAACTATGTGTACATATGTAGAGATACATGCATACACTCATATAAACACATACACATGCACATATATAAAGGTAATCTCCCTTCCCCCTACTCTACCTATTGATGTATTTCTTTTAATAGAACAAAAAAGAGAGAGGGGGAAAATCCGTTCAGCAAAACTAACCATACCAATTGAGCATGACAGGTTATGTAATGTACCACACCCATAGTTCTCTACCTCTATAAAGAGAGAGAGAGGAAAGTGTTATTCTTTCTTTGGCAACGAGATTCCACCAGAGGTGGGGGTGCAGGGTGGGGAGTTTGCAGCCTCAAGGCCACATGTGACCTTCCAGGTCCTCAAGTGTGGCCATTTGACTAATCCAAACTTCATGGAACAAACTCTGCCTTGAGGCCACAATTCCCCTACTCCCCCCACCCCCGAGATTCTACACCAAGATGAAGCTTGATATTAGCTAAACACTGAGAGAATTTAGGGTGTGGCTCTTGATACTTTGAAGAAATTCTACTCTATCATCTTCATTGTGCTCCTGGGCAGGTCAATTAAAAAAATGGATATTAATATAGCTTTTCTAATTGTGTGGAGTAAGATGCAAATGGCGCTAATTATTCCATTTGCAAATATAGCAAGGGACTGTGATGCGGCCCTTCAAGTGGATGTTGGACAAGCCTGTGGGCATTGGAAATAGAGGGCTCTGTCCCCCACTTCAGAACATATGCACAAATGCCATGACTATTTCCTATCTCTTTCTGCTAAAAGAGCTCTTAGCTCACCTAGAGCTGGGGGTACATATAAAGGGCTCCAATGACTCTCTGCCTCATTGTCTGTGGTCTCATGAGGATGGCAAATTGCTGTGGACCTTTGGGCAGAGGAGGAGCATCAGGCCTTGTCTCACCTGGAGCCACCATGAAGCCTCTACCTTGGGAGACTTAGAAAGGTCAGAGGAGAGGTCCAGGGACAGGGGTCCATGTGAGAGTCTGCAGCCAGGAGAACCTGGTGAGGATCCAGCAGATCAAACAGCAGGACCAGAACAGTGAAGACATGATGCCTACAACAAGGGATTGACTTGTCCAGTGACTATATCACATTCAGAAGTGGACTAGATAGGTTAGGTACTTTATAGCATTCAACCCACTCTTACCAGGGACTGGGTCGTTATAGGGGAAGAGTGTACCCCAGTTGAAGGGACATGTTTGTACTTCTGTTATCATTAAATATTCTTTGGGCAAAAACAAATTGGTTATTAATTAATCAAATGATACTGAGGTACTAATCACTGAGTCAATCAATGCTAGAGTGGAGATACTAACCAAAGTTGGAGATTAATATGAGGTAGAACACACTGGAAGGGGGATTTGAGTGAATAGCATTAGAAAGACACTTGTCGGGGGGGGGGGCGCAGCGGTGGCACAGTGAATAGAGAACTGGCCCTGGAATCAGGAGGACCTGAGTTCAAATCTAGTCTCAGAAAGTTGACACACACACTAGCTGTGTTACCTTGGGCAAGTCACTTATCCCCAAGTACCTTGCCTTCCCCGAAAGAAAAGAAAGAAAGAAAGAAAGGAAGAAAGGAAGGAAGGAAGGAAGGAAGGAAGGAAGAAAGGTAGAAAGAAAGACACTTGGAACCCCTCAGAGGTACCCTTAGAACCTTGAGGAGAAGATGTAGTCTAGATATGAGAACACCGATTGCCAGTGAGAATAGGAATTGGGATAAGGACTCCTAGAGCTTATCAAAGCAATAAAAGTAATGGTGATAGTGGGAGGTGTGCTGGTTAATGTTTAATAAATGGCTTTCTGCAAAAAAAAAAAAGGTATGTATGACTCATTTTAAAGTTCAATTTTCACTTTTTTAGACATTTTTCATCACTTTTTTTTTTTTTTTTGCTTTTTGGAGGGGGGCAGGCAGGGCAGCTGGGGTTAAGTGACTTGCCCAAGGACACATGGCTAATAAGTGTTAAGTGTCTGATGTCAGATTTGGACTCAGGTCCTCCTAACTCCAGGGCCAGTACTCTATGAATAGAATGAAATGTGCCACCTAGCTGCCCCCCATCACTTTCTTAAGTCTAGATAAATTAGCAAAAAGAAAAAAATCAAGTCCTGATTTGAAGTATTTGTTGATGTAAATGTTTACACTGAAAATTTAACAACCAACTCTTGCAAGCTGGTTCAAACTGACTTTAGCACACTCTTGGTGACAGTTTATATTTACATAGACTTTAATTCTTACCAAGCACTTTCTCTATAATAACTCTGAGAAGTGGGGTGGCATAAATATTATTATTCCCATTTTACAGAGAAGAAAACTAGATTTAGAAAGGTTAAATGACTTAAATATGATACCCACCAGCACATAATTACTACTTTGTACCTCTGATACCAAATCCAATGGTTTTTTTTCCCCATGGTATTATATTTCCCCTAGCACCATAATAGCTCAGCCTGATGGCTTTAAGTAGAAGGACATAGAATTGGTGAGTGGAAATTGTATGGGGTCTGTGATTGTAATGTAGGGGAGAACCAAGACTAGTCCTCTTCTCTTCCAGCCTCATACCCTCCCTCCTCATCTATATGTTACCATGGCTTTGAGGAGGGAGTGGGGAAATAAGAAGGAACAGGAAGTCTGGTGAAGTCTGGTGAAGAAAGTTAAGGACACTTTCTAGTGTGAATTAGAAAGTTGAGGGAATCATCAGGTGGCTCTTCCTCGTTTTGGGACTCAGTTTCCTCATCTGTAAGGAGGTTAAACCAAAGCCGAAATAGCTACTGTACAGTAAAGCCGGGATTAGGGTTCAGATGCTCCTTTGGTTGCACTGAAATGGTCTGTGTCCGTTCACAAGTTGTGTAACTGAAACCCTCAAAAGAAATGCTGGAGTGTGGTTCTGTGATGAATGGTTTGATTGTTAATGACCTTTTGATTTTGGTGTCATCAAAGGATTTAAATCTGGAAGGGTTCATGTTGTTGTTCAATTGCTTTAGTTGTGTCTGACTCTTTGTGAACCTATTTGCGGTTTTCTTGGCAGAAATACTGGAGTATTTACCATTTCTTTCTCCAGCTCATTTTACAAATGAGGAAACTGAGGCATACAAGGTGAAGTGACTTGTCACACAGCTAGTAAGTGTTTGAATCTGAATTTGAACTCAGGTCTTTCTGTATCCAGGTCTGGTATTTTATCCACTGTGCCACCTAACTGCTTCTGGAAGGATTCATCCAGATCAACTAACATAAACTCTTTGTGTTTCAGATAAAGACTCAAGAGGTTAAGGGACTTGCTGAAGGTTACACAATCAATTGGTCAATCACCAAGAATTTCATTAAGTTTTTACTGCTTTTTCAGTCATTCTGCTAGGTGTTGGTGATACAAAGACAAAAAGTGAGATTCTATGGCCTCTAGGAACTAATGATTCAGGGTGGAGAAGCTGATCCCTGACAAACCCATTGCCAAGCACATCACCTTCCCCTGCTTCCCCACCAGCCTGGTTGATGTAATTACAGAAAGTAAGGACAATAGAAGTAATGAGGTGTTAATATGTTAAAGGAAGTGCAAAGACTTGTTCATTTTATGAAGTGTGAAGAAGTTTCCCAGATGGAATTGCAATGGCAGTTCACCTTTGGCTGGCCAAAAGATTGGTCGTGTCCTTTAAAAAGCAAAACTTGCTAGTGCTGGATAAAGTCAGTGGTCAATACAGTGGAGAGGGGGCAGCTCTATAGAGTGTGACTCTTGCACTTGGTGGGAAGATAGTATGGGTCAGAGATAGTATGGTAGTTGTTGCTGTTATTGTACAGGAGCAGGAATGAGGAGGGCCAAATCTGGAGCATCTTTCTAACCACAGCTCCTCCCAATCACATGGTGAGCCATGCAGAACCAGTTATGGAAAACCTGTACAAGGTCTAGATTCTCTCCAAAGTACTTCCCTTGTATGTCTTCGGGGTTCTTTCAGAAGCTGTCTCCCTAGTCTCTCCACAGGGAGATGTTGCATCAGTTGAGAAAACTGATGAGGTCTGTGTGTGCCCCAGACCCTCATTAAGTGTGTCCTCTCATAAATTGTTAACAGGAGGTTTTCTTAACATACTGAGGGCTTTTGTCTAGGTCTCTGCACATCACATAGTTATCTTTTGATCAAGCTGGTCATCCTTTGTTCTTTTGTTTTGGGACTGGTCTATCTTTTTTTCCTTCCTGCCATGCATTTCTCTGATGACATATAGTCTATATGACATATTATATTCCTCCTTATTTGTTATGCATTGCATTCTCCTCATATCTACCTACGTCCTTCCATTGCCCTTTGGTGATCCTCAGCTCCAATTTTTTGGGACCTGGTATTCCATAGCTCACAATCATGAAAGACCACTGTGATCTCCAGAGAATCCAACTTGTAGGTGACCCAAAGGACAATACAGAGGCAAATGGTGGTTATTACCAAGGGTAGTGTGTTACCAATGAGGACTTAGATACAAGAAGTGACAGAAAAGATGTTGTTCAGGAAATTATTCAAATTTCATCCAGGAAAAGGAAGTGGCCTAGACCCTTACGGAGAGCCAGTATAACACGTGGACATTCAGTGTTGTCCTGAGTGAACAAGAAAGTAAAGACTGAGGGGTGGCTAGGTGGTGCAGGGAATAGAGCACCAGCCCTGGAGTCAGGAGGACCTGAGTTCAAATCTGGCCTCAGACACTTAACACTCACTAGCTGTGTGACCTTGGGCAAGTCACTTAACCCCAACTGCCCTCCAAAAAAAAAAAAGGCAAAAAAAAAAAAAAAAGCAAAAAGAAAGTGAAGCCTTTTGGCATGATAGACAGATGGAAGATTTGGGGGAGAATCAAGCAAGGATCACATGGAATAAGTAGGGTTGGATGGGTTGTGATCTGCATTGATTAATTCATGAATTCATAGAACTATTGAGGTCCAGTGGAAAGAACACTGGAGTTAAAGTCAGGAGACATGAGTTTGAGTTCTACCTCCAATATTCATTAGTGTGAGACCTCAGGCAAGTCACTTATTATTTCTGAGTTTCAGTTTCCTCATTTGTGAAATGGAGTTAATAATTGACGCAATAGTAGTAACTTGCCCAACCTATATCATTGCATTGTTATGTATGTTGTTGTGCTAATGCATTGTGATAATTGTTATGTAAGGACTTTGTAAATGATGAATTGATATCCAAGTGTAAAGTATTCTTTTTTTGTTGGAGTCAGGGGAAATGATTGCTTAATGATTAGTAGAAACAGTCCAACCCAGTCTGATGCAATATTCATCCACTGACCCTCTCTCCATCCATCCATTGAATAAGTATTTATAGAGTACTTTCTGTGACATGCATTATGCTAGTTGCTAATTACAGGTTGAAAAAAAGTCCCTGCCTTCATGGAGCTTCTATATTACTAGGGGAACTTACATTCTATAACCTGTGCACAGCCTGTTCATCACAGATATCTGAGATGAAAGGTCCTGTTTTGTGTTAGGTTGTTTGGGCTTCTTTCAAATCTCAAAATGAGATTCAATGAACACTGAAGTTTCCCCATTGGTTTAGGAGTTGAAACCTGGCCCAGCTTTTGGTTGTTTTTGGCTTCCAACTGGAGTCATGGAAGCAAGATTTCAAATGGAAAGAATGCGTAATGTAATCCTTATCTTTCAGCCCCAGTTGAATCTAGTGCTTACATGCCTGATCATTACTGGACTACAGGTGCAGGATGTCACAACTGTATCATTGCTGAACTTTGGTTTCCTGCTCCCATTAGTTATATGGTCCAGGAAACAGAAGAATCCCATTATGAAGAATGCTTGGGCAGGCAAATAGGCTTGATTGCTTATAGGGCTGCGTTGGGATGGTGGAATACAAGATAGGATTGTGGGTTCTATCATCAGTAGTAGCTTAATAGAGGAAGCTGCTCTGGACACTCACCTCTCAACCTGGACCTCTGACTCGGACTCTTCATTCACACGGTGGAAAGTGTACTGACTCTCAAAAGTTAAGTTAACCTGTGTTCGAATTCACACCCTCCCATCGACCATCTGTGTGACTGGGCTCCAGTTCCCTCATTTGTAAAACAAGGCAGGAGTGGACTAGACAATCTTGGCACAATGAATAGAACACTGGACTTGCAATCAATAAGACTCATCTTCATGAGTTCAAATCTGACCTTAGACACTTACTAGTTGTGTGACCCTGGGCAATCCTATTTGCCTCAGTTTCTCATCTGTAAAGTGAGCTGCCAAACTACTTCATTATCTTTGCCAAGAAAACCCCCAAAAGGGGTCATGAAGATTCAGATATGACTGAACAATAGCAAACAAATTTCCTTCCAGTTCTAAATCTATGATGCTATTAGCTCTAAAATAGGAATGGTACACTTAGTTGTATGACAATGTTTTGGTTTTTTGAGATCAAATTTAGTGCACTATGAGATTCGTACAAAGTCCAACACATTTAACTTTTTTTACACACTACAACAGTTAATTCATCACTTCTCTTATGTTATACTAAGGTTGTATAAGAGTCTGACTTTCTGAAATTGAATTAGGAAGTGCTACTTTTTTTTCACAATGATAACTTTTTATTTTTCAACCTTTAAAAGTTCTTATTTTAGGGGCGGCTAGGTGGCACAGTGAGTAGAGCATCGGCCCTGGAGTCAGAAGGACCTGGGTTTGGATCCGACCTCAGACACTTAACACACATACAAACTCAAATCTAGTTGTGTGACCTTGGGCAAGTTACTTAACCCCAACTGCCTTCCAAAAACCTAAAAAAAAAAAAAAAGTTCTTATTTTAGACAGATTCTTGAACTGGTGGTTCATAGCCATCAGCCCTTTCTATGTTTGTGCCTGTTTCATCTCCTGAAGGTTTTCCAGAGCCACCACCTTCACCATGTAGCTCCATTAGCTTTCCCAATTCAAATTTGGGCTTCTTGAGCATCTTGACTTTTCATACAAATACATCATGGAGAGGGTAAATGGACTGGCAAGCCTTTTCTATGTCCTTTCCCATGCTGTCTGGAATCAGTTTATTGACAACTTCTTTCAAGTCATTTGTCTGCACCTCTCGGGTCATGATTTCCATCATTTTCTTACGAATTTGACGGACCTGTTGGTGCTTGGCATAAGAGGTCTTACGGATCTGGTTGTTGTGCTTTTTGGTAAAACCAACACAAAAGAGGCGGAGCAAGTATCCATCGGTAGTTTTGACATCAACATGGACTTCAATCATAGTCTGCCATTTTTTGACCATGAGCACATCTTGTCCCGGGTAAGGTCCATTCCATGGAAATTAGTTAAACAAATTTTACCCTGAACATCTTCAGTAATTAAATTGAAATTACAAAAAGCAACCTCATCATTCTGCAGATCAGCAAGGCTTACTTGAAAAACTCGACCCTTGAGACCATCAGAGGCAATTTTTGTTCCTTGAGTCCTTGTCACCAACGTCTTGCCAATATTTCGAATGTTGAACACAGCCAGTGCTTTTACATCATACCAATCCTTCTTCGAAAATGGATCAACCACTTTCTTCTTGGCTCCTTTTTTGCCGCCTTTGGTGAGCTTATTCTTGCCCACCCCCAACGCTATGATCCTGCTCTGAAAGCCAAAAAAACAAACAAACAAACAAAAAAACGGAAGTGCTACTTTAAAAAAAATAACATTTTTAAAAGTCCTATTATGCAGTGCTAATCAATGTGTATACAGATGTTTAAGATTTTAAAGCTGAGCAATTAAATGCTTGGTTTCAAAATGTAATCTGTAAAAGTTAAATGTACTTTAAAAATGTATATCCTAAGTCAGATTAATTGCAATGACCCATCTTGAACCTACAGAACTTGTGGTAAAACATGTTTCCCTACCAGACTATTAGGAAGGAATGTTGGCTTTGTACCTGGATCTTCTTTGCTAGAAGAGAGGGTTCAAAGGAATAATGGGGAACATATGAGGAAATGCCTGGTATAAAGAGCAATAGGTATCCAGACAATTTTAAAACAATGTATATTCTATGTGAGGTTTGTCTATAAAGTGACATAACTGGTTTGTTAACCAAAATTGTCTTCCAAACCAGCTTATAAACTTCACAGAGAAAAGAAGCTGTGGAATTTTATGGTCTTACTGCTTCAGATCCAAACTTGCCTTACTCCCTAAATATCTTCAATCACTTTGAGCTGCTTTTATTTTTGTTTATTTTTTGTTTTTTTTAAAGGCAAAACCAAACAAATCCATCCTCACAGAAGGAAGATTTTCTGCAGGAGAGGTTATTCTAAAGAATATACCCCAGGTTCCAAAGTGTTTCCAAGAAGGGAATCCCAGTAGTATCTGGAACAATGGAACCATCAACTGAATAAGTGGTTTTATCTCCCTTGGTGACTACCTGAACTTGTAAATAGCAGTCATTTGAATGTGCAAGGTCTGCTATTTTAAAAAATCAATTACAACATTTTCTAGCTTAGTCTCTATTTTATGTCACAATCATTTCATTTATTCAATAAATATTTATAAATGTTTATGAAATAATCCCTGTCCTCAGTTTACATTCTATAGGAGCAGACATAAAACATATACACATATAAGAATGGACAAAATAAATACAAGGTAATTGACTAGGGAGAGATGCTCGAAGCTTCCAAGGGAGGCTCCCTGGGCTGCTAATCTCAAAGGTTGCCTTTTAGTTTAGACTGTACAATGGCATACTTGTAAATGTTTAACAACTGCCTCTCAGGGAAAAAAACAGTGCACACCTTGAAGTTTAATCTGCATTATTAACATTTTCTATACTACTTTCTTAAGACTAGACAATCAACAAAAGAATCAATGGAGCCCTGATTGTATAGTGTTGTCTAATATCCAAGGTGTAAATATTCATACTGAAAATTTAACAATTGGCCCTCACAAATGATGGAGCTGGCTCCGGCACTGCTAAGACTGTTATCTATTTACATGCTGGTTTCTCCCTTAGAAGGGAAGCTTCTTGAGGGCAGAAATTATTTTTGCTTTTTCTTTGTACCCCCAGTGTTTAATATAGTGTTTATAGCAAAGGCTTAATAAATTCTTGGTGATTGATTGTTTAATATTTGAACTGAGCTTTGTGGAAAGCTAGCAATTTAGTGTTGAGAGGTGAGGAGAGAATGCTTTTCAAAAGGCATCGAGAAAAGACCCAGTGCCTGCTTTCAAGGGATTTTAAAACCTAAAAAGGGAGATGAATGCAGGTACAAAGGTGGATACAGCAATCCATTGGTGGAATGGATTGAATGGAATAGAATTCATTAGTTAGGTCAGAGAGTTCAACCTATACCTGAAACATGAGACAGAAAGCAACAATTGTCATTAGATTGGCATAGTTTAGGATTTTAAATTCACAAATATAGTTGGAGAAAAATAAAAGGTGGAACAGTGGATAGAGTATAGAAGTGGGGTCAGGAAGGTCTTTGATCAAAACTGGCCTCAAACTAATACTAGCTGTGTGACCTCGGACAAGTCACTCAACCTCTATCTGCCTCAGTTTCCCATATTTAAAATAAGAATAATAATAGCACCTACCTCCCAAAGGTTGTTGTGAGGAATCAAATAGCTAATATTTGTAAAGTGCTTTGCAAACCTTGAAATTCTATATAAATGCTAGCTATTGTTATTAACCATGCGGATTATGATTACTGAGGCCTAAAAAACTCATAATGTCCTCCTTGTCCTTTCTAGTAACTTTTGGCAAGATCATCAGGTGATTTTGTGTTTGTGGATAAATTCTGAGAACACTCAGCTAGGGGTGGATCTGTTTCCTTAGCGTAGCTTTGGTGCTCACAGGTGGGCGAACTTGGCTAGGATAAAGGAAGCCTGACTAACAATTAAGACTGGGAATGGTGAATAATTTTGTGGGCCCGTAACTTTCTGAACTGGCAAAACTGGTTCCTAAGCAATGATTTTCATAAGAATGGATCATTTCATTGCATTGCTGGATGAGGATCACTTGGCAGGATGTGGGACCTGGGCACATACCAGTCCGACCGAGAGGTAGAATTGTAGAAATACTATAAAACCTACACTGAGATTCTGGAGATGGAAGGCATCTTAGAGGGTATCTAGCTCACCTCTTCCCTCTCTTCCAACTTCTTTTGTTTTTAGTTTTTAAATGCATTCATTGTAAAAAAATTTTTTTATTATCTTTTTTTTATATCACCTTAATTTCCAAACATGTCTCTTTTCCCACTCCCCACAAGTCACTCCTTGTAACAAAGATTTAAAAAGAAAGAGGAAAAAAAAAGCAGTTTGACAAAACCAACTAACACATCAACTGGGTGTCTAGTATATTCATTATTCTACATTTACCTCTACAAAGAAGAGGAAGTTCTTGTTGTTCAGTTGTGTGTGACTCTCTGCGACCCCATTTTGGTTTTTTTTTGGCAAAGATACTGGAGTGATTTGCCATTTTCTTCTCTAGTTCATTTTACAGATGAGGAACTGAGCCAAACTGGGTTAAGTGACTTCCCCAGGACCAACTTTTATTTTCTAGATGAGGAGACTGAAGGCCACAGTGGTAAAGTGATTTCCCTGAGATAACAGTGGTGGAAACAAGACTGAAACTCAACTTTCCTCCCCCATAGTTGGGTGTACTTTTTATAGCATTGTACGTGCTACTTCTCTTAGAGAGTATTATTGAATCATAAAATTGGAGAGGTAGAAAGAGAGTTCAGAGGTCATCTAGTTTAACCCCCTGTCCAATGCAGGAGCCTCAGCTTCAGCATCCTTGATAAGTGGCCATCCAGTCTCTGTTTGAAGATTACAAATGGTACTCAGCGGTGTCACGTGCATGTAACCAGCATGAGCTAGCATTCCATAGGGGTAGCATTAGCATTAGTGCCAATGACACTCATACACCCCTCCTAGACATGCCCAGGGCAAGCTCTCATCAAGGCTGGGATGACACCACTTCTCAAGAGACAGTTCATTCCATTTTTGGCCAGCTCAAAGTGTAAAGAAATTTTTTGTCCTCTAAATTTGAAGTCTGCTCTCAATAATTTCTACCATTAAGTCCTCATTCTGGGTTCAGAAAGGACCCAACTAAATCTCTCTTCTATATAATAACTTTTCAAATATTGAAATATAACAATAATGTCTCCTCTGAATATTCTTTACTCATGCCTATGTCTCCTTTACGTTTAAACCCTGCTCACTTCATCCACCTATCCCTGCTAACTATTGTTCCATATTTCTCCTCCCCTTTCTAGCTAACATCTTTGAGAAGGTCATCCATAAGAGACTCCACTTGCTTTCCTTTCACTCTCTACCCTACAATTTTGACTGCTGACCCAATCATTCATCCAATCAAAACAGCTTTCTCCAAAGTTACTAACCATCTCTTCTTTGCCAATTCCAATGACCTTTTCTCAATTCTCGTCTTTATTGACTTCTCTGCAGCATTTGACATAGTCAAATCACCCTCTTCTCCTTAATCTTTTCTTCTCTCTAGATTGTAGGACACTATTCTCTTGGTTCTCCTACTTTATCTGACTGCTCTTCCTCGGTCCCCTTTGTTGGATCTTCATTCAGATCATTCTTACAGCCCTCTTCTCTTTTCCTTCTGTATTATTTTCCTTGATCTCATAAACTCCCATGGATTCAGTGCTCATCTCTATGCTGATGACTGTCTGATCTAAGTATCCAGCCCTAAATTCTCTGCTAACTTCCTGTCTCATGCTTTTAACTGCCTATCAGACATTGCAAACTGGATGTCCAGTAGATATCTTAAACTCAACATGTCCAAAACTGAACTCATCTTTCCTTCTAAACCCTTCTCTTTCCTAGCTCTCTATTACTCTTGAGGGTACCACCATCTTCCCAGTCATTGAGGCTTAAAACCTGGGTGTAATCCTCAACTCCCTGCTCTCTCTCAACAACATATCCAGTCTGTTGTCAAAGCATGTTGATTTCACCTTGACAATATCTCTCAATACACCCCCTTCTCTCTTCTGATACTGTCACCACCTAGAACAGGACCTCCTCTCCTCACACCTAGACTATTGCAATAGCCTACTGGTTGATCTCCCTGCCATATATCTTTCCCCATTCCAACTCATTCTCTACTCAGTTATTCAAGTGATCTTCCTAAAATACTGATCTGACTATGTCACCTCCCTCCCCCCATTTAATTGAAGTGACTATTATCTCTAAGATCAAATATAAAATACTCTGGCATTCAAAGACCTTTGTGACCTACATTCTGCCACCCTCTCCCTCACCCTTCCAATCTTCTTACATCCCTTACATCCTCACCTCACCCCACATACTCTTCGATTTAGTGGCACTGGCTTCCTTTCTGTTCTTGAATAAGTGTATCGGTAACCACACTGGCAAACCCAGGATAGCTGCCAGCACAGATTCCTAGATCTACTTTACTAGGAAAGAGAGCTATTTAAGGGGTCAACAATCTTTTCAATTACATTCATTAGTTCAGGGGAAAAGTCACCATGCTGAACTTCAGAGAAAATCCTAACAAAGAAAATAGAGAAAGGACAAGCAGAGAAATAAAGACCAACAGACAGGGCTTCTGTCTGAGAAATTAGCACAGAACAGACAGATCCAACTGTCTGACCAAGGCAATACATACATAGCTACCCAAGAGACAAGCACCATAATCTGGGTTTTTCAAAGCCAGGGGGCTCCCTAATGGCTACCCAGAATTTCATCTGGTCAAATCATAAGAACACTCTTCCAGTGAGTGAACCCCAAAGCAAAATGCTAACCTCAGAGTATATATATCCATTTTAAAGCCAGAAGGCATCACCACCTTCCTGACTCAGTTAACAAAAGGTGTGAAAGCCTTCCTAGAAGCAAGCTTCCCTTAAAGGATTCCACCTGAGGCCTATTCATGGTGGGGAAGATCTTATATTCCATAAACATTACAATAAGATACTTCACCTCCTGACTCTGGGTATTTCCATTGGCTATCTCCCATGCCTGTCTCTGTCTTCTCCTCCTGGCCTCCCTGATTTCCTTTAAGTCCCAGGTAAAATTACATAGGAAGTCTTTCCTTCTCTCTGAGGATTATTTTGTGCTATTTTATATATAGGTTGTTGTCTCTCCCATTAGACTTCAAGTTGCTCCAGAGTAGGGACTGTCATTTTGCTTTCTTTGTATACCCAGTGCTTAGCACAGTGCTTGGAACATAGTAGGCACTTAACACAAGTCTGTGGAGTGACTGGCTAAGCATTCCAAATTCCTTCAACATCCCTGGTTCTTTCAGCTAATTTCTTATTCATTTCAAGGTCAAGTTTCCTCTGTAAAGTTACTGTGTGTGTGTGTGTGTGTGTGTGTGTGTGTGTGTGTGTGTGTAATTTCAGTAGTGGGTAGGAATGTGTGGATGTGTGGAGGAGAGAAAAGTAAGGATGAATCTTAGTCTTGGGTCCAAGGATACCCTGCATTGTTAGGGGAAGGGGTTCCAAATGAAGGAGAAGGCTGCCTTCCTTCCCTCTGATTTGTCACACAACAAGAATATGATGCCCTTCTTAGACATTCTTGGTTGGGGTCTAGAATTTAAGCTAATGCCAAGATTTTGCTTCACCTCTTTAGTTAGAGGTGAGGCAGCTTACAAGGTAAAGCAATGACGTAGGGAATAGGTCTTGCCTTCTACCTTTGGCTTGCCACTCCGTTTCTGAGAGATTCTCTTGGCCTCTCCTGCCTCAGCCATAAACTGGAGCCATAATATTGCTGATTTATCTCTTCGTGTATTATGAAGAATACTTCATAAAAATGGTTGTAAAGCAGTTGGCAAATGCAGTCCTTCTGTATATAATGCTGAATGAAGGCTATGCCTCTCTTATCACTTTGAAAATTTAATGTACTATAGGTAGTCTCTTTTATTGAAAGGTCCTTGTCTTGGGTGGTCTCCTTCTTCCCAGCTTCAGGTTCTCCTTTTCTTTGACTTTGGCACTAGGTACAAAGGTCTCAGGCCTTTGCTCAGCAGTGGATGTAGCCCAAAAATAGTCAACGGTAAGGGTACAAAGGAAGGAGGAGGTGGCCCCAGGCAAGAACTTGTTATATTTTCTAGTTTTCACTTCCTTGGATGGACTTGTGTGATGGAATAGATAGGGGCCTATCAGTCTTGCACTCATGAAGATTTGATTTTAAGTTCTATTTCTTATCTACACAATCAGTGTAAATGTGGACAAGTCATTTAACCTTTCAGTGAATTGAGGATCAAGGGAATCTTATAGTCAGAAGGGACCTCAGATGCTGTCTAGTTAGCCTCTTTATTTCACAGATGAAGAAAATAAGACTAAGGCAGGTTGTCAATCAATCAACAAACATTAAGCATTTTCTATGTTTTCATTAAGCTCTATGATAAGCATTGGGGATATAAAGACAAAAGTGAAATAGTCCATGCCCTCAAGAAACTTACATTCCAATGGGAGTAGACATCAGTTAGTCAATTAACATTTATTAAACACCTAGTAGATTTCAGGCACTATGCTAAATGCTTGGGATGCAGAAAGAGACAAAAGGCAGTTGGTGTCCTCAAGAAGCTCACAATGTACATGTAATGGTAGTTTGGTGCATGTGCAGACCCCTTCAGCAAGCTAAAATGGTATCTCCATGCAGAGAAGGATGAGGGGCTGCTTCTTGGAGAACTGTGATAACAAATAAGGGAAGTGTCTTGGAGAGACAGGAAGCATGTGTAGACATTCTGTAACTGTTCTGGTTGCTAGCACTTGATAAAAGTGTTTTAAGTTTCAGCCTCCCAATCTTTGTTTCAGCACTCTTGGGGGATCTCAGAGACCCATGAAAGGAGTGAAGCTTATGACTGTGTGTGCTTAAAAGGTATAGAGGGTTCCCTGGCAACTTCTTGTCCCCAAGTTCAGGTATGCAGCCAGTGCAACATCAATGCCCTGAAGACTATCAGTAGTCTTCACTGCTCTTGGAAGTGTCCTTCAGGACCCCAGCCCAGTGCAAGCCAAGAGGTAAGTTCATCCAATAGTCATGTTGCATCTAGATGTGAACTTGTTAGGATCAATGCTATGTAGGAACTGAGCTAAATTTTGAGCCTAATCCCTTAGAGTCTGAGGTATAGGGGGATTTTGTACTCAAGTTTTTGGGAGGAAATGCTTGTAACTCATTCTTGCTATATTCTTGAAGTAATTCTCCTTTTGCAAAAGCCACCTAATATTTAATGACTAAGTGGAACTAGCCATTGGTCCCCTAACAAATGGGAGGAACCCAGTTTCTGGGGCTCAGGCAAATGGAGGACAAAAATGACACCTAATAACTCCTCAGGCTAGAGCCCTGAGGGGTGATGTTGGAGCCTACATCTGAGATGATTGGGCCAAAACATATTCCCTAGATACGCACATAATACTTGCACTTATGCTAATACACTCTCATGTGCATGTATGCACACACACATAATATACAAACTGAATACAAAGTAGTTATGGGAGGGAGGATACAAAGAGATTACATGAAGCTTCATGTAGGAGGTATTACATGGGATGAACTTGAAGGAAACTGGCGAGGCTAAGCTCAGGAAGGAAGGAAGGAATTCCAGTAGAGAGGAAGAGATAGAAAATGGAGGGTCTTAGGTTTTGAATAGTGAGAAGGCTTGTATGGCTTCAGGGTTGGGGATCCTGAAGCCACATATGGCCTTCTTGTGTGTGGCCTTTTGACTGAGTCCAAGTTGTACAGAACAAATCCTTTTATTAAGGAAATTTGTTCTGTGAAGTTTGGATTCAGTCAAAGGGCTACACTTGAGGATCTAGAGGGCCACATGGGGCCTTGAGGCTAAAGGTTCTTCACCTTTGGGGACTGTAGAGTACAGGGAAAAGAGTAAAGTATAAGCAAACTAGAAAAGTGGGAAGAAGACATTTTATGAAGAACTTTAAATAAGATATAGAGGAGTTTATGCTCTACCTTGAGGCAATAGGTGCCACTAGATTTTGGTGAAGGGTGAGCTTGGAGGTGGAATTTGAATCTGGGTTCTCTGATCCCAGAGTCAATGCTATTTCTCCCTTACCAAGTTGTAACCTAGGTAACTCTTTAGAACTGCAAATTACTAATAAGTTGGAGTTGCCAACCTGTGTCAATGAGGGAAGTTACCATATTGGGAGACCCTCACACTGATGGAATCACAAGTTCAGACTAAGCATTGTTCCCCCATCCCCAACAAAACAAAAACCCCTCCAACTCCCAAACCTACTGTGGACTTGGGGTGAAAAAGATGTAGACTTGAATCCTGCCTTAGCTACATGACCTTGGATAAGTCACTTAACCGATTTTAGTCTCCCTTTCCCCATCTATAAAATAGGGATAATAATGGCACTTAACTCAGAAAGTTATCAGAGGATCAAATAAAATAATCTATATGATGTATTTTACAAGTATTTTACAAATCTATGTGAATGTGAGTTATTATTATTAGGAAATATAAAATGAAATACTTCTGCTCTTGAAAGCTCCCAAGTGTGACACAACATCATGTCTGCATGTTGATGACCAAAGCAGGGAGAAACTTCCTCAGCAAACCACAAGTTTTATTCACGTGTGAAGCTTCTGCAAGAAGCCCCATGATCAGTATAATTGCTGCATTAAGTCAATGTTCCCTGCAGCAGCAGAACTGGTCAGCCAATGTTTTGCCTTGGAATCTTTCCCTTAAGTGATTGACTCTTGACCCTTTGCTTTCAGAACCTGCAAAAGTTTGCCAGAAAGTGTTCTTTTGTGCCAATTAGTTCTTAATATTTCCTTCTGAGCTGCCTCAGCTTATTTTTTTCCTTAAACATACTTTTGACCATTAATCCTTCTTTTATCCTAAGCATCTTTATGTAAGGACTGAATTTGGAATACCTTCAAAACCTTTTTGTAAAGAGTAGAAATATGTTAGACTGGCGTAATCCCATGTGTGAGAAGAGTGCACCTACTGCCTTCTTAGCAAGATGGCCCAACTAGAGAACAGAGCCTATCTATCTACTCAAGGCCTTGTCATGGAAAGGATTCTTCTGTTCCCTCAATACCCCCACACTGAGGTTGTTTTCTTAGATCTCCCCAAACAGGAAGGTAAAAACCATATTGATTTAGAGGAAGTTCAGTGGACCATAGTAAGGTAGGCAAACTTAGTGATGTAGATTTCTCATTGAAACCAAATTCTGGAGTTCCTCTGAGCAACCAACTAGTGACTGAAATCCAGATAGCAGGCCTAAACAGAGAAACCATTTTAAATACATGCCAGCATAGGAGTATTGGGGGAAATAGGCAGAAGAAAAAAAAAAACAAACAGAAACAAGAGAGCAGAAGGCCAGGTGGGAGAAAATCTTGCCATGCTTGTAAATTCCTGATGGTCAACTGGAAAAATTCGTTCTTTTAGGATAGGAACTAGGACAAATTACAATAATTATCGTTGCTTGTGCATATCTCATGTTTATATTATAGCTTATAGAGAATTTTCCTTCTTATCTCTGAGGTAATTCTTTTGTGTATGTATGATTTTGGTGGTGTAAAGGTCTTTAGGTATAAAAACTCCATCTGTCTCTCTTGTGTAGATTGGCAAACCCAGCTCCACAGAAAAGCAGCAATATGATATAGTAGACTTAGAGTCAGAAATACCTGGGTTTGAATCCTGCCTCGGTCACTGACTAGCTAAATATGTACCTAAGTCATTTAAGCATCAGTTTCTTCATCTGTAAAATGTGGGGAACAGAACCTATCTCAAGGAAGGTTCAAAGGAGGTAATGTACATAAATTGCTTTAAAAGTCAATCGTTTTTCTTATTGGCAACCTGTTATTAGAGAATTGTCTAGGGCAATGAAAATGTAAATAACTTGTCCAGGGTCACACAGGTCAAGTCCAGACCTGACCTGTTGCCTTCTTGACTTTAAAGCTAACTGGTCACTACATTGTACCATAAGTATCACTATCCCTCTTTTACATGAACTTGGGCATAATTAGAAGTAAATTGGGCAATTAGTTAAGTTAAAGGAAGTAAAGGAAGCATTTTACTTTTGGTTTTTAATTTTTCTAGGCCTAGTTGCCAAAAAGTAACCCTAACTCCTTTCTTATTTTGGCCAAGTTGGACACAGAACGTATCACTTTCATTTTTAGTACTGAGATTTCCTATAGAACCTCCTTGCTTCCAAAGAGTCTGAATTGATTTGAGTGCATTCTTCATTCTTCCCCCTTCCCATCCCTTGTCTTTATGTCTTTGTTCTTACAACTGAGGTTCATACACATTCATCCTTCTTTTTTACATACTTCTATTTATTTGGTTAAATGTTTTCCAATTACACAGACTTATCTCTACAGTAAAAATAGCAAAACTTGGGTCTTCCTTTTTTTGGAGGGTGGGTAGGGTTGGTGAAAATGGGCAGTGGGGTGGCAGCTGACTGGGAAACTGGATAACAGCAGACCAAGCTGTCTATCTAAACATGTCACATATACAAAAGGATATTACACCAAAGAACACAAAGCAATTAAAACATCCCCTCCCCATTCCTCCAACCCCCCAGCATATACACTTTGGAAAGCTATACTGCTTTGCAAAAAATGTTCCACCACTCTGAAGGTTAATTTCCTGATCACAAGGAAATAAGACAAGGAACCAGGCTCACAGCCACAAGAGAAATGTAACAGTGACCTTTTCCTCGAAAGCTTGCCAGCAGGCCAGAATGCAGAAGGCAGTCAGTTATACTTTAGCAAACTGGAATTTGTTGGCACATGGCAGTTTTCCCTTCAGCACAGAGAAAGGAAAAGTTTGCAGGTAAGGCAGGGAAAGCAGAAGTTGCTAAAATTAAGAGCAAGACAAAAAAAAGCACAAGTTAGAGACATAGGCCTATGAGTATGTACTAATAATTTGGGAGTAGATTGTTATTCTGCAGGCATGAGGGAAAGGGTAAGGGACACTGGTCTTTTGTGTTTGGATTTAGCAGGTTTTTGCTAGGGATCCCTTAGGAATTCTGGCCTTCAGGTTCTGCATTGCACTGATTCTTACATACTGTACATACTGTAATTAAAGGCTTGGGACTTCAGCTCTGCAAGAATCAAGTCACTTCAGGTTAGAGAGAAAGGCCCTTAATTGCTCCTCCTGCAAAGTGTCCATTAGTGCCTCACCCACTCTTGAAAAGTCGCATTTATCTCTGAATGGTGTGCCAAGCTGAGAACATGTGTGCACTTGTGTTTGTGTGCATGGGAGAGCTGTTGAAAACATTTGGGTAAAGTTTTCACCCTTGGAAAAAAAACAGGATTTAAGAAATTCCTTCAATGCATGAAAGAGGTGGTGTGGCCCAGTCAAAGTCACTTTAGGATAAGTACTGAAGGATGGTTTTTGGCTCTCTTTTTGACTTGCTGAAAGACAGAGGGCAAGCTTTAGTAAAATGCAGAGAAGGTAGGCCTGCCTCCTTGTGAGTAAACATGACAGGCAGTTCCAAAGCCTAAAAATACATTGGGTAATGCTCAGTATCAACAGGACAGATTTGTTTGGAAGAGAGTATGTTCCTCGTGATGACTGAGCCTTTGTAGCATGAGACATTTTGAATTAGATTGTCTTTATTCTTTCTCTTAGAAAAAAAATCCAGCAAACTTTAAAAATAAACTTCTACTGTCTCATAACATTTTTAGTCTATTTCCTTAGTTTCCTCCCCCACCCCCACCTCATCCTCGATTCATTCTCCCTATTGATCTAGCCCTTTATTTTCAAAAAACAATCAGACAGTAACTGTAGTCTCATTGAGTCAAATTTAGGTCATCTTTTATTTGGTCAAAACACATCCTCATTGGCAAAACTCACTCCCTGTTATTCAGCAACACACATATTGTTTTACTTACAGCTGTGTTGTATTTTATGTTCTCATATAAATGTTATGCCTAGATGATAGCTAAAGCAAACTGGACTCAATTTACTTGAAAAATAATGGGAGAATAGGTTCATTCCATCTACTTTCCTTATATGGTTTCCTTTTTCTCCACGGGCTTGTGCTTGTGCACTAAAGTGCTCTTTGGCTAACATAACCTCTGTTATTTCTTTGGGAAAATGTCCCATTAGGCTGCATAGAGCACTCAGGCAAGGGAAAGGATGGAAAAGAAACTCTGAAAAGAATTTGAGGGATGAAAACATAAAACACCTCTTTCTGAACCATTTTTTAGGAAGGTTGCAAACATTCAACATAGCTGAACCAATTCCTTAGTTTCTAGTTCTTTGCACTAACAAAAAGAGCTGTTATTAATATTTTTATACATATGGAGCATGTTCAGCTTTCTTTGATTTCTTTGGGCATATTGGCCTACTGGTAATATCTCTGGTTCAAAGGGTAAAATGCATAGTTTCATGACTTTTCAGGCATAGTTCCAAATTGCTTTTCAAAATGGTTGGACCAATTCCCACATGCACATATAACAATGTATTAATGTGCCTGTTTTCTGGCAACACCTCTGACAATTGTCATTTTCCTTTTTTGTCACCTTTACCAATCTGATGGATATAAGGTGGAATCTCAGAGTTGTTTTAGTTTTCATTTCTCTAATTACTATTGATTTAGAATATTTTTTCATGTATTTTTTGATAGCTTGGATTTCTTCCTTTGAAAAATGCCTGTTTACATCCTCTCACTGTTCATCTATTGGAGAAAGGCTTCTGTTCTTACATAAAACAAAATTTGGTTGCAGCTGATAGTCATTTATTAAGCACCTACTGTGTGAGGTTTCTCAGGCTTTCTCAGGCAAATTTCTTGGAAGGAAATGAGATAAATGTTAAGACTTTTCTTAGAGCAAGTGAGATGTAAGAATTTTGGAATTTTGATTCTTCCTAGTCTCAGCTGTTCATAGGAGACCATCATGAAACAACAGAAAGAGCAGTGGGCTTTGGAGTCAGAGGAAGTGGGTTCTCAATCCATCTCTGTGACTCACTATGTGAATGTAGGTAAAGCATTTCATCTTTCTGCTCCTTAGATCCTCATCTGTAAAATGATCCTGTCAAGATCCAAATTCTATGATCCTTAAAAAATGGGTATCATATAGATAACATAGAAGAAAAAAGGTATTGACTCAGGAGTCATAGAATCATAGATTTGGAGAAGGGACCTCAGAGTCCATTGAGTCCAGCCCATTTACTTTATAGGCAGGGAAAATGAGGCACAGAACAGTTAAGTGACTTGTACAGGGTCATGTTTGGATAATAAGTATCTGAGGTAGGATTTGAACTCAAATTTTCCTGACTCTAAGTTCAGCACTTTTTCCACTATGCCATTGAACTGATCAGATAGTAGATTCAAGTCCCTGAAGCTTATTATCTATATGACTTTGGGTGGGTTCCTTCATCTCCTTGGACTTCAGTTCCCTCATCTGTAAAATGAGAGGATTGGACAAATGGCCCATGGTCTAAGGTCCCTTCCAACTCCTGATCTATGAACTTTCTCAATCCTATGATCATTTTCATTCATACCAGCAACATTAATTGAATACTTGCTATATAAGCAGGGTGCTAGTCTAGGCCTTTGTATATATTCACAAGGTGTGAGCCTTCAGAGTATTTCTTTAGGGTTTCCTAGGTAGATCTGTCCATATTTCTTCTCCTCCAATGATTGGTCAAAAGATACTATTTCCCAGTAAATTACATGGTCTCTTGAAAATCCCTCATGGTCTGTCCAGAATAGCAACTCTTACTTCATTCTCATTCTTGTTATTGGGAATTCTACTTTTCATCACTTAAAAATATTTTTTATTAGCACATTTTGCTCTGACACAATAGATGCTTCCAACAGCACCCTAACAACCTGCTTCCATCTGACAAAATCTGTTTGCAGGATCACAAGTCTAGAACTGGAAGGAACCTCAGAGGCTGTCTAGTCCAACACCATCATTTTGCAGATGAAAAGACTAAGGCCCAGGGAAGATCAATGGTTTGCCTAAGGTCTCTCTCTCTCTTTTTTTTTTTAAAGGGAGAGATGAGATTTGAACTCAGATCTTGTGTTTTCAGTTACATTTCTTAAAAACACTTCAGCAAAATCGACTCAATAGCATGATTCTAACTGATGGCCCATAATGCTTTCTTCTTTTGTAGTTTCCCAGTTAACAGAAAGGCAGGATGTGTCCTTTAACTTTGGCTGCAACTTTGGTAACAACTTGGTCCTTTGTATTCGACTTGAGTTTAGTTGCCTTTATCTTTATTTACACTGTTGCAACCATTGTGGATGCTATCAGTTTTTGTATTGTTTTCTTTACCTCCTATCACTTCATTCAGATCTTCTCATGTTTCTAATAATAGAAATAGTAACTAATATTTATATAGCACTTTAAGGTTTGCAAAGCCCTCTACACTTATGAGATGTAAGGGATATTAAGGGAGGACCAGCACCTCAAGTGTGAAGGCTGCTGAGCCCTTTTCAGTGCTGCTCATCCAGCTTTGGTGTCCACCGGATTCACCCAACTCTCACCTGTGGCTCTAAGAAGCTGTAGCGTGTATAGCAGCCACACCCTGATAAACACCATCTCTGGAGATGGACTAAACCAGGCTGAGGGTAACCACTAGGCCTCAAACCTGTCAGTGAGTTAGGGAGATGTCTACCCCAACCACATGAAGACTTCCCCTGGCAAAATGTGCTGATGAGAATAAATTTGTTCCAATGGCCATGAAGGTGGCTGGAGCAGGTGCTGTGAGTTTAGTGAGACATTGAAGGCATCAAGGTCATCCATTGAATCCTGGGCCACTACCAGTCAGTCATCTGATTTTTGTTCTGCTACTGGACTCTCTCTGGAAGAGAGAGTGAGGCTAATGACTTTGTCTAACTGCCTCACTTAAATCCGATTCATGCACAAAGCAAAGCATCACCCTGTGGTGTTATTGGTCATCTCATGAAAGGAAGGCCATACCTAGATTATCTCATTTGAGATGCAGATTTCCTTGTTTTTAATAACAACCAGTTTTTTTATAGAACTTTAAGTTTTGCAAAGGCCTTTACCTCTATTCTAACCTTTAATATTTAAAGGGCCCTGCAAAGTAGGTGTTCTTATTGGTTGGTTGGTTGGTTTTCCTTTATTTTCAAAGAAGACCAAAATGACACCACTATGCTAGAGTCATGTTACAGTGTGTCCCACTGTGACTGATCAGACCAATCCTCTTAATTTTTTTGTTATTTTTTTTCTTTTTTTTGGATGGGGGAAGGTATGGAAATTGGGGTTAAGTGACTTGCCCAGGGTCACACGGCTAGAGTGTGTGTGTGTGTGTGTGTGTGTGTGTGTGTGTGTGTGTGTTAAGTGTCTGAGGCTGGATTTGAATTCAGGTCTTCCTGACTTTCACACTTGAGGAACCTGACATGGAGAGACATCAGATGATTTGCCTGGGGGTCACATGCCAGTCAGTATCCTGAAGCAGGATACGAACTCAGGTCTTCTTGATGCTATCTAGCTCTCCATTCTGAATTCTTTGTATTTGTTATTCTTTATGGGAAACTAATATTTCATTGTTATGATAATAACTCATGCTTGTAAAGCACTTTGGGGTTTACAAAATGTTTTCCTTCATTGTGTCAGTTAAGCCTTACCACAGCCCTGAGACTGGTACTAGGTTATTATCCTGTTTTAATAGATGAGAAAACTAAGGCCCAGAGAGATGAAGTAAATAGCTCATGGTTGTCCAGCCAACAAGTGTCAGAGGTTAGGGTTCAACCCAGGTTTCTGTTGGCAAAAAGTCCAGGGTTCTACATATGATAACAAGGTCACTGCTTTTCTAGCCCCTGGATGAGAGTGACTTCCTAAGGCCAAACAGGTTTCTGTTTCAAAGAGCCATCAGAATAAACACAGGGTAAATACTTTCATTATACTGCTTGTTTAGTCAGAGTCTTTGGAAGTAACTTGGAGTCTAAAACTGCAATGGTTTTGACTGGTGCTGATGCTGGGGGATTTTTTTCCTTGCTCAGTTAACTTTGGCTTTTTAAGCCCCCCCTCCCCTCCCACCCCTTTCTCTCTTCCTCTCTCTCAGTGTCTGTCTCTCTTATATTAAACCTATTCCGTAAATCTCATGATAAAATCCAATAGTTTACCACCAACAGGCCATTGTGCAATGAAGGTACATTAGGCCTGTATCTACACAAAATGGCAGGGAGACAGGGGTAAGTGCTTTGTTTCAAGACAATGATGATTGGCATTTCTAGTTTGGCTTATTCTGGTTATTAAGTTGTCTACAGGACAGCACAGTGCCTTTAGTGATGTGTTCAGTGGAGAAAAACCAAAACCCAAACAACAAACCTTGGTCTCTCTAGAACAGAGCATGTGCTCAGGATGCAGTCAAAGAAGAGGTGTGGTTCAGTGGATGGGGAGAAGGAAGACCCCCTCATCAACAAGGCAGAAAGGATTTTTTTTTCCTTTGGCCTGTCTGTGACCTATTAGCTCATTTGATTAGAGCTCTATGCTGCCAAGGCCACAGCCTTGGGTTTAATTCCTACGAGGAGAGTCACAGACTATACTTGGAACTCCAGCTATCACCCAACACGTGTACTCACAATGGGGACCAGTTGAGAAGATGTAGGTGAGTTAGCACAAATCTTTCAGTCAATAAGTCAGTCAGTCAGTTAACAAGCTCTCTGGGCTACTGGAAACAAAATTCAGAGGGCTGTTGTCTGCTACTATGTGGATCCTGGCTGAACAGAGATAGAGCAAGCTGGACAGAAGACCCAGCCATATATGGCCAGGTTTAAAACTCATATGCACCCTAGGGGTGGGTAGGTGGTGCAGTGAATAGATCACTGGCCCTGGAATCAGGGTTCAAATCCAGCCTCAGATACTTAATGCTTACTAGGCATGTGACCTTGGGCAAGTCACTTAACCCCAACTGCCCTGCCCTCTCCCCTCCAAAATAAAAAAGCCAAACCCCCCCCCAAAACTTCACACGTACCCTCTGGAGGTTTTGAGTACAGAAAATTGACCTCATTTCTTTGTTTAGCTTTATCCTTGTCTGTAACCCAGAGCCAAGCCTGAAAATGGACCCTGCTTCCTACTAGCTGCCCTCTCAGATTCTGTTGTGAATTTCTGACTCTGGGAATGGAGTTTCCCATGGGGAACTATGAGTTACCTATCTGTGCTAGCTGCTTCCCCTCCCACCCCACCCAAGCAGGCAAAACACTATTGGTTGAGCCTACTGAGTCACAGTCCTCTAGTCCCCAGCCCAAGGCCCCAGCAGAGGCAGGGCTGGAAGCAACAAAGCACTGGTGATGGGTCAACAGGGTTATCTTTATCTACAAAAGAAGAAGGCCAAAACATGAGTAAACTTTAACCAGTACTTATCTACAGTCTGTTCTAGCCCATGCTGTCCTTGGCTTCTCTCCTGAAGTTCCCTGTGAGGGGCAAGTATCGGTCTTTACTATTAACTCTTGTGTCTCTTTTCATCCTGTTCTCATTAAACTGAAACCCAAGGTTTCCTTGTTTGTTTCTTCCTCAACAACCCTCCTCTGCTAGGTGCCTGAAAATATCATGTATTAAGCTAACTGTCGAAATTCATGGATTTCAACAAAATCCAAGAAAATTTTTTTTTGCTAAGAAAGCAAAAAGTACAAAGATGCCACTTGATTCAAAGGGTATGAGCCAGGTTACCAAGCATACTCTCTCTCTTTTTTTTTTTTTTCTGGAGTGGGGAAAGCAAGGCAATTGGAGTTAAGTGATTTGCCCAAGGTCACACAGCTAGTAAGTGTGTCAAGGGTCTGAGGTCAGATTTGAACTCAGATCCTCCTGACTCCAGGGCCAGTGCTCTATTCACCTAGTAGCCCCTCCAAGCATACTCTTAAACCATTAAACTCATTTTCTTTCTTTCTGATAGTTCTCTATTACGTCCAGGATTAAATAGAAAATTCTCTATTGATAATTTAAAGCCCTTCACAACTTGTCCCTTCTTACCTTCCCAGGCTTCTTATACTTTACAGCCCTCCTCAAGAGTCTACTACCTAGACCTACCAGTCTGCTTTCTGCCCATTGTACACAAGGCTCCATTGCCTGCCTTTGTATCTGCCATCCTCCCATCCCCCTGTTGCCCCCTCTCTTAGAATTCCAGCTTCCTTCAAGACTCAGCTCAAATCTCACCTTCTGCAAGATGCCTTTCCTAGTCTTCCCAGTTGCTTCTGTCTCTCAGATTCCCCTCCCTCTCTCCTGTGTACATATTTTGTATGTATCTAATTATTTACATGTTGTTTTCCCCATTAGAATGTAAACTTTTTGAGTGTGGGGACTGTTTTTGCATTTCTTTGTAACCTTAGCACATAGCTCAAAGGCTAGCATATTCCTTAATAAATGCTTGTTGACTGACTGATTGAGTGGCTCTCCACTTAGGAGGTAGACCACAGTTAGCTAATTGATAGTCGAACATGGGAGTTCTTGGAATGATGTGGGGCTACAGCACCTAAGCCTATGGGGTCACTATATTTTGCCCCTCACTAGATAGATTTTGGATTTTTTTTTTTTTGTTATTACCATCCAGTTGAGTCACTATTGTTTGAGGTTGAAGAATTCTGGGAAAGGAGGAACAATTGTGCATCTGAGGTGGTGAAGGGGGAAGGGATGGGGACTGACACAGAGCTGACAAGTTGATATTCATTTCCCTGGCTTTTCCTTAGGTCTATATAAGGGCATCAGGAAGTACTTTGGTATTGGGGTGGTGATGTTGGTTGTGAAATAGTCAAAAACAGGACTGAGTGTGGTGAAGGAAGGAAGTTTGGGTGGCATAAAGAAGAAAGGTCTTGAGTTATGTTCAGATAAGAACTGGGAAACTTGAAAGTCACCCTGGTAAGAGAGTATTAGTATCCTAAGAGACTGTATTCGAGAAGCTTGAACAGAATGTGTTGGGTATGAGTGAGGTAAAAATCCAGAGTATTCTGGAGAGAGTGAGTGAGGTGGTTAGTACTAGTGCAACTGGGGACTTGCTGGGGTTTCCTTGGACCCTAGTCCAAGAGGGACTGTGTTGGGGAATTCTGTTTCCTAATAATTTATCCTCACTGAATCCAAACACCTTTAAAAAAAAAAAATAGGGCCTGTCATTTCATTGGCATAAGGAAGCCCAGTGAGGAAAGTCACTCTTCTAATGGAATTCTGCCCCTGCTTTGATAAGTATAGGGATAGTCTTAGGGAGTTTCTTTGAGCACTGAGAAATTAAATGATTTGCCCAACATCATAAAACCATTATGTGTCAGAGATAGAATCTGAACCCAAGTCTACCAGCCTCAGGTCAGCTCTCTATTCCTTACACTAAACTGCCTCTCAATTCTTATACAAACAGGAATGGAAGAACAGTGACAAGGGAAGATTAGCCAGATTTGGTCCAGGACTATCTGAATTGGGCATTTTCTAAGGTCTTTCTGGGGTATTGTGGGAAGTGAATGCAAAGGGGAGGTGGATGCAGCATAACTGTTCAATTTACGAATACTCCTCCCCTTGCTAGTGGGAAGTGATGGAGTATGGGTCACTTATGCCACAGGTTAGGGTTCCTTAGTAAGCCTGGAGGACAAAAATATGCCCTAGGAAGATCATGGTCAAAACTGAGATCTAGGAGGGCAGACAGAAAGCTAGACCAAACTCAAACCCAGAATGAGGATCTAACCTGAGCTATTTCCTTGGGACTCCAGCTAGGTCTAACATCCAGGAATGATTAGTCTTTACTGGTGCTCAAACCCAATTTCTTCCCTACGAACACATTCTATAGGTTTCTCAACCACTACTGTTCCTTCCTCCAAGCAAGGTCTGGTTCCTCATATCCAGAATCCACATTAGATTGATAGAGAGAAAGAGTAGTGAGTGCTAGGAGAAATTACCCTGAGGGTTTTTTTTTTTTTCAGTTACCTAGTTATATGCCAGCTTTATGGGAGGGCCCTGAGAGCATTTGCCCAACCAATGTGACAAGAATGTTGGATTCTGACTGAGTATCTCTTATGAACAAACTTAGTAGCTCAGAATGGTCCAATTTACTTGTCTGTTCCAAGACCTTGTCCTCCACACCCTAGTTCTGTCTTTGCAGCTGTTGTACCACAGTGAGCATGTAGTAGCAACTGGCCAGTCAGTTCTTGTGATGATCCAGAGAGAATGAGTCACTGAAAGGAGATGACTCAGGGTGCTGTACGCAGAAATCGGATGGGGAGCAGGGGCATCCAGCAATGAGGAGTTCTGCTTCTAGTATGTTGAAATATCAATACCATTTTCTTCAAGTGTTTGCCTTAAAGCTGGGATACATGTTAGGACAGGAGTCTAAATCAGTTCAATCTAATTCAACAAACTTTTTAAAGCCTACTATGTGCAAGGGATTAATCTTCAAAGCAGAAGGGCAATACCTGTCGATGTATTCCTCAATATTGGATGGACATGGCAGAACTGTAATTGGGCTGGGCCAAGCGGGGCTTTGTCCCAGGCCCAAGCAGTAGCTTAGCACCTAGTTAGTGTGGAGAAGATGGATGAATATGAGTATTGTGAATTTGGGGGAAATATTTGCTACAGAGAAAAAGTAAACTAAGAGGTCAAAGAAATGGGCCTATTAGGTTTTGGAAATAGAGATTCTCAGACTGTATTTTGTTCCCCCATAACATTATCTATTTTTGCCAACATCAGGATGAGCATGACTGATTCTGCCTTGAAGGAGACCTCCATCATATGAGAGATTTACTGCCAGCACAGGATATTCTGATAAGACTTCCAAAAGAAATGCATTTTCCCACAGGAACAAATGACCTTTAGCAACTCCTATGACCCTCTAGGGCTTTCACACATTTCCCTTATTTCCATTCTGCTACAAAATGTACCCTCAAAGTGAGCCTAAAAAAGCATTAAAAACCCAATCTGAACCCTAAGAGGCTCAAGCTGCTACCAACCTAAGCAGTCTTCCTTAGTGCACTAATACATTTATTTTCCTTTCAACCTCACTTTTTGGCCCCCCAGTCTTGCACACCTGATTGCTCTGACTTTCATGACTGGGAAACTCCCACAACATAAGCAATAATAATTAGTTAAAATAATGAACTATCAGATGGGACTTCCCTGAGTCCCTCCACAGTGGCTACAGGTCAGGGGATCTCTTCTCCAGACCTGTCTTGCTTCTAATCCTTTTTCTCTTTATGTCCCAAAGTCTTCCCACCATTCTACTCCACAATGTGTAACTGACAAATGCTAACTATTGCTCTGAGGGTGGCGGTATCGAGTTAGGTTTTTTCAGGTATCTCTTTGGGATGAGGAGAATGAGGGGGGCAGTATGTCCTAGTGTTTTTCTCCATGGCCTCTTATTTTGGGGGGTGAAGGAGAGTTCCTTCTATTGACTAGAGTAAACATAAGGTTTAAGGACCTTCAAAATAGAAAAGGCCATTTAAATGCAAAATAAAATATACGAAGACAAGTTCACTTTGCCTTCTGGGAGAATAACTGTCAGCTGCAGGAGCCATTAAGAGTCACAGGCTGAGGGGCGGAGCCAAGATGGCGGAGTAGAAACAGCTCTTCCAAGCCTCTCTGCCCCCAGATTCTCCACAAACTATGTAAAAAAGGACTCTGAAAATCTTCTGGAGCCCCAGCACCCACAGAACGACACAGAGAAGCTAACCTCCCGCTGAGGACAGCCCAGCACCCTGCAGGAAGGACCAGCGCAGTGGTCTGGGAGCCGGCAGCGCGCAGAGCGCAGGAGCCTAGCCGAGCCCAGGTCCACGTGAGCCGAGGTTTTAGCCCCAGGGCGGCAGGGCCAGCAGCCGGCTGGAGGAACCCCAGAACACCAGGAACTGTGGAGATGCCAGAATTATCAACATAGACTTGCCTAGGACAAAGTAAGAGGTTAGTGTCCTATGGACTTTGGGACCTGTATTTGGGGAATGCGTCAGCTCCCTCCCCTGGGGGCTAGAAGCTGCTGAGGAGACACGCCACTGTGTAGTTTTCAGAGGCATTTCCGGCTCCCAGCCTACAAATCGTGGGGAGATCCAGCGATCAGTCTTGGGGGGTAATCGCTCTTGCTTTAACCTCCCTGGATCTGGATTGTGATCTAGGGTGGAAGTTGTGGGTGGGTTTATAGCTTGCCAGAAAAGGAAGTTGCCCCCCACACGTTCGGGACGAAAATTCCTCTATCTGGCCTTAAAGCCATAGTGTGGCAACAAGCCCAAAAGTCAAGCAATTAAGTGGCAACATGCCAAGGCAAAGGAAACAGAAAATGCAACCCTAGACTCCTATTTTGGGGGCATAGAGCGGGAAAAGGACTGTGAGGTCAGAAGTCCTGCTCCAAAAGCCCCAGGGGAAAACATGAGTGGGTTGCAGGCCATAGAGGACCTTAAGAAGGACTTTAAAAATCAAATAAGAGAAGTGGAGGAAAAATTGGAAAGAGAAATGAGAAGGATGCAGGAAAAGTATGAAATGAGGGTCAACAGCCTGACTGAGGAAAACAACACCTTAAAAAATAGACTAACTCAAATGGCAAAGGAGGCCCAAAAGGGCAATGAGGAGAAGAATGCCTTAAAAAGTCGAATTTGCCAGATGGAAAAAGAATCTCAAAAGTTCACTGAGGAGATTCATTCCTTCAGAGTTAGACTGGAGCAAATGGAAGCTAATGACTTTATGAGAAATCAAGATGCTGTTAAGCAGATCCAAACAAATGAAAGATTAGAAGGCAATGTGAAATATCTCATGGGAAAAACCACTGACCTGGAAAATAGATCCAGGAGAGACAATTTAAAAATTATTGGACTACCTGAAAGCCATGATCAAAGAAAGAACCTAGAAATCACCCTTCAAGAAATTCTCAAGGAAAACTGCCCTGATGTTTTAGATCCAGAGGGCAAAATAGAGGTTGAAAGAATCCACAGATCACCTCCTGAAAAAGATCCCAAAAAGAAAACTCCCAGAAATATTATAGCCAGGCTCCAGAATCCCCAGATCAAGGAGAAAATACTACAAGCGGCCAGGAAGAAACAATTTCAATATTGTGGAAACACAATCAGAATAGCCCAGGACCTGGCAGCTTCTACACTGAGGGATAGAAGGGCATGGAATATGATATTCCAGAGGGCAAAAGAACTGGGAATGAACCCAAGGGTCACCTACCCAGCAAAACTGAGTATTTTGTTTCAGGGGAAAATATGGTTATTCAGTGGAATAGAGGACTTTCAAGCATTCTTGAGGAAAAAACCAGAGTTGAATAGAAAATTTGACATCCAGACGCAAGAAGTAAGAGATGCCTGAGAAGGCAATCAGGGAAAAGAAATCGAAAGGAACTTATCAAAGTTGAACTATTTACATTCCTATATGGAAAAGCAATATCTGTGACTGATGATATCTTTCCCACTATGAAAATACTGGAAGAAGGGGGTGTGTTCATACGAATACATATGTGAATGTGTGTGTATATGGTTACAGTTATATATGGATAGAGGGCATAGGTTGAATTTGTTGGGAAGGGAGGATACTCAAGGGGTGAAATTATGAGGTGAGAGGAAAGTGGCAAGAGGAGATGGGGAGAGACAGGGTAGGGTAAACTATCCCATGTAGAAGAAGCAAGGGGAAGTGGTTGCAAAGGAGGGGGAGAATAAGGAAGGCTAAAAAGGCAAAACCACATTCACATTGAATTTGGTTCAGGGAGAAAATGACATACATACTAAATGGGATATCTCAACCTGCAGCAGGATAGGGGGAAGGGGGATGAGAGGAGAGATGATGGATGGGAGGGCATCCTTGGGGTGAGGGGAGGTTGGAAGTACCCACTATAGAAGAGGGACAGGATCATGCAGGGAATGGACCAGGTGGGGGGTGGGATGAGTGGGAGGGAATTATAAGCATCCTTGCACAATATATCTACTATGATAATGTTTTGCATAGCTAGACATGTACAACATATACTGAATTACTTATATCCCAAGAAGAAATGGGTGACAAGGGAGGAAGGAAATGGATCTGAAATTCAAGGTCGTAACATTAAATGTTTCAAATATATATATATAAATACTATTATTAATATTCTTTTGCCTATAATTGGGAGATAAGATGTGCAGGCATTGGGACACAAAGATTCATCTTCCTCTAATGGAAAAGTCGATGGGGTATGGGAGAAGGTATGGGAGAGAGCAGATTGGAGGAAGCGATATCTTGTGGGACTGCTATTCTGGGAGGTTGGGTAGGGGAATAATGGGGGGAAAATGATTGTAACTCAAAATCTGGCGGAAATGAATGATGTAAAACAGAAGTTAATAAAGTATTTGTTTAAACATAAAAAAAAAAAAAGAGTCACAGGCTATAAAATAGGCAATGCAGGAGGAGGAACTCTTCCATTATTGCCCAGGACCCTTACAACGACCTTGTTACAAAATGTGTTTGTCTCTCACACATGTACTCCTAACAACCAATGTCTTGCATCAGCACACAAGCACAAATCAGTGGCTATTTTGAGTTTAGTGAGGGTGTGTTGTATGCTTGAAATTTAATTCCAGCTCTTTACTCAGTACCATGTCCTTCACTGAAGTCCCATTTGGATGCCCCATCATGATCAAAAGGTGATGACTCTTGGTTCTTAAAGGCTGTGCCATTGGAGCATAAGCCTTGGCAGGTCCTACTGAGGTGGGAAGCCACTGTATATAGCCTTGTTGCCTGTGGAAAAGCTCAGCATTAGAAAGCAGCTTCCTGGGGATGGATTTTTTTTCTTTGGCAAGATCAATTCATAAAAGCATCTGCTAGGACATAAATTGGTGGTACCTACACTGATGTTATCACAGATAAAGTAGATAAAGTAGATAGAGCAGTGGGCCTGGAGTCAAGAAGATATGTGTTCAAATGAGACCTCAGATATTTATAGTTGTGTGGCCCTGGACAAGTCACCTAACTGTTTACTCCAGTCAATAGAAGGAACTCTCCTTCACCCCCCAAAATAAGAGGCCATGGAGAAAAAACTAGGACATCCTGCCCCCCTCATTCTCCTCATCCCAAAGAGATACCTTGAGGCAACTGGCTGAGGAAGTAGATAGAGCAATGGGCCTGGAGTCAAGAAGATATGTGTTCAAATGAGACCTCAGATATTTATAGTTGTGTGGCCCTGGACAAGTCACCTAACTTCTGTTTGCTTCAGTTTCCTCAGCTGTAGAATGGGGCTAATAGCAAAATCTCACAGGGTTGTTGTGAAGATCAAATGAGATAATATTTGTAAAGCACTTAGCCTAGTATGTGGCACATAGTAGGTCCTATATAAATGCTTATTCCCTTTCCCTCTCCCTTCCCCTTTAAAGTATTATGTACTTAATCTTTTTTTTTTTTTTTGCTTTTTGGAGGGCAATTGGGGTTAAATGACTTGCCCAAAGTCACACCCCTAGTTTTTGTGTTAAGTGTCTGAGGCTGGATTTGAACTCAGATCCCTCCTGACTCCAGTGCTCTATTCACTGAGCCACCTAGCCACCCCTGTACTTAATCTTTAAAAAAAAATTTAAACTCTTTTTTGTCTTTATTAAATTGTTTTTGTTTACTTTTAGTTTACAAGATTCAGTTCCATAATCCCTTGAGTTCATGCTCCCATGGTGGCATGCAATCAAGTATAGGATCTACAAATACTTTCACATTAGACATTAGTCAGGTTGTAAAGAAGGATTGTAACCAATGGAATGAACAATGGGAAAAAGGAAACAAAACCAAACAAGAGAAAGAGAGTAGGTAGTTAACATTCAAACTCTGTTCTTTCTAGTTCTTTCTCTGGATGTAGACATCTCTTTCCATCTCATGATTGCATTGCTGAGAAGAGCCCAGTATATCAAAGTTGGTCATCACACATACATTGTGTCTGTAATTGTGTGCAAATTTCTCCTGGTTCTGCTCTTCTCATTCAGCATCAGTTTGTATAAATCTCTCAGGGTAAATATGAAGTCTGTCTGCTCCTCATTTCTTATAGCATGATAGTATTCCATTACATTCATATACCAGAACTTGGTTAGCCATTCCCCAATTGATGGGCATCCCTTTAATTTCCAATTCTTTGCCACCACAAAAAGAGTTGCTATAAATATTTTTGTACATATGGGTCTTCCTCCCACTTCTATGATCTCTTACCCTAGAAGTGGTATTGCTGGGCCAAAGGGTACGAAATTATTTATAGCCCTTTGGGCATAATTCCAGATTGCTCTCCAGAATGGTTGGATCAGTTCACAACTCCACCAGCAATGCATTAGTGTTCCAATTTGCCCACATCCTCTCCAGCATTTGTCATTTTCCTGTTTTGTCATCTTAGCCAATCTGACTGGTGAGATGTGGTACCTCAGAGTTGTTTTGATTTGCATTTCTCTAATTAATAATGATTTAGAGCATTTCTTCATATGCTTATAGATATCTTTAATTTCTTTCTCTGAAAACTGCCTGTTTATATCCTTTGACCATTTATCATTTGGGGAATGACTTGTATTCTTATAGAATTGACTCAATTCTCTGTATATTTTAGAAATGAGGCCTTTATCAGAGACACTGGTTGTAAAATTTTTTTTTCCCAATTTCCTACTTTCCTCTTAATCTTGGTTACATTGGCTTTGTTTGTACAGAAACTTTTCAATTTAATGTAATCAAGATTATCCATTTTGCATTTTATAATGCTCTCTAACTCTTGCTTGGTTTATGTACTTAATCTTTATGAGCCATAACATGACATTTCCCCACCTCATGTTCCTTGGCTTGTAAGGTGATTTAAAATTAATTTGAAACTGTCTACTATTTAATTTTTAATTTTTTTTTCATTTGAGCACTAGCAAACATGAATTAGTTTGGTATAGTGGATAGAACTGGGAAGAGATTGGTTAAGTTCCACCTCTGACGCATATTGGTTGGGTGATGTTGGACATATCACTCAGGTTTCCAGAAAGTTCTATATGAGTAATAGATGAGTTTCTAGTTTGTATAGTGAAGGAAGTTTATGTAAGAGTTTCTTACACTGGTAAAATCATAGGTTAATGGCAAAAAACCAGACCCCAGAAAAATACTTCCTACCTTTGTGACCTCATTCTATGGACCTAAGGCTTCCTCTTCCTCTTCCTCTTTGGGGCCACTTGCCCAACTTCCATTCTAGGGCAAGGTCTCTAGAGTTCTAAGGACAATGCTGAGAGACCAGGGTTTTTATTACTGTCATTTAAGAGCCCCTAAAAGTGTACTTCCTATTAAACATCAATCAATCAGACTCTGATTCCCTTTTAGAAAAGAGTATTTATCAAGGTGTTATAAAAGGCCGATTGTACAAAACATCCCCAGTGAAAGCTTGGATGTATTCTGCCATAAGTGCATCTAGGCACATGTGAAGAATAGACTCAAACTACTCTTACTGTTATTTATCCTTCTTTTTTAAAGAAGACCAATGACAATAATTTGTGTGTGAATTGGATCTCAGTGAGGCTAAGTTGCACAAAGGCACCAGCCTCACTCTCTCTTCCTGAGTCATCAAAGTCCAGTGGCAAGACAAAAGTCAGGATGACTGATGATGGCCCAGGATATCGTGGATGACCTTGGCATCTTCAATGTCTCACCAAGTTCTAAGTGCTCCACAGCACCTGCTTTAGTTGCCTTCATGGCTGTTGGAACATGTTGTTCTTATCTACTCATTCTGACAGAAGTCTTCACATACTTGGAGTAGACATCTCCCTAACTCACCCAGGGGTTTGAGGCCTGTTGATTACCCTCAACCTGGTTTAGCCCATCTGCTGAAATGATTTACCAGGGTGTGGCTGCTGCGGGAGCTACAGTTTCTTGGAGTCACAGGTGAGAGTTGGATGACAGACACCGAAGATGGGTGAGCAACCCTGAAAAGGGCTCAGCAAGCCTTCACACTAGAAATGCCAGTCCTCTGTACCCAGGTACATAAAATACAAGGGGGGTAACTTGCAGCTCTCAGTAACTACAAGTCCTTTTCTCCCTTTTTTGAGTAAGTTCCCCTTAGCTATAACTCTCTGGTGGGGTCTGAAGGTCAGTGTCTAAGTAGAATCTTTAGCCTGTACTTTTCTCTGATGCAAGGAATTGTGTTTCTTGGAACTACCTCCCTTCTTGGGTGATTTGTCTTTTGTATTGATGTTACTTATTGGTGTGTTCCTCTACTTCTGCTATCAGATGGATACATTGGTTCCAGTAGGAATACTGGAAAAGGGGGAGGTGGTATGGGATCACCCTTCTGCCTCCCCATCTGCCTTGTGGGAAAAGTGCAAAGGTGTATCTCGAGGTGCCTGGCTGGCCAGGACTCTGCTGTCTCTTGACTGTTGAATTGAACTCTCTGCTGGATTAAATGTTTTTGCATGCAAGGCCCAACAGAGGGGACTTGATCTTCTTGATCAATTCTAAGATGTTTCTGGTGTGATGCCATTTGCCTTTCATTTGGTGGTACAAAATCCTACAAACCTTTCAAAACTGATTAAGAGCTTGTCCACATATCATATTGTAGTTACAGGAAAGTTCTTTACTACTATGTTTACTCAGTTGATTAACTGGGGTGGGAGTAGAACCCATACTCCCATATAAAATTAAAAGGTTCTCTTCAATTCTCTTACATACTAGACATTCTTTTTGGGTCTGTATTGGACTAGATGGACACTGAGGTCCCATCTAACTTTCAAATTCTGTGATTTTGTTCTTTCCAACTCTATATCTTATGATACTATGGTTTTAGGGGGAAAAAGAATGTTACATTTATCTGCATTTTCAAAGCAGCTCCCATAGACATCTTTAAAAATACTTCAAGATACTGAGACAGACAACCATGGCCCATCTTGGCCATCAACCTCCAAACTTGTATTCCCAATGCTTATCATAGTGCCTGGCACATAGTAGGTACTTAATAAATTTATTGATGATTCACTTCCTGTGTGAAGGCAGATGATTATTCTTCAACAGATTATTGAGGAATACAATGTCTTCAAGAAATAAAACCAAAGGCAGTAAAAGCTCAATGAGAAAAGTTAGTGAATACATATTTATGACTGGGATCCATCCAAGTTCAATGTGCAGGTGGAGCAAGATCTCAAAAATCTTGAAGGACATGGTGTAGCTCATTCCTAAATTCATCATTGGTTTGCAAATTATTGGGGGAAATGGTCCTTTCTATCTACTAGATTAGAACTGCTCATCCATGGCCTCTGAACAGTTTAGACTTCAAGGCTTTTCTTTTCTTTCATCAATAGACTAAAGACTTAAAAAAAAGATTAATGATTTTATCAGTGTAGGGAGTCTTTGTACCAAATGCAGATCTGTATCTGCTCTACAATTCATTGTGTTAGAGAGCTATCCCGGGCCCTGGAAATCTGAGTGACCTTGTTCAAAGTTCAGGGTCACAAAGCAAGAATGCTTGTGTTCCCTCTCTCCTTCTTTCCTTCTTTCCTTCATTGCTTCCTTCCTTTCTCCCAACTGAGGTTGGGGCCTTCCTTATGCCAGGTCCAGCACTCCATCCACCACACCACCTAGCTGCCTTATGAAAGAAGTATTAATCAAGGCTCAGAGAAGATGGCCCCAAATTCCCTAAGCTGTTCTTCAGGTTCTCCCAGGGTGCCTGTTTACTCGGAGTTATGAGACACTGTATCTATTCAAGGTTGCATCCATTTTCTGAAGGTCTCTTTGTCCCTTTGATAAAAATGAATGGTATCTTTTCTTTAAAATACACCCAGTCTGAAGGTGGGATTTTCAGGGGGTGTGCTGGAGGCAGCTGAAACTACCTAGTGAGAGTGTATTATTAAATTTTCAGTGTCAGCAATTATGGCCTCATAAATCAGCCACAGCTACAAATCAGCCTTGGTTTATTGTTTTGTTTGTCTAGACTTAAGAAAGTGATGGAGAAAATGTTAATGCAGATTAAATTTCAAAGTGTGTCAAGCCTACTTTTTTTGCCTCTGGAGAGCCAGTTGTTAAACGTTTAGCTGTTTATTACTAGATTTTGCCCAGTTAAGCTCTTTGGACAGAATTTATTGATCTATTCTCCCAATCCTAAATTTGTTCTTCACAAATCAGGAAGCCTTCTAATGGCCTGGCAGGTTTGTGGTGCTCAGTCTAGTTATAGTGCAGCCACTACAACTAGGTGTCTAAATTCAACTCCCCTTACCCAGGGGACCATAGAAGAAATTTAAATGGGTAAATAGAGAAGTTCTTATCATCTCAGAATCAGAGATTTTGGTCTTTGCACTAATGCACAGATTCACCTTAAAAGTCACAAACTACATTCACATGCTTTATACCTTCTAAAGTAGCATCCATTTCAAAGGATCCACCATCTACTCTGTCCTCTTTTCAATATACTAATTGAATTTAAATAGCTTCAAGATCTACCAGTGTCTACCACATAAAAAAGGAATTTTGGTGTATTTGAAGGCACTCTGAAAATTGTAAATCAATCTACAAATGCATGTACATTACAATAATGCTTCATGCTTGTATAGCTTTAAGGGATGACAGAGACTCTTTGAGGAGGTGATAGAAATGTTGGCTCAAGTTGCAGTCCTCCATCTCATGGATAACTAAATGTCTTCTTCAGGCTTGTTGAAACTTCAAGACAATTTGCATGTCCCAGGTCCTCTTTGGGAATGGTGAACATGAGTGGTAGTGAAAACAGTCACTGAGGATACAAAGAAAAGCAAAAGACAGTTCTTGTCCTCCAGGAACTTGTGGTCTAATAGGGTAGACCACATACAATCTATGTATAAAACAAGTGCTATATAAGATAAACTGTAAATAATAAACAGAGGGGGCTCAGTAAAGACTTCCTGTAGAAGGGGAGATTTTAACTAGGACTTGAAGGAAACCATGGAGGTCAGTAGGCAGAGTTGAGGAAGGAGAATATTCCAGGAACGGGGAACAAGCCAATGAAAATGTCCTGAGCCAAGAGATGATGTGTCTTGGGAAAGCATTGAGTATGTTTGTCCCAAGGCTCAGAAAAAGTCAGTAGGAGATAAGACTGAAGGATGAGGGGCATACAGCTTGTGTTCTGTGGTGGAGAAGAGATGAAAAGAATTTGTTCACCCTGAACCAGCTAGAAGTGAGGATCTGGGGACCTTTCTCTGGGTGTGTATTTGGGTTTGTGTTTCTGTTTAGGGGATGAGTAAGTAAGGTTTCCATAGCTTTCTGAACAATCATTTGTATGTGAGCCTGGGTGTGGTATAGATCTGACACCACTGACAAAAGCATGGGGTATGTATGGTTGTCTCACACTCACAAAAGTGTGATAACACTCCCCCAAGGAAGCAGCTGCAGCAGATGATAGCTTTAGCAGAGGGCAACAGCAGCTCTTCTGAGAAGCAGAGAAAGACAGCTTTAGAGGCAAGGGCCAGGGGCAGAGGGTGGAGCTTCTGTGGGTGACAGCTGCTGCAAAGGGAGCTCCAGGACTTGAATGAGGCAACTGTAAGAAGTGGAACAGAAGTGATGGAGCACAGCCAATTACTGGGACATGGACCCATGAAAGCTCTTCTGTCTCCATGCATTTCTCCACTTTGGGAACGAAATTTTCAGGGGCTTGTTTCTCCTCCTACTGGTTTAGGATTCTGTGGGATATTGTCCCCATTTTGGCCCCTCATTGGGGCTGAGGATGAGAATGACCCAATTGCTTGATCCCCCCTCCCCCTTTTGATTTACCTTGCTACTCTGTCTCAATTAAATTTGTTGCTATTTTTCTTTTACAATTCCTATTGGTATGTAGAGAATACACTTGGATCCAGGCTTTAGATATATGATTGCCTCCAAACATCCCTAACTCAGTCTAAGGTAGCAAGGGGTTCCAGAGTGGTGAAAAACCTTAGTTACATAGTGCTTTTCAAGTTTACAAAGTGCTTTTCTTACAACTGTCTTGGGAAGTATTTACAAATATCATCATTCCCATTTTATACATAAAGAAACTGAGGACCAGAGAGGTTATGTGATTTGCCTATAGTTACATAGCTAGTTAAGTGATAAGAGTCCAGACTCGAACACATATCTTCTAATGACAGTACTAATGTATTTCCTTCTTTCCTTTCTTCCTTCCCTTCTTTCTCTTTCACTCTTCTTTTCTCCCTCCCTCCTTCCTTTCCTTCTTCCTCTCTTCCTTTCTTCCTCCCTTCCTTCCTCCCTCCCTTCCTTCCTTCCTTCCTTCCTTCCCTTCTTTCTCTTTCTTTCACTTTTTTCTCCCTCCCTCCTTCCTTTCCTTCTTTCTCTCTTCCTTTCTTCCTCCCTCCCTCCCTCCTTTCTTGATTTAACTGTCAAAAGCAAACACAAACATTTCAACATACAATATGAAAATACAATACAATATACAAATACAAAAATGAGGATAGTATATGGTGTATATGATATATATATATAGTATAATGAGTATAGTATATTATGAACTTCTGTTATGTACAATTTTGTATTGCATATTAAACTTAATAAAGCTGCCATGTATGTGTCTTCTTCTGAAATTCTCTTTGTTTTCTTTTGTGCATTTTAAAATATTTTGATGTTATTTTCTTTTAAATACTTTTTCCTTCTCTATCATTTTCTACTAATTTGTCCCTTTCCCCAAAACAAACAAATCACTACATTGTCCATGTTTGAAAAGGTGTCTCACTACACACCTCTAGTCCATTGCCTCTGTGCCAAGGGGTGAGAGGTATGCTTCATCATTAGTCTTCTAAAGTGGTTGCTGGTTATTGTTTTGATCAGAGTTTTGTTGTCCTCCAAAGGAGGACTTGTTACCCCATATAACAGTTTCTTCGTCATACATATTGTTTTCACCTCACTAGATATGGGTGTAACCCAATATTCTGTCCTGGCCTCTCTTGTCTTTCCCCACTAGATTATCTCATTTTGTGTTCTCATTAGTTCTCATAGCTTCAATGATCATCTTTATGCAGACGTTTCCCAAATCTATGTATCTAATCTGTGTTCCTTTCCTTAGTTCCAGTTTCATATCACCAACTGTCTAGTGGATATTTCTAATTGGATACTCTACAGAAGAGGTTCCCAGACTTCACTTGTCCTACTTTAAAAAAATTACTCAACAGTCCTCTGGGAAATCTACTTTAGCCCTTTAACTTTTTTTAAAATTTGTGTCATTTAAAAAAATAACATATTTTCAAAAATTACACATATTAAATTTCAAAATTCACTGTAAATCTGTGGAGATTTTTTTCCTGCATTGAAATTTCAATGACATAATATTGTGTCATGTAAGCATATAGTATTGTTAACAAGTCATTTCATGCACATATTCCTGCCAATGTGTGCTGGACCTCCCGATAATACACAACACCCTTGGCTGCCAACACTTGTTTGTTAAGAACTATCTGTGGACTTGACCACCCATTGGTTATAACTTATATTTTGTGTGTTTATTTGGAAAATAATCTAATCACTGTGACTTTAATTCTTTTAGACAACAGATAAAATATGTACAAATGATTTTTCAAAATTTTCTTCTTTCAGTATGCTTCCACCAATCTTTTATTTTTATTCAATGCCCCCCCTCCCCCCAGTTGCACCCAAGGCTACTACTGCCCTCCTTGGATCATTCCAGCGACGCCCCCCCCCCACCCCCACACTGGGAGCAGTATCTCCCATTTTGGGAACCTCTGTCAGACATCTCAGATCCAACATGGCCAAAACAGAACTTATTGTCTTTCCCCCTAAACTCACCCTTTCCCCAAGCTGTGTTATTACAGTTGAGTCCACCACTATCTTCCCAGTCACACAGTCTTGAAACCTCAACTCCTTTTCACTCACACCTTATAACTTGTCCATTGCCAAACCTTGCTATTTGTACCTATATAATCTTTTTCATTACAGGTTTTCTTTTTTCCACCCACACAACTACCAGCCTGGTTCATGTTTCTATCACCTCTCACCTGGATTATTGCAATAGCCTCCCAATTCTCCCTGCTTCAAATCCCATTCCAATCCAACACATTTTCCATGCAGCTGCCAAAGCGATTTTCCTATAGCAGATGTCTAACCATATCATACCTCCTTGAACCACTCCTCCTCCCAACACACTTAATATATTCCAGTGGCCTCAAGAATTATATATAAACTCCTCTGTTTGGTTATTTAAAACTTCTCACAATCTGACCCATTCCTATATTTCTAGGCTTCTTATAAGTCACTCCCCTCCATGTACTCCATGACTTCATTTAAAATTCAGCTAAAGCACCACCTTGTTCTGTAGAAGGCCTTGTCCATCAGTTAGTAGCCTAGCATTTATTAATTGCCTACTATGTATTAAGTTCTGGGGATATAAGGATAGGCAAAAAAACCCCAAACAACTCAAAACAAAAACCAACATCAAACAACCCCAAAACAAAACAATCTCTTCCCTCAAGGACCTCATGGTCTTCCTGGTACTAGTTTCTTCCTTTTAGGTTTCCCTTGAACTTTTTTCACGCATATCTCATATACCTATATATAAACGTCATTCCTATTAGAATGTAAGTTCCTTAAGGATAGGACTGCTTTGGCTTTCTGTTTTGTATCCCCAGAACTTAGCATATTGCCTGACACATAGTGTTGAAACAAAAACTATTAATACTAATAATGTGTTTGGTATTTAGTCACTAGTTTGTGAGAAAGTTTTATTCAATTGATCATTAATCTAGATCCAGATAGTTATTTCTAGGAGAGAGGAGAGAGGAAGAGAAAAGAAGAAGAAGAAGAAGAAGAAGAAGAAGAAGAAGAAGAAGAAGAAGAAGAAGAAGAAGAAGAAGAAGAAGAAGAAAAAGGAGAAGAAGAAGAAAAAGAAAAAGAAGAAGAAGAAAAAGAAAAAGAAGAAGAAGAAAGAGGCAGAGAGAAGAGGCAGAGAGAAGAGAGAGGAAGAAGGGAAAGACAGAATGTACAAGTGAGATATCCAGATCGGCATAGTTCCCCATGCTCTTGGATATGACACTCTGCCCTAAGATTTCAGGTAACATTTATAGGATTCTTTTTTTTTTCTTTTTTGGAGGGGGGAAGATAGGACAAATGGTGTTAAGTGACTTGCCCAAGGTCACATGGCTAGTTTTTGTGTTAAGTGTCTGAGGTTGGATTTGAACTCAGGTCCTCCTGACTCCAGGGCCAGTGCTCTATTCACTGCACCACCTAGCTGCCCCTATTTATAGGATTCTTGAAGAAAGAAAAGATATTTAGAAATACAGTCTGAGTTAAAATTCCAAAATGGAGCAACCTTTTCTCTTTCTCCCTTTTCTTTTCTTTTTTTTTTTTTGGTAGGGCAATTGGGGTTAAGTAACTTGCCCAAGGTCACCTGGCTAGGTTTTTTTGTTTGTTTGTTTGTTTTGTGTGTGTGTGTGTGTGTGTGTGTGTGTGTGTGTGTGTGTGTGTGTGTTAAGTGTCTGAGGCCAGATCCGAACTCAGGTCCTTCTGACTCCAGGGCCAACGCTCTAGTCACTGCTCCATGTAGCTGCCCCTCTCCCTTTTCTTAAGGACCTCTCTCCTCCAGGATTCAAGGAAATTCCTTCCATAGAAGTTTGTCAGGTGCTTCTAGTGCCACCCTTTAAATAGAAGAAGGGCAATGGATAGAATCTTAAATTCAGTCAGGAAGGCCTGCCTCAGATACTTACTAGCTGTGTGACCCTGAACAAGTCACTTAAGTTCTGTCTCAGTTTCCTCATATGTAAAATGGGGATAACAATAGCACCAGTCTCAGGATTGTGAGGATAAAATGAGGTATTTGTAAAATGCTTTGCAAACCTTACAGCACTACATAAAATACTCGTTATTATTGTTACTATTATTGTTTCTGTTCTTATTTCCATGGAATGGACTGCAGTCTACTCCATTCAGGGAGTCTTTTGGTGGTCTTTTGGTGGTCAATATTCTGGTCATATGCAGGGCTGAGGAAAGACTAGGCTCTTGTCTAGACTTGCTGTTATTCAGTCGTGCCCAGTGCCCAACTCTTCACCATCGTGTAAAAACCCAAAGGGTTTTCTTGGTGAAGATACTGGAATGGTTTGCAGTTTCCTTCTGCAGCTCATTTTACAGATGAGGAAACTGACACAAACAGGGTTAAGTGACTTGCCCAGGGTCACACAGGTAGTAAGTGTCTGAAGCTGGATTTGAACTCAGGTCTTTGTGACTTTAGGCCTAGTGTTCTATCCACCAAGCCATCTAACTAACCCTAGACTTGATGACCTACACTCTTTGTTAAATTTCTGGTTATCACCCTTAATCTATTCACCTAATGAAAAACTCTTTCCCTTTTTTGTTGGGACTTATCCTACCCACTTTTCCAAGAGTCTGAAAAGGCTTTAGAAAAGATATTATTTCATCCTGTTTTAAGAGAAACCAAAAAGGAGTTTTTTTTTAAAAACATGCTTCTACTATATTAAATGTTTAACCAATTGTTGATTGATTGATTGTTTTTATGGTTTTGCTTATGTCACTCTGTATCAGTTCTTAAAAAGCCAAGTATTTCTATATCTATCATATTAGTAATTTCTTATGGTACAATAATATTCTCTCAACTCATATATCACAGTTTGTTCAGCCATTCCCCCATTGATAGGCAGATACTTTGTTTCAAGTTCTTTGATACAACAAAAAAACTCTGCTAGAAATATTTTTGTACATAAATATGTTTGTACATATTGGTCCTTTCCCTGTCTTTGACCTCCTGAAGGTATATGTCTAATAGAGGCATCTCTGGGTCAAAGGGCATGGACAGTTTGGTAATTATCAGTATAGTTACAAACTATTTTTCTTTCTCAAATTTTTCTCTTTTCCAGAATTGTCGGTCCACTTGTCAGTGACATGGATAGTGCATTAGTATGCCTGTCCCCTTATATCCCCTTCAACAATTTCCATTTTTCTGTTTTATCATTTTTGACGATCTGGTGGTTGTGAGGTGGAACCTTAGAGTTTGAAAAATTTGCATTTCTTTTACTATTAGTGATTTGGACCATGTTATCAAATAAAAAAAGCACTTTGCAAACCTTAAACACTATGTACATGCTGGTTATTTCTTTTTCTTCTTCTTCTTTTTTTTTTTTTTAGCTTGCAAAACTGTCTATTCATATCCTGTGAGGACTTATCTCATGAAGAATGGCTTTTGCTCATATATTTGGATCCATTCCCTATATATGTTGGGTATCAGATTCCAAAGCAGTTTCTACTTCACCCCAGCTGTCTCTGATCTATCAGCCTTAGCCCTATATGCTCTAATGATCTCACAATGCCTGCTTGCTGCTTTGGGTTTGGAAATTATTGTAGTGGACTGGCTGGGGATAGGTGAGATTGGGGTTGCAGCTGAGTTGTCACTACCCAAAGTAATACCCCTATACCTTTCCAGAAGTGAGTCACTTTAGGAATGAAAGCAGGCAGCAGCCATGAGTGGGGGCACACTAGGAGAGGAGGAAACGAGATATGCCTGATTCTCGTTTTTTGTCATAGACTCACTGTGGTGGCCTGAGCGGTCCTGAAATGGGATGAACAACTAATTCCAAGCAAGGTTATATGATTCTGCAGGGGCATCGCTGAACAAAGCCCACTTTACAGCCTGTTTTATAGCCTGTGACTTTTAATGGCTCCAGCAGCTGACAGTCATTCTCCCTGAAGCCAAAGTGAACTTGTCATCCTGTACTTTATTTTGCATTTAAATGGTCCTTTGTATTTTGAAGGTGCTTTGCAATCATTAATTCATTATTCCTCTCAACATCCCTTTGAGACAGGTCTCACATGCTGTTTTTTCCCTATTTTTTCCTTTCCTTTTCTTTCAGAAGCCAAGGGAACAGAGAAGTGTCCAAGGTCACACAAACCTGTTCAGGGAGTTACAACTAGCTCTAACATTCTGCCTCCATAGATTTGTACTAAATTCACCATACTAGTCAATTTCTCACTTTTCTTGGGATTCTCCTATCAGAACAAAGGCTTTTTGGGTCTTTCAGAAGAGATTCCCAAGAACAGTGTTTTATAAATTTGCCAGAACTGTTCTTTCTTCTAGGAAAATTGGTCATTCTTTGGGCCATAGTTTTTTTTTTTTTTTTTGGAGGGCAATTGGGGTTAAGTAACTTGCCCAAGGTCACACGGCTAGGTTTTTGTTTGTGTGTGTGTTAAGTGTCTGAGGCTGGATCCGAACTCAGGTCCTTCTGACTCCAGGGCTGATGCTGTACTCACTGCGCCATAGTTCTAAAGGTTTGGAGTTGAGTTAATAGTTAAAACCACCTTAGGCTCTTCAGAGGGGCAGGGACCTGAGAGACCCTCTGTCCAATCTCCTCATTTTACAAATGAGAAGCCTGAGACCAGGAAAGGGGAAATGAATTGCCCAAAGTCAATAAATTGGAGTATCAGGATTCTAACCCAGATCTTCTAAGTCAGAGGTAGAGTGGGCCAAACCAGATTAAAATGTATTTGGGAAATTGGGATTATTGCATAGAGTGATCAAATGAATGCCTTTTCTGGTTGAATAAAAGGATTAGAATATAAACTCTTCCTTTGTGGGTTCCCTGGAAGGATTCTTAGTGCCACTCTGGGCAACAGGGATGAATGTGAACTGAGTCTTCTCTGTCACGTCTCTGTTGTTGTTGTCATTGCTATTTTGTTCTCATCTTTTCTTTTTCTTTTCCTTTTTTTTTGCCTTTTTGGAGCGGGGGAGGCAGGGCAGTTGGGGTTAAGTGACTTGCCCAAGGTCACACGGCTAGTAAGTTGTTCTCATCTTTTCTGACTGGGTTCAGAAAGAAATAATCTTGGCCAAATCACCGCCCTGCTCTAATTCTTTTATGGTTAATGTTCCATGGACTGTTTCTATGTTGTTGTTCAGTCATTTCAGTTGTGTCTGACTCTTTATAACCCCATTTGGGGTTTTCTTGGTAAAGACAGTGGAATGGTTTGCCATTTCCTTCTCCAGTTCTTTTTACAGATGAGTAAACTGAGGCAGTATGAAGTGACTTGCCCAGGGTCACATCGCTTTAAATATCTGAGCTCAAATTTGAACTCAGTTAAGAGTCTTTCTGACCCCAGGCCTGGCACTCTGTGAACTATGGTACCACTTAGAGGCCCTGGACTGCTGCATAGATAGATACAATAACTGCTTTGGATACACTTGACTAAAAGTATCAACATGTGTTTTGTCAATATCATACCCGTTTCTGTTAGGGTACTTCCCAAATCTGTTACAATCCATTTCACAATTTTGAAAGTATACATTAAGACTGGGATTGCATATGTGTTAATTGCTTTCAATGTGCCCTTCCCTCATTCAACTTTCGTTTCAGAATGCCAGTAATCCTTGTAAATAGTTTCAGGTTCAGCTTTTTCCTTGATACCATTATACTTGAGGTGTCTTGCCTGGAGATATTTCTAAATGCTGCTTCGATTCATAGGTTCAAAACGAGCTCCAGATTCAGTCTCTATCCTGTGGCATATGTTAAGAATTTTACACCTATCAAGAAAGATTCCATGAGATGAAGGAGAAATTTAATTTGGTTTTCAATGGAACCATAAAACTTGATGTTATCCAGATACATCAAAGCGTTAATAGGATGTTCTGGTTTGACTCCTTTAATTTGGAAATCACATTTGGGTTGGTGGAGGTGGGAAAGGGAAGGGATAAACATTTATATAGTGCCTACTATGTGCCCAGCACCACGATAAGAACTTTACAAATATTATCTCATTTGATCCTCACAACAATCCTGGGAAGTAGGTGATCTTATTCCCATTTTACAGTTGAGGAAATTGAGGCAAATAGAGGGTAAGTTATTTGCTCAGGCTCACACAGTTAGTAAGTGTCTGAGGCTGGATTTGAACTCAGGTCTTCCTGACACCAGGACCAGCTCTCTGTTCACTGTACCATCTCTATTGGGATTTGCTCAAGATCATACAACTAGTAAATACCAGGGGTGAGATATGAACCCATTCTCTGTAAATGAGGAAAATAAGACTGAGAGATGTTAATATTCTTCCCCATAGTCACATATAATTCTACTATGGCTAGTTCTGGTCCTTCCCAGAGCTGGTGAATCTAGTGAATTGGTGCCATCAAACTGCAAGGGTTTATCAGAAGTTTCTTTGAGTTACCAAAGGCAGGAACCCCTCCATGGAGGGCTAATCCCCATGAGTTAGGGATCATTCATCTAGCAGCTGGGCTGTTTTATGGGGATCCCTCGGTGGGAGTGGGTAGATGGGTAAAGGTTCCTAGACAGTTTTGCTTGTTTTAGACACCTTGAGAAGACCTTGCCCTGCCTCAGTGTTTGATAAATTGGAAAATATAAATTATGAAGGTAAAAACTCCCTATTTGATTAAAAACTGGTGAGAAAACTGCAAAGTAGTTGGTCAGAAATTAGCCATAGACTAACACTTTACACTATAGTTCACAAAGCATTGTAAATGGATACACAGCCTTAATATAAAAGAGTTGAAGAGAAATAGATCATGTACCATTCACAGCTATGGGTAGGAGATGTATTCTTAACTAAACAAGAGATAGAGGCAACTATAAAAGATAAAATAGTTAACTTTGATTACCTGAAATGAAAAAGCTTTTGCTCAGACAATATTAATGCACCCAGGATAAAAAGAGAAGTGTGAGGGTAGAAATCTTTGTATCAAATTTTTCTGATAAGCATTTAGTATCTAAGATATATAAACAACAAGTAAATAAATATAAGTTTAATAGCCATTCCCTAATAGACAAATGGTCAAAGGTTATGAACAAATAGTCCTCAAAAGAATAATAGTAAAGTATTCACAACCATATGGAAGAATGCTCCAAATCACTAATGACAAGAAAAATACAAAGATCTCACCGAATACCCTGCAAATTCTCAAAGATGACAAAAATGGACAATAATCAAGATTGGAGGGTTGGGGCACATTGATATATAATTGATGGAGCTATGAAATGATACAACCATTTTGGAAAGCAATTTGAAGTTATGCAAATAAGATGACTAAAATGTCCATACCCTTTGACCCAGAGATTTCATTACTAGACTTAATACTGCAAGAAAGCCATCGATAAGAAAAAAGACTCCATATGCACCAAAATATTAGCAGAATTTTTTGTAATAACAAAGAATTGGAAACAAAGGCTATGCCTACTGATTAGGGAATGGCTAAACAAATTGTAGTTCATTAATATAATGGAATGTTACGGTGCTATAAGAAATGTGTGTGATAAATAAAGAGAAGCATCGAAAGAGCTATGTGAACTGATTCAGAGTAAAGTAAGCACAGTCATGAAAACAATATACTCAAGGACTACAACAATGTAAAGGGGCAGCTAGGTGGCTTCATAGTGCATAGAGTGCTGGACCTGAAGTCAAGAAGACTCCTTTTCCTGAGTTCAAATCTTGCCTTAGATACTTACTAGCTGTGTGACTCTGGGAAAGTCACTTCACCCTGTTTGTCTGATTTTCCTCATCTGTAAAATGAGTCTGAGAAGGAAACAGCAAACCATTCCAGTCTCTTTGCCAAGAAAACTCCAAATGAGGTCACAAAGAGTCAGATACAACCTAAACTACTGAATAACAAGCAGCAACAACAATAACAATGTAAATGAAAGAACTGTACACCAAAAAAAAAAGTGAATATTACAAAATTATTAAGTTCAATCAGGACTTGGGTGAAGACATGTAAGAACATATATCTGCCCCTTCATGAACATGGGAGATCCACAGGTATTACACATTGCACATGTTTACAGATATTTTCAATTTATTGATTGGTTGTGTTGATTCCACCTCCCCCACCCTCACCCCCACATACACACAATTTAAAAATTACTGCTTGTTTTGTGTGTTGGCTCTCTGGGAGAGGGCTGAGGAAGGATGGCTGGGAAAACTACAGTGATATCTAAAACAGAAGATAAGAACTCATTAAAAAAAAACAATGGGAGTTGGGATTGGGGAAACACGGGACATTGGAGACTGATTGATGCTTTCTTTCATGAAAAGAATCAGATTCTTTTTTTTTTTTTAAAGCAATTGGGGTTAAGTAACTTGCTCAAGGTTACACGGCTAGTCATTATTTCTGTGTGGGTGCTCATTTTCTGAGGCCGGATTCGATCTTGGGTCATCCCAACTCTGAGGCTGGCACTCTTACTCACTGCACCACCTAGCCGCCCCAAGAATCAGATTCTAATAACATTTTTCTGGGAAAGTGGTATGTTAGCTGTGCCCCCTCTTCACTCAGTCTGAAGGGGTGGCAATCATGAAGCATTGAAAGATTAAATGATTTACCTGGGCTCATGTAGCCAGTATGTGTCATTTACAGAGCTTTATCCCAGGTCTTCCTAGCTTTAAGGCCAGCTTTCTTTTCACTGCCTGCACACTGCCTTTCATAAATATAGGTAGTAGGATGTTGAACTGGAGTATACTTCCAGCAAGCATAAGCAGAACTGCCCTGCCTACTAAGACCCACTCTGCTAATACAAGACTGAAAGGGGCTTGGTGCTTTAAAATGATGGGATAATCTCCTTATCCTGCCACTGAGCAGGAAATGATGGTGACTCAGTAGACCATTTTAACTGAAGGATTAAAGAACTCCCTTTGCTTTCTGTCAGTTACAATTAAGGGACCCAGGAACTTAGGACTTCTTGAACTCAAAAGTCCAAGGCTAGGGAACTCTTATCAGTGCTGTCACCAGGGCTGTGCTGGTATATGTTTAACAACTGACCCTGAAAAACAATGTGTGTGTAACTAATTTTAAGGTTTAATTTGCATTATTTCTGCATAATCTGCATCTTTCTCCATCACTTTCTTAAGTCTAGATGATCAACAAAACTATCATTGAAGCTCTGATTTGTAGTATTTCCAGATTTCTAAAATGCAAATGAAAATTTGCTGAAAATTTTTGAGCTGGCTCCAATATGCCCTGGCAGTTACCAATCTTGATATCAGGGGAGTTGATGGTGAAGAGTGCCTCCTGCCTACTGGCAAAGGTGTGGTGAACAACAGGTGTGGAATTAAGTGCTCCTTTTCAGACATAGGCAGTGCACTAATTTGAAAAGAAAATGTTTACTCATATGAAAAATTCTATAAATCACTACTAATCAGAGAAATGCAAATTAAAACAACTCTGAGGTACCACCTCACAACTTATCATATTGGCTAATATGACAGAAAAAGAAAATGACAAATGTTGGAGGAGATATGGAAAAATTGGCCCCCCAAAGCACTGTTGGTGGAGTTGTGAACTGATCCAACCATTTTGGAGAGCAATTTGAAACTATGCTCAAAACCACACACAACCTTTGAGCCAGCATTAATACTACTAGGTCTGTATCCCAAAGAGATTAAAAAAGAAAAAAAGAAAAGAATCTATATGAACAAAAATATTTATAGTAACTTTTTTTTTTGTGGTGGCAAAGAATTGGAAATTTAGGGAAAGCCCATCAGTTGGGGAGCGGCTAAACAAGTTGTGGCATATGTTTAGGATGGAATACTATTATGCTATAAAAAATTATGAGGGGGATGATTTCAGAAAAACCTGGAAAGACTTATATGAACTGATATAAAGTGAGCAGTAACAGCAATATTGCATGATGATCAACTGTGAATTACTTAGCTATTCTCAGCAATACAGTGATCCAAATCAGTTCCAAAGGACTCATGATGAAAAATGCTATCCTCTAAAGAAAGAAATGATTTTTCTTTTTTTCTTTTAGATCTGTGTTTTCTTTTGCAACATGACTAATATGGAAATATGTTTTGCATGGCTTCATATGTATGACCTTTATCAAATTGCTTGTCTTTTCAGTGAGGGGGGAAGGAAGGCTGGGAAGGAGAGAATTAGAAATTGAAAATTAAAAAAAAATTAGAATATTAAAATTTGTTTTCAAATGTAATTGGAAAAAATTTTAAAATGAAGCAAATTTTCAAACTAGGCCCTATGCCTCATTCAAGTAGCCTGCTTGTAGTTTTGTTTTGTTTTTTTTTGGTTTTTAGAGGACAATTGGGGTTAAGTAACTTGCCCAAGGCCACATGGCTAGGTTTTTTTTTTTTTATTTGTGTGTGTGTTAAGTGTCTGAGGTCAAATCCGAACTCAGGTCCTTCTGACTCCAGGGCTGACGCTCTACTTACTGCGCCACCTAGCCGCCCCATGCTTGTAGTTTAAAAAAAAAAAGTTTTATTGATGCTTTTTTCTTTTAAAACAACAGTATTGTCACTACCCAATTACTTCTCTTACTTCTTTCCCATCCCAAGTAGAATACTTTCTTTTTTTTTATTTCTTCTTTTAAAATGCATTTTATTTATTTATTTTGCTTTTCACCTGCTTCATTTTGGAAATTTGTATCAGGACAATCAAATACAACAAATCTGGGATGTTCCAGTAAAGAATGAATGAAAGTAAGGATGGTCAAGGAAGTCTGAGTTGTGTTCAGCATGTCTGTAGAAGTACCTTGAAGACTTCAGTCTTGAACCATTTACCTTCCTTTAATATAGGTGAAGTTTGTTTCTTTTTAGGAAAGGAACTAATTGATTAAAGTTACTATAGTTATTTCTTATCAAGAATTTTTCAAATTTAAAATTTTCTTTAAAAAAAATTATACATAAAGATCTACTTTTTACTCACACTGTTACATATGGATAAGGCATTGGTACAGTTGGCCTTTGACCCTAAGGTTAGGGAACAAAATATATTGGACCCAATATTGAGGACCATTTTAAAATTCAAACTAAGGCATATGAGGCTATAGCAATGGAATGATCACTGAAATTAATGGGACCTGGGTTACTAAAAGTTTTTGGAGATCAAGAAGTTTGTAATTTTGATTATTTATTTATTATTTACCAAATCTTTGCTTTGCAGTCATGGACAACCGATAGCTCAGTCCCAAGGGTTTTCAGGAGTAGCATCAGTAGTAAGGGATAATGGACCCCACTGGGGTCCTGTGCAGAATTTCAAAGAAATTGTTCTTTACTCCCTCCAGTTTACTTCCTCATTTCCTGTTGTCTCTTATTCCCCATATCTATATTTTCATTCTGCCTTCCACCCCAGTTCTCCAAACTCCTACCATGCCCTGCCTGCTTTTCTCTGGTGTCCCATGCCTCAAAATCAGTCTCTCAATCCTTTCTTTCCTTCATACCCCATCCCCCACTCCTACAGTTTCTATTCCCCCAATGGGCACAACTTAAAATGACAATCTGAATATCTGATGAAAATAATTTATATTAAAGTTTAGTCTTCTTTCTTTAGGTATTTATATTTTAAAAAGGAGTCGATGTTAACACAAAAGAGCTTCAACCAAATGTTGGGGGCCTTTTTGGACAACTTCTCCCCCATTATGCTAACTTCCATAGTCACTGCTACTTCTCTCGTCTATGGTATTAGAAAAAACTGGCATGGGAGGAGAGGTTTGAAGGGAGGGAAGTAATAGTACTAGTGATTTCAAAAAGAGAGCCATTGAAATGTAAAAAAAGGCACAGAAGAGAACAGGAGGAATCTCAGAAGAAGCCACAGATAAGAAGGATAGTTTTGAAAGTAATGTGTGAAACGTATATGTGCATTATATAGGTATCACACAATGTATACATATCCTATATACATATATTATAAATACACGCTACACACACATTGCACATCGCACATGCACATGTATAACATTACATATACACATACATACTATATACAGATAGTATATGCACATATAACAGAATATAAAACATATATGTATTTTCATATAGATATAATTTTAAAGTTAGTGATATAAAGTGGAAATTTATGGTTATGGAATCTTCTTTTTATGATCTGCTATATGTATAGAAATGCCTTAATATCAGAATAAAAATGTATATAATGAAAACAAAAAAGAAAGCATCCTGACTCTAGATTCAGAGGACTTGTTTTCAAATACTGCCTCTAGAACTTGCCATCCTTATGACCTTTGCCAATCCCTGGACCTCAGTTTCCTCATCTGCAAAATGAAAAGCCATATTAGTTGACCTCTCACTTCCCTTCCAGGTCTCAGTCTATGATTCTGTCCCTATTCCAATACCAGAAGAAGAGGGCTTGGCAGCCTATCACCTCCCTTAAGAAGGGTGATCCAAGCACTGTTCAGGAGTCATAGCTTTTTTTATGGCTTTAAAACTCTGTCTTAGAGGTTAATGGCTGAACTAGTTTGGGCTGCCTTTAAACATGTGGAAACCCAGGGCATAAAATCCTAGCTAATTACAGATGGACACTTCTGGCTTGTTAGGCTGCTGAGGCATCAAATAACCTTAAATTCCAGGGTGGGTTTAAAACAAGAAGTGGCTAGGTATGTTTACCAGGAGGAGAGTAAATGGGCCCTGGCTTCACTCTAGAAGTTTGCTTTTTCTTCCTCTTTTTGCCCCCTCCCCTGCTGCTAAGGGCCGGCCTTTGGAAGAGTCTTCCTCCTCCCCAGAGCCTGGAAGATTTTGGTTCTCTAGCAAGTGAGCGCTTTGCAAGTGGTTAGGAGCAAAGGTGGCTGAGTTGCATCAGTTTTTGGTCTCTTCAGAATTACTAGAGCAAGTGCCATGGCAGGCTATAGGGAATAAATGGTGCAAGATGAGCCAAGCTTATTTAAAAAAAAATAATGCTTCCCAAGTTTCCTGAACAGAGGCTCCGAAGGTTGCTTTTTTCTACTATCCTACCCTTTCCCTTGAGTCTTGAAGCTGTTTCATCAGTAGGCTTGCATCTCTGTACATGCTGTGATGCATAAACTATATACTCATGCATGGATAAGCTCAGACTTATATACACTGCAGACTCTATTGAATTAAAAAATGTCTTTCATAGGGCTCTGATACTCAAGGCACACAGGCAATTCATAAAAATACATAAATAATTAAGAACCAATCCCCAGTGGATAGTCAAAGGCTGGGAATACATAGTTCTTGAAAGAAGAATTGTGTAATATCAACAACCATATGAAAGATCGCTCCAAATCACTAATAATCATAGAAAAAGAAATCAAAACAACAGTGAAGTTTTTATTCTCACACCTAAAGATAACAAAACTCAGAGAGAGTTAATGTTTGGAAAGGCTGCAGGAAAACCAGCCAAAAGTACAATGTTGGTATATTTGTGACTTAGTCCAATCATTTTGGATAGCTAATTGGAATTATAGTAAAACAACGACTAAAAGAAATGACCATGCCTTTTGTCCCAGAGATCCCACTGCTAGGCAAATATGCGAAAGACGGCAAAGACAGAAAAGGTTCCTCATACCAAAATATTTGTAGCAGCACTTTTGTTAGCAAAGAACTCAAGACAAAGTAGTTGTACACATTGTGGAAACGCCAAACAAATTATGGTACATGAATGTAGTGGGATATTATTGCACTGTAAGAAATGGTGAATATGAAGAATTTATATGGAAATAGAGAAGCATAGAGAAGCATAAAAGCATAAAATGATTTCTATGAAACACAGAGTAGGGTTGGCAGAACCAGGACAATATATCCAATGACAATAGCAACATAAATGGGAATTAAAAAAAAACAATACAAAAAATGAAACTGAAGGCTGTGTATTGTGACCAAACTTGGTCTTAAAGAAGAGTTCAGAAAGTATGCCTCCACTTTTTCTTTACAGAGTTGGCGGACAATGGGCGTTGAATGTTGCGTATAATGTCAGACAGTTGTATTGTAGATTGTTTTTGCTGAATTGTCTTTTTCTTCTCTCTTCCATTTTTAGTATTTGTTACAAAAGATGGCTTGCTGGGTAAGGGGGAAATAAAGGTGATATAAAAAGAAAAGCTATCATTTAAAAAATAAGATTAAAATCCCACTTGTTAGGATGGAGTTTGGAGAGTTGAGGTCCTTAGCCTTTAGTCTACTGAGAAAATGGTTTGGTGAGTGTTCCAAACTGTGTGTGTTTCTTTAGGAATGTAATGATTGCAAACATGTGTGGACACTGCCATTCTTTCACCTGATGAAAAGACCAAGCCCAGGCAAGGCCCCTGTGAAGTCCATGCACATTTATTGTTTCAACTAATGTCCTGCCATGTGCTGGATCTGAACTAGAGAGTGAGCATGAACATGAGCAGGGAGAAGGTGGCTGTGGAAAGTCTCCCTGGATTCCTTTCCTTCTTCAGTGATTCTTTGAGAAAAATATTGGAAATATTCTTGTTCTGAAGACACCTTCATACCATGGGGACAGTCTCTCTGTCTCATGTATTTGGATATCTCTGCCTGATCTTTCTGTTTGAGCCCCAAATGGTGCCTTGGCCTTCCCCTTGATAGATTCATTGTGTTGATTTAAGCCAATGCAGCAGAAAATCTGATGTCATATGCAGCTGTTAGGCTATATTTCAAAGGATCTAGCATTAACCCTTCTGAAGATCACCCTGAAAGAAAAGTGGCCTGGTTAGTGGTCTATGTAGCTAGCCTCCTCTGTGTGTCCATAATAGTGCTTTTATTTAATATCCATTGGAAACTGGCAAAAGGAGTGTTAATAGAAAACTCTTTTTCTATCAGCAGTTCTGCTTTTTTTCCTACTTCTGGGGAACACCACCATAGTCCCCCCCCAAAATAAAACCCAACAAAAAACTTGATCACTTAAAATCTTATCATCTCTCAAAGAGGTTAAGGTTTTGACACTCAACACCTCCATTTACCCTTGGTTACCTTTCCTCTTTGATTAAGGGTTGGAGAGTAGGATGGTTCCATTATAGAGCATTCAGAATTTTCTTGGTACAGTTATCCCTTCCATATTGCAGGAGTTAGGGGCTCTGCACCTCCGTGATCTGGAAAATCTGCATAAAATTTTTTGGCCCTCCCTTTATATGAGAGAAGAGGTCTGAATTATTATGGTATTAAAAGATAAAATATGTTAATATTATACAATACTATACACATGTTTTATACATTTCTGAGTTTCTAAACTTTTTCTGTCTCATCTACTGGCCTTCATCTGTCCTCTGTGGCTTCTGCAAAACTCCACCAAAATTCCCATTTAAATTTTTTTTTTTTTTTTTGCTTTTTGGAGGGGGAGGAAGGGCAGGTGGGGATAAGTGACTTGCCCAAGGTCACATGGCTAGGAAGTGTGTCAAGTGTCTGAAGTCGGATTTTAACTCAGGTCCTACTAATTCCAGGGCCTGTGCTCTATTCACTGCACCACCTAGCCACCCCCCATTTAAAATTTCTTATCCCATCAGCAATATATCAAAACTGTAATGGGGAAAGCTGTGATGTGGAAGGTATGACTGTAACTCCATTTTTCTATCAGCAGCTCTGCTTGGTTTTGACTCCATGGGAGCTTCTTGACTCTTAATGAGGGACCCTTCCTCCCTTAGTGGCACACCCCACCCCTTTGCAGTGAACCCCTTTTCTGTGTTGTCCTTTTCTATGTTGTCTTCCCCCGTTAGTTTGTAAACTCCCTGAGAACAAGAACTGTCTCTGTCTTATTTAGATCCCTAATGCTTAGCGTAATACCTGGCACATAGAAGGCCCTTAATAAAGCTCTATTAAATTGAATTGAATAGCAGAGTTCAGTGATAAGGATATTTGATCTTTCTAGCACGAATCCCTTTGATGGGGCCTGGCTCGTTTGGGTACGATCACTCTAATCTTCTTATCTTTAAATAAAAGGAGAGGTTGAGTTTGTAACTCAGGGGCAATTAACGCGGGACTCATGAATTTGTTTTAAAAATATTTTGATAAAATGTAGTTTCATATAATCAGTTTCCTTTCTAATTTTTTTTTTGTATATAAAAGCATTATTCAGAGAAGGGTATACTTGGTCTTTACCAGATTGCCAAAGAGATCTAGGACATAAAAAAATATGAAGAACCCCTTGACTAGATATTCTTTAAGGCCCCTTCCAGCTGCATTATTCTTATGATCAATGCTGCTTTAAGAGTTACAAACCAGAGCAGAGGTAGCTTGGTGTAATGGAGAGATTATTGGACTTGATATCAGGACACAGTTATGACCAGGGGAGGTGGTGAAGTACTTACCCAATGGAGGACAATTGCCCAAGAATGAGAGATTTGTCTGAGATAAACACCTCCTCTAAAAAAAAGAAGCATTACTTGCAGAATCCTAGAAATTGAACTAAACAGTTAATTAAAAAATCAATAATTTTAGTAAAGTAGCAAGATATAAAATAAACCCATATAGATTATCAACATTTCTATATATCACCAACAAAGACCTGCAAGGAGAGATAATAAGAGATATTTCATTTACAATAGCTGTAGACAATATAAAATACCTAGGAGTACACCTGCTGAGACAAACCCAGGAACTATATAGACATAATTATTAAACACTTTTTTATACAAATAAAGAGAGATTTAAGTCATCAGAGAAATATCAACTGTTCATGTGTAGGCTGAACCAATATAATAAAAATGACAATTTTACCTAAACTAAGCCACTTATGTGCCATCCCAATTAAATTACAAAAAAAATTGCTTGAGTTAGGAAAAATCATAACAAAATTTATTTGGAAGAGCAAAAGGTCAAGAATATCAAAGGAATTAATGAAAAATGTAGAGGAAGGAGGGCTAGAAGTGTTATATTTTAAACTGTATTATAAGACAGTAATTATCAAAACTTTCTGCTTCTGGCTAAGACATAGAAAAGTGGATCAGTGGAAAATAAGAGAGAAATAATACATGATGGCAAATGTGTTTGATAAATGTAAAGATTTAAGCTCTTGGGACAAGAACTCACTATTTGACAAAAATTGTTGGGAAAACTAGAAAACAATCTGGCAGAAACTAGGCACAAATCAATATCTTACACCGTTTACCAAGATAAGTTCAAAATGAATGCATGACCTAGACAAAGGGAGATATCATAAGTAAATTAGAAGAACATAGAACACATTCCTGATCAAATTTATGGATTAGAGAAGAATTTATGAATAAACAAGAGAGATGTAAAATGGAGAATTTCAATTACACTAAATTAAAAAAGGTTTTGTTGTAAACACAACCAATATAGCCAAGGTTAGAAGGAAAGCAGAAAATTGGAGAAAAAATTTATAGTTTCTCGGATAAAGGCTTCATATCTCAAATATATGGAGAACTTTGTCAAATTTATAAGAATGAGTCATTCCCCAATTGATAAATGGTCAAAGGATATGAACAGGTAGTTTTTGGAAGAAGAAAGCAAAGCTATATATAGTCATATGAATAAATGCTCTAAATCATCATTGATTAGAGAAATGTAAATTAAAATAACTTTGACATACTATCTCATATCTATCAGATTGGCTAAAATGATAGATGTGGAAGATGACAAATGTTGGAGGAGATGTGGAAAAATGAGGACACTAATATACTGTTGGTGGAACTGTGAACTGATCCAACCATTTGGAATTATGCCCAGAGAGTTATAAAACTATGCATATCCTCTGACCCAATAATACTATCAGGTCTGTTTCCCAAGGTGATTGGGGAAAAGAACCTGTATGTTTCAAAGTATTCATAACAACTTTCTTTGTGGTAGCAAAGAATTAGAAATTGAAGGGATGCCCACCAATTGGGGAATGGCTAAATATGTTACGGCATATAATTGTGATGGAATACTACTGTACTATAAGAAATGAGGAGCAGATTTATTTTAGAAAAACATGGAAAGGCTTGCATGAAATAATAGTGAAATGAGTAGAACCAAAAGAAGGTTGCATACAGTAACAGCATACAGTAGCAGCAATGTTGTTTGAAGAGTAACTTCGAATGACTAAGCTATCCTGAGTAATATGAATATTCAAATCAGCTACAAAGGACCTAAGAAGGAAGATACCATCCACCTCCAGAGAAAGAATTGATATATAAAAATATGTATTGTATGGTCTCACATAAATATCTGGGTCAAATGTCCTCTAGTGCCAGGTTAGGAGGGAGAGAATGAGAAAGCTTGGAATGCAAAATGTAACAAAAAATAAAATTTTATTAGGAGAATTAATTAGATGTCACTAATGGAACCTGGAGGTGAGAAGGTAGGATGGGTGAAAGGTGGGGAGCATCTTTATTGTCTCAAGAGGTATATTAAAAAGTGGGTAAGACTTCTGTGAAGCACCTTCTGGCCCATCCTATGGGTCGAGAGTGAAGGTAAGCATAGGGGACATTTCAAAACACTTTTTACTCTCTGGGGAGAAAAGGCAGCCTGGTGACCAGTGGTGGTCAGTCGAAAGTCTTCCTGGGGGCATCTTCGCTTTATTGATCCCAGAGACTTTGTTTTTCCCTCAAGTTTTGCCTTCTTGCTTCTCAAGTTTTCCTCATCCCTTATTGGAGGGGCTGAGAAAAAGGGCAATGGGATCACATGCTATGAGGGGAGAGGGAGGATGCTTCAGGAATAGGACTGTAGGAGGTGGGGGGGGTTGAGTTGGTGGGGTGGAGAGTTAAGGGGAAAATGCTTCCCCATGCTTACAAGGTCTTTGTAGTCTGAGTTACCCTGAGAGGAGTGGGGATGGCAGGGAGAGGAGGGTGGGTCAAGGGTACTCCTTTTGATTCCCAACTCTAATAATTAGTATTACTCTGACTCTGGGCAAGTCACTTAACCCCTCGTTCCAGTTTCCTCATTTATAAAAAGGGTTGTGAGGAAAGTGCTTTGAAAGGTCTAAAGTGCTATGTAAAAGTGATCTATTGTTACAGCAGAGTGAGAATCTTTGTCCTCTGACCAGAGGGCCTCTGAGGGCTTCCCAGAGTGTGGGAGTAGAATGAGAATTGGCAGTCAATGATGAGGCCATTGTAGTAACTGGGAGTCTCTGATTCCAAGGCTCTGAACTGGGAGAACAGGATCAGGGATGGCTCTAGTATTTGTTCATCTTGGATGTCAGGGTTAAAATTTTCAGCTATTGATTCAGATTTAAAATTTTTGACCACTTATCCAAGGTCCCTCAACTGCTATGGGACCCTACTTGAGGAAGCAGTGTTTTGGGTCACTTCTTGGCTTTTTGTACAGGGTACAAAAGACAAGAGGGTCCCTGAACATCAAGTGTAGATGGTACAGTGGATAGAACACTGGACCTGGAGTTCAGAAGACATCTTCCTGAGTTCAGATCCAGCTTCAATCACTTACTAGGTGTGTGCCCCTAGACAAGTCACAACCCTGTTTACCTCAGCTTCCTCATCTATATTCCTCATTTATAAGATGAGCTGGAGAAGGAAATGTCAAAATCATTCTAGTATCTTTTCCAAGAAAAGCCTCTAGTGGAATCACAAAGAGCTGGACATTACTCCACAATAAAAGAAATCGAGTTGATTAGATGTAGAAAATAAGCAGAACATTGCCTGTAACCATTTAAAGGCATTCATAGTGAAACATTTGCAGCCCCTGCTTATGAAAAACCAGTGATGCATCAGTAGAAATGATGATTCATGGTGCTCTTTCCTTCATAAAGAAATATAGGCTATTTCCAGTGAGTAAGTAGCTAAAGGACATAAACAATCAGTTCTCAAAGAAACTGCAAGCTATTAATATCCATTTAAAAGATGGTTTCAAATCACTGATCAGAAGAGAAATGAAAATCAAAATAACTGAGATATCATCACACATCCAGGAAATTGACAAAGATGACCAAAAAAATGAAAAGAGTCAATGTTGGAGGTATTGTGGAAAGACAGGTACACTAGTATAATGTTGGTGAGCTGTGAGTTGATCCAACCACTCTGGGGAACAATTTGGACAGTGGTAAAATTCATGTCCTTTGACCTAGAGATCCTATGCTGATTATGCCTCAAGAAGGGCAAAGAAAGGTCTTTATGTACCAAATATTTGTGGCTGTACTTTTTTTTTGGTAGTAGCCAAAAGCTGGAAAAAAAAGGTGCCCATATCCTCTCTCTGAAATGCTTCCACCTCTTGACCACTAAGTCTCTTTTCATCCTAGACCATCCCACTGCCATTCCAGTCCCTCTTCTCCCATTAGAAGTTCCTTGTGGGGGCTTCCATTTTGAGGATGGGCCAAGCTGGCTCTTCATTCTTCTCCTGGCTGTGCTACTGATTCTCTGAACTTTGCCACCATGTTCCTGCATGGGCACCTTCCCTTTCTTTCCCCCTCTAATATCCTTTTATATGTTGTTTCCCCCTATTAGAATGGAAACCCTTTGAGGATAAGAACTGTATCTTCTTGCTTGTATTTGTATCCCCAATCTTTATAGGCAGCTAGTTGATATAGAGGATAGAACACTGGGCCTGGAGTGAGGAAGGCATGAGCTCAAATCCTGCCTCAAACACTTATTACCTGTGTGACCTTGGGCTAATAACTTAATTTCCATTTGCCTCAGCTTCTTTAATTGTAAAATGGGGATAATGATAGAACTACCTCCCAGGGCTGCTGGGGGATCAAATGAGAAAATGATTTAAAGTGCTTAGTATAGTGTCTGGTACATAGTAGGTGCTATATAAATGCTGTTATTATTACTTAGCATAGTACCTGGCACTTAGTAAGCCCTTAATAAATGCTTATTGCCTGTCTGCCATTAACTATGGTGTGTGAATGTGACAGAATATTGTTATACCATTAGAAATAATGAATTTGAAGACTATAAAGAAGTATGAGAGGCCAAGATGGCGGAGTAGAAACAGCTCATCCAAGCCACTCTGTCCCCAGATTCCCCCCAAACTATGTAAAAGGGGACTCTGAACAACTTCTGGAGCCCCAGCACCCACAGAACGACACAGAGAAGCTAACCTCCTGCTGAGGACAGCCCAGCAGCCCTGCAGGAAGGACCAGCGCAGTGGTCTGGGAGCGGGCAGCGTGCAGTGTGCAGAGCGCAGGAAGCAGAGCTGAGCGGAGCCCAGGTCTGCGTGAGCCGAGGTTTTAGCCCCAGGGCGGCAGGGCCAGCAGCCGGCTGGAGGAACCCCAGAACACCAGCAGCTGTGGCAACTCCAGAATTATCAACATAGACATGCCTAGGACAAAGTAAGAGGTTAGTGTCCTATGGACTTTGGGACCTGTATTTGGGGGAATGCGTGGGCTCCCTCCCCTGGGGGCTAGAAGCCACTGAGGAGACACGCCATTTTGTAGTTTTCAGAGGCAGCTCCAGCTCCTGGCCTGCAATTAATTGTACGGAGATCCAGCGATCAGTCTTGGGGGGTAATCGCTCTTGCTTTAACCTCCCTGGATCTGGATTGTGATCTAGGGTGGAAGTCGTGGGTGGGTATACAGCTTGCCAGAAACAGAAGTTGCCCCCCACATGTTTGGGACGAAAATTCCTCTATCTGGCCTTAAAGCCATAGTGTGGCAACAAGCCCAAAAGTCAGGTAATCAAGTGGCAACATGCCAAGGCAAAGGAAACAGAAAAATGCAACCCTAGACTCCTATTTTGGAGGCATAGAGCAGGAAAAGGACTGTGAGGTCAGAAGTCCTGCTCCAAAAGCCCCAGGGGAAAACATGAGTGGGTTGCAGGCCATAGAGGACCTTAAGAAGGACTTTAAAAATCAAATAAGAGAAGTGGAGGAAAAATTGGAAAGAGAAATGAGAAGGATGCAGGAAAAGTATGAAATGAGGGTCAACAGCCTGACTGAGGAAAACAACACCTTAAAAAATAGACTAACTCAAATGGCAAAGGAGGCCCAAAAGGGCAATGAGGAGAAGAATGCCTTAAAAAGTCGAATTTGCCAGATGGAAAAAGAATCTCAAAAGTTCACTGAGGAGATTCATTCCTTCAGAGTTAGACTGGAGCAAATGGAAGCTAATGACTTTATGAGAAATCAAGATGCTGTTAAGCAGATCCAAACAAATGAAAGATTAGAAGGCAATGTGAAATATCTCATGGGAAAAACCACTGACCTGGAAAATAGATCCAGGAGAGACAATTTAAAAATTATTGGACTACCTGAAAGCCATGATCAAAGAAAGAACCTAGAAATCACCCTTCAAGAAATTCTCAAGGAAAATTGCCCTGATGTTTTAGATCCAGAGGGCAAAATAGAGGTTGAAAGAATCCACCGATCACCTCCTGAAAAAGATCCCAAAAAGAAAACTCCCAGGAATATTATAGCCAGGTTCCAGAATCCCCAGATCAAGGAGAAAATACTCCAAGCAGCCAGGAAGAAACAATTTCAATATTGTGGAAACACAATCAGAATAGCCCAGGACCTGGAAGCTTCTACACTGAGGGATCGAAGGGCATGGAATATGATATTCCAGAGGGCAAAAGAACTGGGAATGAACCCAAGGGTCACCTACCCAGCAAAACTGAGTATTTTGTTTCAGGGGAAAATATGGTCATTCAGTGGAATAGAGGACTTTCAAGCATTCTTGAGGAAAAAATCAGAATTGAATAGAAAATTTGACATCCAGACACAAGAAGGAAGAGATGCCTGAGAAGGTAATCAGGGAAAAGAAATCAAAAGGAACTTATCAAAGTTGAACTATTTACATTCCTATATGGAAAAACAATAACTGTGAGTGATGATATCTTTCTCACTATGAAAATAATGGAAGAAGGGTGTGTGGTCATATGAATACATATGTGAATGTGTGTGTATATGGATAGAGGGCATAGGTTGAATTTGTTGGGAAGGGAGAATACTCAAGGGATGAAATTATGAGGTGAGAGAGGAAAGTGGCAAGAGGAGATGGGGAGAGACAGGGTAGGGTAAACTATCTCATGTAGAAGAAGCAAGGGGAAGTGGTTGCAAGGGAGGGGGAGAATAGGAAGGGAAAAAAGGCAAAACCACATTCTCATTGAATTTGGTTCAGGGAGAGAATGACATACATACTAAATGGGATATCTCAACCTGCAGCAGAATAGGGGGAAGGGGGATGAGAGGAGGGATGATGGATGGGAGGGCATCCTTGGGGGGAGGGGAGGTTGGAAGTACCCACTATAGAAGAGGGACAAGATCATGTAGGGAATGGACCAGGTGGGGGGTGGGATGAGTGGGAGGGAATTATAAGCAGTCTTGTACAATATATCTACTATGATAATGTTTTGCATAGCTAGACATGTATAACATATACTGAATTACTTATCTCCCCAGAGGGAATGGGTGACAAGGGAGGAAGGAAATGGATCTGAAATTCGAGGTCTTAACATTAAATGTTTCAAATATATATAAATACTATTATTAATACTCTTTTGCTTGTAATTGGGAGATAAGATGTGCAGGCATTGGGACACAAAGATTCACCTTCCTCTAATGGAAAAGTCGAAGGGGGTATGGGAGAAGGTATGGGAGAGAGCAGATTGGAGGAAGCGATATCTTGTGGGACTGCTATTCTGGGAGGTTGGGTAGGGGAATAACGGGGGGAAAATGATTGTAACTCAAAATCTGGTGGAAATGAATGATGTAAAACAGAAGTTAATAAAGCATTTGTTTAAAAAAAAAGAAAAGAAGTATGAGAAGACTTCTAGAAACTAACAGAGCGAGGTGAAGTAAGCAGAATTGGGAAAACGATATACTTTGACCACAACAATAAAAATTTTAAAAACTGGACAAAAAATTAGAAACCCAATGCTGTGTAATTATAGTAATGAAGTTTGTCCCCAAGGAAAAGATAAGAATACACCCTTCTCCACTCTTTGAAGGATTGGGGTACTATGGGTGTGGAACATGACATATTCTTTTGGAATTAATTGATTTTTTTTGTCCTTTGTTATGGGAATGGCTCTCCAGGTGGGTGCTGGAGGTGGCAGCAAATGAAGATGATGTCAAAACAAATGATACTAACAAAGAAATCTAGACTGGCTTACACCAATATAAATACAATTATTGGAACACTGCGTTGAGGAGAGTACCTTTTCAGAAAGCTACAATGAAAAGCACTTAGATATTTCGTGTCAATGGTATTTAGCTGGCTCTGTCTAAGTGTTTTAGATGGCATGCACTAGTTATTATGGTTCAACTTGGAGAGTACTGCAGTGAATATATCATGGCTCCCTTATAGGGAAGGTTGAAAGGCCAATACCACTGACCAAGAGGGTCTTTGCTACAGAATCATGATTGATGGGAGGTCAAATTATAAAGAAGTTCTTTCTTGACTTCTGGTAATTAAACTCTCTTGGACAGAGTCCAAGTCAGGTAGGCCCACATTATGTTACCTTAACAATGTTCTCCAATCAAAGTACTCTAAAACCTCCATAGCAACCACAGCTACTACTTTTAGGCCCCTAAAAGTAATTTTTTGCCACTAGAGTCCTTGGTACTATCAACTGCTTAAAAATCAGGAACTGATATGACTTTATTGAGGGAAATGACATTAAAGATTAATATCTGCTCTGTTGCTACATCCTAAGGACATGAGGCCTTTCTCCCTGACTTGGAGATGAAGACTCCTATATATGTCTCTCTCTTTATAATGTGAGCTCCTGGAGACCAGACACTCGCACTTTTCTGTGGTTGGTTATCCCTAGTGCTTAGCATGGGGCTTTGTATATAGTAGTCACTTAAGAAATACTTTTAAAAATTAATCCCTACATTCCAAATCCTAGTGTATTGCTTTACAGTGAACCCTCAGTGTATTTGACAATTTTTTCCTTATGGTGAGGAGAAGTGAAGACATAAAGGGATACTTTATTTGCCTTAGTTCTCTCTCTACTAGCTATTATGTAAACTTGTCTGAAATCTAAATTCATCTGCCTTCATTTTCCCAGAACTATTGTGGTTGAGAAAATTCCTTAGTGTTCAAATACACCATTTACAGTTATACCTCAAGGAGGATGGTAAGTATATCTAGTAAAGCCTGTGCCCTCAGTGGTCATTGATCTTGTTGACAACCATATGTATTTTAATGATGTTAATTGCAATCTATCCTGATCTGCCCATCCTGTGCATCTCTTACCCATATGTTCCCATTTGTTTACCATTAGGGGTTCACCCAAGGTGTTAGGGGCCTTCATTGAGTTCTCTTGGCATTGCATGTAGGATCTACAGCAGTTATTCCTTGTTCTTGCTATGTAAATTGCCTACCTTGCCCTCCTCAACCTCCTCATAATGCATTTCCTTCCTTCCTTCCTCTCTCTCTCTCTCTTCCTTCCTTCCTTCCTTCCTTCCTTCCTTCCTTCCTTCCTTCCTTCCTTCCTTCCTTCCTTCCTTCCTTCCTTCCTTCCTATCAGAGTTAGGTAATTTGCCCAGGGTTACATAGCTAGTAAGTGTCTGAGGTTAGATTTGAACTCAGGTCCTCCAGATGCAAGGGCCAGTGCTCTATCCCCTGTACCACCTAGCTACCCTCATTCATTTCTTTGATGATATCCTTTGCATTGCTTTTCCTATGTAATTCTCCCCTCCCCCTTCTTTAAAAGGAGTTGCAATCTGTTCACATTGACTCTGTTGCCTTTCCATTGTCTGTTTTTCAGGAGACTGTCGTGTTCATGTCTCCCAGTCACATAATGTGACCTGAGGCTGGATTGCCCTTGGAAAATTATAAAGTTCTTTTGATGACCTCAAGCTTCTTCCTAAAACAAAGACACACACACACACACACACACACACACACACACACAGATACTTAACATTAATATTCTTCCAGTGGTATGCCCCCCTCAAATAGCCTTATCTAAAATTGCTATATCTTGATTCACTTAACCAGATTTTAGAAAGTCAGTTGCTTTGCACTCCCCACTCTCTTGGGACTCCTGGCATGTTAGAAAGGAAGAGGATAAGGGAGGAAGTTAGATCCCAAGGAGGTGAGAGAGAACTTCAGCATGTGGATTACTCACTTAATATACTGTATTTGGCAAATTCTTTAGGCCCGGGCTGGTTTCCTTTGTCACCTTGAATGCTCCTGGCTGTCTCTCTTGGCTGTAAGCTGATATCTACTCATAGAAATCACAGTAACACACACTTATATATTTCTTGAAAGTTATAAAGGACTCTGGCTCTCTCTTTGCCTCTCCATGGAATTGTAGCCTGAATCTGAAGATACACATATGAAGACATTCCCACTCACCCCCAGCCCTCACACACACACCCATAAGAAACAGTTTCAACAGCTTGAATTGTTCAAGTCCTAGGCTCTGACACATGTTTTTTTAAGAAGTAAAAAAGAACATGGTCTAGAAGAGCCAGACTACCATTAGAAAACACTAAGTTAAAACACTATCTGAATGCTAGAAAGCAAAAACAAAAGCAAGCCCCAAAGCCTTATCCTTTGATTGATGGCTCTGATGGATTGTCAGGATCCTGCTTTCCTGGACTGACCCCAGCACTATCAGTATATTAAGGAGGAAAGATGGGACAGAAAAGATCTCTGGAGCCTCTCTAGGATGACATGTTCTTGTTCTATACTGTAGAAACCAGCTAGGGCAAAGGGTGTGGTACTTCCACCTGGGGTTATAATTAGCTGGCATCTTTAGGGAAGCAGAGACGTAACTGGTATCACCCTGAGAGACTAGGTCGTGGGTGTGGAAGCTGCAGCCTCAAGGCCACATATGGCCCTCTAGGTCCTCAAGTGCGGCCCTTTGGCTGAACCCAAAGTTCACAGAACTAGGATTTGTTGTCTCCACCCCTGGACCAGGTATTGCTCTGTAGGTTGCAGAGAGTTTGGGTCTGAGAGTAAAGTGAGGAAGGGAGTAGGTAGTTTCCCCCTATGTCTGGGAAGTACTGATTAGCAGTCAGTTTTACCACAACCAATTGTCTCTCGATACCTGAGCAAGTTTTTACAAATATAATTAACAGGTTCATTTGATATATAGGTTTCTTGAAATGGCTGTTAGGCAAAGGGCACCTTGGTGCTGATTTTTGATTCCCTCTTGTCCCTGCTGCTTTCCCTGAAAATCTTGTTCTAAGCAATATTCTAGCCTGAGGTCCATGGACCCATAAGGGGTTTGTAGAAAGATTTCAGGGGGTCTTTGAATCTGGATGGGAAAAAGTTAAATCTTTATTTAAATATAGTTTTCTTTGTAATCATATGTATCTTATACATTTAAATATATTGTGAGAAGGGGTCCTTGGACTTCACTAGAATGTCAAAAGGGTCTATGAATTAATTCTGATTAAGAATCCCTGCAGGATTTCACACAAGGATTGTTACATTCCCACTAACAATCCTGTCAGTGGCATGTATTGTTCTCTGGGCAATGGGATGCTCTGGAAAGTCAGAATGAGAAACAGAAAACCAAAAACTGTACCAGGAAGAGTGAACAGTGCACTGAGTTTCAGAATTAGAATTGTGTCACCCAACCCAGAGTGCAGCTGTGCATGTATGACTTCACTCCCACCCCCAGATCCTCTTGTTTCAGGGATCTCTCTGACTTCTGGGTATTTTAGTTTAGCATGACTGTGATGCACTATGATACTCTCTTCATTGAGGGCTGGTTACCCTTGCCAGTGGTTGTTTTTATTATTGTTATTCAGTCATTTTCAGTTGTGTCCAACCCTTCATGACCCCATTTGAGGTTTTCTTTGCAGAGATACTGGAGTGGTTTGCTATTTTCTTCTCCAGCTCACTTTATAGATGAGGAAACTGGGTTCAGTGACTTGCCCAGGGTCACACAGCTAGTAAGTGTCTGAGGCCAGCTTTGAACTCAGGAAGATGACTTCAGGCCTGTCATTCTATTCATTGCACCAATGCTAATAATAGCAATTGCCTTACTTTCATAGAATATAGTTTTCAAAGAGGATCTATTAAGTGGTCTTCTATTTTACAAATGAAGAAACTGATACATTACCCAAGATCACACAATGACTAGGGGAGTCAGAAGTAGAGCTCTATTTGTCTAATCCCTAACTCTTTCTGCTATACTGTAGTTTGATTTTCTTTTTTGGGGGTGGAAGCAGGAAGGAGTCAGTAATAAGAAAAAAAATGCCAAGGCTTCTCCTCAAGCTTTTCCCCAAGTAGCCCATAGAGCCCAATGTAAAAGATGAAAAAAAAATCAGAAATAATGCGCTTGTAAACGTTCTAGCTTAATTAAAGCTCTCATTTTGGCTTGTGCAAAGGCTTCAGGGTGGTAGCAGGGGCAGGAGGGCTTGGACTGAGTGGAAGGTAAAAGATTTGGCAACTCTGCTATTTTCTGCTTTGTGTCTGCTGCAAATCCAGCTGATTGGGGTCCTAGTAAAGACTAGAAGGCTGCTGACTGGTCTGGTCCAGGGAATAGAGAATGTGTTTAGAACCATCCAAGTGAGGGGGGTTTGGAGAGCATTGCGTGTAAGAGGGGCTGTACATTAGGTTCACATGTTATAAGAAACAAGTCGGCATCATTACATGCCTAATTACACGGATAAGCAATGTATTTACATGCTGTAATGGTGTATTTACCATGTATTCATGTTAATTATTTTAAAATGGACACAACTACTATTAACATGTGACAATGGCTCATTAGCATGTGTAATTACTTCTGTCAGTACTGATATCAGAACATGTCTTTTAGCTGGTGCAGGCATTAATCCTATATCCCTTTTGTTCTCTGCTGGTTCTTCAGGTAGAATCCTAGAACAGAGGTCATTTCTTTCATTTATTTCACAGGATCTGGGCATAGCTACATATTATTACTGAAAGAGTAAATATATAACTCACATATTATAATATTACATATTAATACATATTAAATACATAACTCACATATAACTTTCATATATGTATGTGAATAATGAAAACTACTTCAGGACTGGTAACTTTAGTTCCTGCCTATGTTATAGAAATGTTTCATGACTGTGCACAAATTTCTTAACTCTTTAAGTTGTGAATTACAGATGAATTGCTGATGTGTAGCCACACTTGATGTTTCCTAGATTAATGAAATTCTAGGTCTGGACCAAAGAAAAAATAATTTCCTTACAATGTTAATCAATCAAACATTTATTAAGTGCCTTATTGTGCTAGGAACTTATTATGCTAGCCTTATTATATTCGAGGAACATGCTAAACACTGGGGGATACAAAAAGAGCTGAAAAGATTGTCCATGCCCTCAAGGAACTTACAATCTAATGGGGGAGACAACATGCAAACATATATACAAAACAAGCTATATATGAAAGAAATAGGAAATAATTAATAGAGAAAAGATACTATAATTAAGAGGTGATAGAAAAAAGCTTCTAGTAAAAGAAGGGATTTTAGTTTGGGCTTGAAGGAAGCCAAAGAGGCAAATAGATAGACCAGAGGAGGAAGAACATTCCAGGCACTAGGGACAGCCAAAGAAAAAGTTTCTTCTTTGTGTAAGGGTCAGAAGACTAATGTCACTGGATTGAAGAGTTTGTGTCAGGGAGAAAAGTGTAGAAAGACTAGAAAGGCAGGAGGGGGCTAGAATATAAAGGACTCTGAATTCCAAACAAAGTATTTTATATTTCATCCTGGAGGCAATAGGGAACCACTGCAGTTTATTGAGTAGCGGGGCAGGTGGCATGGTTGAACCTGTACTTTAGGAAAATCATTTTAGTGACAGAACAGAGGATGGATGGGAATGGAAAGAGACTTAAAATAGACCCATCAGTAGGCTATTACTATAGTTCAAGTGTGAGGTGATGAGGGCCTGCACTGGGGTGGTGGCTGTGTCAGAGGAGACAAGGGTTTGTATATGAGAGATGGTATAGAGGTGAGATTGACAGGTTTTGGCAACAGCTTGAATATAAGGTACAAGAGAGAGAGGAATCCAGGACGGCTCCAGGGTTGTGAGCTTGAGAGACTGGGAGGAGAGTGTTGTCCTCTACAGTAATAGGGAAGGTAGGAGGGGTGAGGAGGGTTTGTTGTTCAGCTATTTTCAGTTGTGCCTGACCTGGGCAAAGATACTGGGGTGGTTTGGCATTTCCTTCTCCAGATCATTTTACAGACTAGGAAACTGAGGTAAACAGGGTTAAATGATTTGCTCAGGGTCACACAGCTAGTGTCTGAGGTCACATTTGAACTCAGATGAGTCTTCCTGATTCCAGGCCTGACTCTCTATCCACTGTGACACCTAGCTGCCTTATGGGAAGGTTTTAGGGTGAGTTCTGTTTTAGACATGTTGAGTTTAAGATGTCTCCTGGACAGCCAGTTCAAGATGTCTACTGGAAATCTAGTTCAGGATGTCTGAAAGGCAGTTGGAGATAGATTAGAGATCCATAGAAGGTCTGTGGAAGAATAGTAAGATCTGAGAATCATTAACATACAGACAGGTAGTTAAATCCATCAATGCTGATGAGATCAAGAAATAAAGTAGAATAAAGAGAGAAGAGAAAAGGGTCCAGGACAGAACTCTGAGAAATAGTTAGAGGGCATGATCTGGAAGAGGGTTCAGCAAAGAAGACAGAGGAGTGGTCAGATATGGAGGAGGAGAACCAGGAGACAGTGGTGTCCCATAGTCTAGAGAGAAGAAGCATCCAAGGAGAGAGTGATGAACAATTTCAAAGGCCACAGAGGGGTCAAGGAGAATGAAGACTGGGAAAAAGTCATTGGATTTGGCAACTAAGAGATCGTCGGGTAATTTTGGAGAGAGCAGTTGTGGTGGAATGACAAGGTTACTACCTAGATTGTAAGGGGTTAAAAAGAGAGTGAGAGGAGAGAAAGTGGAGTACTCTATTGTACACAGCCTTTTTTGAGGAATTTAGCTACAAACAGCAGAAGAGATATAAATAGAAGGTGATAGTGGGGTTGGAAGGATCAAGCAAAAACTTTTTTTTTTCTAGGATCTGGGAGATAAGGGCATGTTTGTAGGTAGTAAGGAATGAGACACTAGACAGGGAGAGATTGAAGATAAGGGAAGGGGGTTTGACAGAGGGGAAAAACTGTTGGAGGAGATGGGATAATTTGGGATCACTTGAACAAGCAGAAGCGTTAGCCTTGGAAAGGAGTCAGGCTACTTCATCATTTGAGGCAGGGGTGAAGGAGGAGAAAGTGGCAGAAGGCATTTGAATGATAGGAGATAAGAAGTGGGGAGTAGAGGGAACTCAGGGTGAACAGCTTCAGTTTTTTCCCTTGTAAAATATGAGGCAAAGTTCTCAGCTGAGAGAATGAGGGGGGAGGGGAACCATGGGAGGTTTGAGGAGGGATGAAGAGATTTTGGAGAAGCACTATGGAGAACGGGACAGTGAGTTTATAAGGGAGGTATGGTAGGATTGCCTATAAGCTGTGAGGACCCAGTTGAGGTTGTGTAACATAAATCTGTAGTTGAGCCAGGCAGAAAAGTTGTGTGATTTTCTCTATCTTCATTAAACAGCACATGTGTAGGAGCAAAGGTGGCTAACGGTGGGAGTGATCCAAGGCTTAGCTTGGAGGCTTGGCTGGGCATAATTGCCAATGTGATAGGGAAACTAGGGATTTAAGAATTGTGGAGTTTGGGGCAGCTAGGTGGTACAGTGAATAGAGCACTGGCCCTGGAGTCAGGAGGACCTGAGTTCAAATGCAGCCTCAGGCACTTAACATGTACTAGCAGTGTAACCTTGGGCAAGTCACTTAACCCCAACTGCCCTGCCCTCCCCCTCCAAAAAAAAAAAAAAGAATTGTAGAGTTCAAATTGATTCACCTAAGGGTAAAGACAGGGAAAAAATGTGAAAGTAGCTAGTACAGGGGAGATGGCCTGGGAGACAATTGAGGGGTCAAGGGATTGGAGGTCAGGTGTGATTGAAGAGAAGGGCTTTGTAAGGGAAGGCAAAAGGAAAGGTAAAAAAGGCAATTTCAGAATAATTCAGAATTATCGAATATAGAAGTAGCATATTTGTGGGTGACGACAAGATTGAGGGTATTACCATCTTTGTGTATAGATGAGGTGAGGTGGAGGAGTGGCTCATGGGAAGCGAAATGAATATTTATATCGCAATTTAAAGTCTGCAAAACCCTTTTGCATCTTAGTAGAGCATCTTGGGCAGAGACTAAAGAGGTTATTAGAGCCATTTTGCAGATGAGGAAACAGGCTTAGTGAAGTTCAGTGACTTGCCCACTGTCATATAGATATGTCTCAGAGGTCGGATTTGAAGCAAGGTTTTTCTGTGTCTAAATGTCCCAAGCTTCCCACTATACCATGCTGATTCTCTATAGGATCCCTCCAAGACTCTATTACCTTCTGTTTGCCAGTGGTTTCTGTCAGATGATCCGCTGAGAAGGTTTTCCCTAATGTCACCCTTACATTTCTCTTGCTTTGTGTTAAGCTCATTCTCTTTTTCTATCCTCTGCATTAAAACAGTGCAGCCACTTTCCTCACTTGGCTATGGTTTTTCCACACACAAGAGTATAGTTTAGGTTTTCCCTAGTCTTACAATATATTCCTCCTATCCTCTTCTCCTCATGCCTTTTAATCGTGAGACTTAGTTTTCTCTTCTATTAGAGGAAAAAATTTATCCACTTTGGAGATGTTCTTAAAAACGCTGCCGATCTGTTTCCAGCTGATCCCATCAACGAGCTTTTCAGCCTTGTTTTCTGAAGAGAGAGGTCTGATGGGATAGAGGAAACCAGTGTCCATTCCTAAACCTTCCCAAGATTCATTCTCTGTCTGTCTGTCTGTCTCTGTCTCTGTCTGTCTCTCTCTTTCTCTCTCCATCTCTGTCCCTCTGTCTCTGTCTCTCTCTCTGTCTCTCTGTCTCTGTCTCTCTCTCTCTGTCTCTCTTCTCTTCTCTTCTCTTCTCTTCTCTTCTCTTCTCTTCTCTTCTCTTCTCTTCTCTTCTCTTTCTCTTCTCTTCTCTTCTCTCTCTCTGTCTCTCTCTTCTCTCTCTGTCTGTCTGTCTCTGTCCCTCTGTCTCTGTCTCTGTCTCTCTCTTCTCTCTCTCTCTGTCTGTCTGTCTCTGTACCTCTGTCTCTCTGTCTCTCTCTCTTCTCTCTCTGTCTCTCTCTGTCTCTCTCTCTCTCTGTCTCTCTCTCTCTCTCTGTCTCTCTCTGCCTGTCTCGCTGTCTCTTTGCATTACCTTGGTTTGTCTTTGAATTGCCTCATCTTCTACAATTTAAGAGTTCCAGTGGTCCCCCTGAAGTAGCATCTCTTGTCATGAATAACTCTGCTCCTCCCCCACCCCTTTCCTTCTTTAAAAATCACACACAACAAAAGAAAACATGTGAGTTACTCTCCAGGCTGGAATATCTGTTACTGTAGATGACTTGGTCCCCCGGCTCCTTGATGCTATCAGAATACAAATGCAGAGCAGACACCTACTTGGAGAAGAAAGAAAAATATGCTCTTTATGTGTTTAAACACAGATGTACTTCAGATGTTGTTGTTGTTATTATTATTCTATTTAGACGGTCTCACTAGCCATTATGGTAGGAAGTTGAGACACCTGGTTTGCATTATTATGGCTTGTATTTAAGACCAGCTCTCAGGACTTTAGGTGGGGGCTGGGGGAGATAGAGGGGAAGGAGGACTGGGGGAGGTAGCATCTGATCCTTACTAGCAATTTTGTGATTTATGGTTCCTTTCTTCCTTTTCCTGTTGTATTTTTGGGGCAGCCCACTTCTTCTCTTGCAGCTGCTGCTGGCCTGGCCTGGTGTGGTCTTTGCTTACAAAAAGACTGCTGAAAGCCAGATGCTCATTTAGGGTTTCTTGCTGGTTTCGAGGCTTCTCTCTAACTCTTTCAGTTCTTTGTGTGGATTTCGTTTAATCCTTGAAATGATTTGGGTGGGAAAGGAAGTGTTTGTGAGTAGGTGCATGTCCAAAGATTGACTACTTAACATCACTGAGTAAGAGTAGAGGGTCCAGTGCTGGATTCAGGAGCTAGGAAGACCTTGGGTTTGAATCCTACTTCAGTCATTTAATAGCTGTGTGATGCTGAGCAAGTCAATAAGCCTTTCTGAGTCTCAGTTTTATTATCTGAAATAAGAGAATAATAGTAGCATTCCTATGTCATAGGTTGATGTAAGGATCAAGTGATAATGTACATAAGGCAAGAATAATGACCTTCCCAGGTTTAAGGTGCTCTCTAGGTCTGAATTTACTCAGAGCCTTTCTCTAGTAAGCCCAAAGATACAGTTTGTTCAGAGTGAAGTCATTAAAGGAAACAGAATAAGCAGACAACAGAATATCGCTTCATAAGCCTGAGGCATCTCATATTCTCTTAGTAGGGAGGATGGGTACAGTAGAGCTTTTTGCATTAGGGGCACACATATAGGGAATACATTTGGCCAGGGTACATGGGTTGGAGGGGGTAGCTCACACTTCCAATGCTGCCGGGCCCCCAGTGTATTTTGGTGATGTTATTGAGCTGTTTTCACTAGATAAACTATATAATGGATGTGCTATTTCAGGTAGGTGTGACTATGCTGGTCTCAAATAATTTTTTGGGAGGCTGTGGCTACTGGGCATAGATGTCTGCTCTCTGCTTCTGGGCTAGGGTAGAGTGACTAGAACATTTCTCTGATAAGACCTGGCTGACATTTCTTCTCCATGCCCATCACACTCAACTAACAGAAGCCAGGCAGAGTGCCTTTAGGCCATGAGCCAATCTTTTCTCTTTGGCTCTTCTGTCTGGGTGGAGATATTAACCCTCTTTTCCAGATGGCTATGTTTTACTTAAGGTTGGCTATTTCATGGATCCTTTCTGGCTTAGCAGGACAGTCCAAAAGCTAAGTTAAGTTAAGGAGGCAATATTTCTTACCAACTCACTTTGAATTTCTCCTCTATTATGCATATCTGTCTGCAGCAAACCCCCATTGCTTTGGTGCTATATTGTGGCCAGTGGAAAAATGAGCATTCTCCCTACCTTAAGCTCTCCCTATTTACATAAATAGGGCAGTGAGGTGGTACAATGCATAGAGTGCCCGACCTGGAGTCAGAAAGACTCATCTTTCTGAGTTCAAATCTGGCCTCAGACACTTACTAGCTGTGTGATCCTAAGCAAGCTGCTTAACCCAATTTGCCTCAGTTTCCTAATCTATAAAATGAGCTGGAGATGGAAATGGCAAAACACTCCACTATCCTTGCCAAGAAAACCCCAGAGTCATGAAGAGTCAGATATGACTGGACAACAAAACTAGAAATCTATGTAAATATACTTTGTGGACCTTAAAGAGCCATTTAAGATTCAACAATTATCATTTTTTTGGTTTTTTTTTATTAGTGCTGTGGAAAACAAGAACTATTTCCAGGCTCCTTTCTTATTTCTTCCATATGTTTATGTATCTTTAATATTAAAGAATTGCAACTAATAGGTACTTAATAGATTCCTGAATTGGGTCATGGGGACAAAGTATCTATTTGAATGATTACCCCTATACTGTGGTCATATATATCACCATTAGGATCTGTAACAATTAAAAAGGTTTGAGAGACATAGTTTCTGGGTAATTTAATTATTTTATTAATAAGACTAGCACATTATTAATAAAAGAATGGTCACTTGGTGTTTCTCTTAGACCAAAGACAATCATGCAGTTGGGTTCATGGTTTATATACTTTTCAAAGAGTAGGTGTTTAGTGAGGGGCTGAGAGTCACATCATATCACCCTGGGACAGAGAAACTATATACTGAGACCACCCTCATTCATGGGTTATCTATACAAAAGAATCTGTCTCTACCCAAGCCTGAGTAGAACATGATGGGCTTCTCCTCCCCTGCCCCCCCTCTTAGATTAACTTCCTTGTGAGGTTAGGTGGGATCTGACCAAGATTGTGAAGAGTTAATTCAATCTCATTATTAGCAATGGCCTTCAAGAGACTGAACTTTTAAAATCAGGACTTTGGAAGTAGGGGAGAGATCTGAATCTCCCCAAATTATTGATTATTAATAATCAATTCCCTCAAAGTTCTAGATGCAATAAAGCTTTGTTTCTCCTTGGGGGTAGGGAGGACACAGTAAAAACAATAACAGCAAGAAACAAGTGAGAAGCTTACGTGTATATGTATAAATGTGCAGATCTTGGGTCAGAGGCTCTCACATGACATGAACATCCCCAGAGAGCTTTCACATCTTTGGCTCATTGCTCTCACCCAGAGAATCTGAGAACTTCATTATGTCATACTACCCAGCGTGTTGTCCACAAATCCCCTTGCCAGTACATGGTTCATAAATCCCAAAGAAGTCAAGGTTTGTTTACAGGTTAAAGAAGACAAACAGATTCCTTATCAGAGATTTTAAAGAAAATATTGACATGTGTTAAAGAGCAGTCTCAGAGACCTTTATAATTTCAGGTGCTAGGGAGAGTTCTCAGTAGCTGTTGCCTTTAATGGTTCTTTAGGGCACCCACTGCAGCTCTCCACAGGAAGGAAGGAAACAAGCATTTTTTTTAAAGTGCTTACTACCTACCAGGCACTGTGCTAAATGCTTTGCAAATGTTATCTCATCTGATCCCTCCATCCTACCCTGGGAGGTAGGTTATTATTACCCTCGTTTTTTAGTGGTGCAAACTAAGGTAATCAGAGGTTAAGTGACTTGCCCAGGGTCCCAACTAGTTAGTAAATGTCTGAGGCTGGTTTTGAACTCAGATCTTCTTTATACTGGCCCCAGTATTCTATCCACTGGGCCACTGGATAGCCTCCACAGCTTTCAGTTGATGGTATCTATCATTCTGCTTCCTTGAAGCTTTCCATCTCTAGCATCGGATGTCTTTCTTGCTGGGACAGAACTTCTCTGTATTGCTTTGATGCATATCTCTGTAGTTCCTGGTGGATGCTCTTTCTCCTTTTTCTTTTCTTTTTTTTTGAAGAGGGGAGGGCAGGGCAATTGAACTTAAGTGACTTGCCCAAGGTCACATAGATAGTAAGTGTTAAGTGTCTGAGGCTGGATTTGAACTCAGGTCCTCTTCACTCCAGGGCTAACACTCTATTCACTGTGCCACCTACCTCTGTTGCTCCTTTTTCTTTTTCTTTTTCTTTTCTTTTCTTTTCCTTCCTTCCTTCCTTCCTTCCTTCCTTCCTTCCTTCCTTCCTTCCTTCCTTCCTTCCTTCCTTCCTTCCTTCTCTCTCTCTCTCTCTCTCTCTCTCTCTCTCTCTCTCTCTCTCTCTCTTTCTTTCTTTCCTTTTAAAGCAATTGGGGTTAAGTAACTCACTCAAGGTTACGTGGCCAGTCATTTCTGTGTGGGTGCTAAGTCTGAGGCCAGAACTGATCCCAGGTCCTCCCGATTCTGGGGCCGGTGCTCTTACTCACTGTGCCACCTAGTCACCCCCTGTTGCTCCTTTTTCATAGGAAAATACTTTTGCCTATAATACCCAGTGATTACAGAAGAGTGGGGCATTTCAGAGTTTCCCGTAATGGTAGCCTTACAGTTCAAACACTAAGCCCCAGCAAATGACTTCTCTTGGCACTAATAGTTCCTGTTGCTAATGTTTGTCATTTACACTGGATTGGGTCAGAATGAACTCACATGTCCTAGGTTCCCTTTCTTCCAGGTTGTAAAACATGTGTTTTCTGCCCATATTAGCACTTTCCATGGCTGTGGAAATTGATCAACTATTTTACTTTACCTCCCCACCCCAAATGTGTCTTTAGCCCCCAAGTCCCTTTAGTGATGACTGGGTGGAGTTATTCAGATTCCTGAATGCTTATTCTCCAGATTTCCTGGATAAGGAGATAGGCAGGGGGAGCCAAATACACCCCTAGTCCTACAGAGCAAAAAAATTGCGGCACTGGATACAAATACATTATTTCTTTTAACTCTTATAACGACCTTGGAAGAGAAGAAGTAGCAATTTTATCATCCTTATTTTACAGCTGGAGAAACAAGTTTCACAGACTTGCCCATGGTCACAGAGTAAACCATTGAATTTGTGTCTAATTTCTAATCCAATATTCTTTCCAGAAAGTTACAGCCACATGGAGACCTGGGTGACCTTTGTGTCTCTGACCTCTTTGAGAATCATGCTCTCATAGCTCCAGAGATAGTAGGGATCATAGAGGCCATGTGGTCCAACCTCCTCATTTTACAGAAGAGAATTGAGGTTCAGGAGGTCACACAAATATCAGGTATCAGAAGTGGGATCTGAACCCAATTTATCTGACTCCAGATTCTGTTTTGTCCCATATGCTGTGTAAATTTAATGGTGGGGTTACTGGGTTAAAGGACATGAATGTTCTAATATTACTTTTATTTAATTCCCAATTGCTTTCCACAACAGCTGAATCAAACCAAGATTTCTGTAATAATTCATTAGAATGCTTGTTTTCCCGTTGACTTTTTTTTTTTAAGCAATTGGGGTTAAGTAACTTGCTCAAGGTTACACGGCCAGTCACTTTTTGTGTGGGTGCTAAGTCTGAGGCTGGAACCCATCCCGGGTCCTCCAGACTCCGGGGGCCAGGAGCTCTTACTCACTTTGCCACCCAGCTGCCCCTCCCATTGATTTGTTAAGCAATTTTTATTTTTTCATCTTTTACAATGTGGCTGGGGGGGGAGGGGTTAGGAAGATCTGAATTCAGGTCCTGTTTTTGGCAGGTATCAGCTATGTAACTCTAGATAACTCCCTCATCTTCTCAGTGCTCTAAACAACTCTCTTACAAGTTACAGAGAAGGTGTTGACTTACATTAGTGGAAGTGTCCTCACCTGGGATATATTCAGTCCTTATCCTCTATCACCTTTGGCAATGTGATAAGAATCATGGCTCCTTTCTAATGTAGCCACTTCCCAGTCCTTATGTTAGCTCAGAAACCAGGGCAGTAATGAGCAGTTGACATGGTGAGTGAGGGTTCAAAGCAATGGGCGGTGGATGTTCTGATGGATATTTCATTGAGACCACAGTAGATTTTGATGAACTCTTCTGTTTCACCCTAAGGCCTGCCAGACAATGTATGCTCTCTTTTGAACAGTGCCAGACAAACACTGATGGATCCTTTCCCACACATCTCTCCTTTTTCTATTCTTCATATGGACCACCACCCTTTTGTTTGCATTCCTTATTACAACATTGACCTTCTTCATTGGAACACACTTTTTATAACAGTCCCAAGTTTGAAGATTACTTTTTGGGGATAGTGTCTGAGACTGCTTCCTGGTAACTTTAATCTCACCAATAGGGTTTGGTCATTATTGGGAAACTTTCTTGCACAGTTTATGATGCATGGATTTTGGGGGGCTTTGGTCTCACCTGGTACTGTTTCCTTCTAACCTGAATGTTTCTTTTTTTGTAAGATTAGGGATTCTAGATTTAGAACTGGAAGGGAACTTAGAAACAATTTAGTCCAAACCTTCCCTTTTACAAATGAGGAAACCAAAACCTACACAGATGATATAAAATGTCATCCAACATACAATAAGCAACAGAGCTGGAATTTGAATCTCTGTCTTCCTAACTCCAAAATCTGGGAGCCAAGGTGGCAGACTAAGCCATAGATCACTGTCCTCCCATTCACATCCCCGAATACCCATAAAATAGTGTCCCAGAACAGATCTAAGTTAATGCCAATTTTTCCTGATGTCTCCAGACTTTTGGGGCCCATCTTCTGGACCTATAGCCCTCTGTCTACTTTCTAGAGGACTCCACTTGTTGTGGCAAGTCTTGAAATGGGAAGGGGTTGGGTTCCTGGGAATCTAATCTTTACAAATTCTGTTACTTCATACTTATTTTCTAAGCAGAAGAGGCAAAATGATGTGGGGGGTAAAGTTCTGGGCTGGGATTCAGTAAGACCTGGCATTCAATCCTGCCCCATACTCTTCTTGTCTCTGTGTTCCTGGGCAAGATACTTCAACTCTGGGCTTCAAACAACTCCCTAGGACTTACCTTCTAAGTAAGAGATGACTTGAAGGAATTCACACAAGAGATGAGTGAATTAATTATTTACTAATTACTAATAATAATTGCTAACATTTTTCTAAAGCTTTAAGGTTGCAAAATGCTTTGCATATATTATATTAAGTACGTACTATGTGCCAAAACATTGTGCTAAGTGCTAGGGAAAGAAAGAAATGTAAAAACAAAGACCTTCTCTGCCCTCACAGAGCTTTTTTTTTTTAAATTAATTTGTTTATTTTAATGTTATTTTAAAACTTTTAATTTTATTTTAAATCTATGGAATAAAACAAGTGTTTCTACAACATAGTATAATAAAACAGATGATTGAACATGAAACTGCAAATCTATTATTGCTATTCCTTTTAACTGTATAATAAAATTATCATGTAAATTTCTTTTTTGACTTTTTTTCTCTCCCCTCCCCAGAGATGGCACAAATAGGAACACACACACACAATTATTCTATGCATTTTTATTTATCTATTTATCAGTTCTTTCTCTGGATGCAAATGGCATTTTTCTTCACATGTCCTTTATAGTTAATTTGGGTATTTATAATAGTCAAAATAACTTATTTGCTTAAAGTCATTCAAAAAACAATATTGCTATTACTATATATAATATTCTCTTGGTTCTGCTCGTTTCACTCTTCATTATTTTGTGTAAGTCTTTCTATATCTTTCTTTTTTTTGCTTTTTGGAAGGGGGGAAGGCAGGGCAATTGGGGTTGAGTGACTTGCCCAAGGTCACATGGCTAGTAAATGTTAAGTTTCTGAGGCTGTATTTGAACTCAGGTCCTCCTGACTCCAGGGTTAGTGCTCTATTCACTGCGCCACCTAGTTGCCCCTTCTATGTTTTTCTAAGATCATTGAGCTCATCATTTCTTATAGCACAGTAGTATTCCATCACAATGATATACCACAACTTGTTCAGCTATGCTAACAGGAGGAGGCAACACATAAAGGGAGAAAGGGGGCCAACAAGGGTAATAACCCTTGTTTTGGAAAATAATAGAAGTGTTGAGTGGATCCTTAGAAGAATAGCCTGCTATACTCTTTCTGGTAGTAGTGACAGAATTGATTTGATTATGGTTTCAGAACTAGAAAACTAGATGGGGATGGGAAGGACAGGGGGCATGCATACAGTGGTAAGGGAGAATGTGGCCAGGGAGTGAAGGGAAGCATGGGACCTTGAAAAAAAGGGTACTCATCAATTGGGACAGTGGGGTCTCAGGGTGGGAATTCCTCAGTTGAAAGGGTTAAGTTCTCAAGGGCATGGTCATAGGATCACAAACTTAGGAACTGAACGGAAGTTAGAGGTCATCATGTCACTTTGCTGATGAAATAACTGAGGCCTACAGAGGCTAACCGACTTGCTCAAGGTCACATAGTAAGTAGCAGATGCCAGATCTGAACTCAGATCCTCTAACACTGAAGATCTCTGATGGAGTAGGGGGAAGCAGCATAGCTTAGATATACATTTATTCTAAATAAAACAACTATCTACTGGATTTCTGTTCTGCTTCCTCCAATCAAGTGTTGAGAATATTAGTAGATGCTAAAGGTGGTTAGGCAATGATATAAAGTTTTGGCCACCCATATGAGTTTTTATTTTAACAGACATTTATTAAGTACTCACTATGTTAATAGCAAGGCATTGGGAAAGGTTCAAAGTTTGGGTAAGCCAAGGCTACTGTCCTGATGAAGCTTTCAGTCTGGTAGAGTTTTGACCTGAAGGGCTTCTAATGGCTCAAAAACAACCCTGGCCTATTAAGGCAGAGTCTCTAGGGAGCCCCTTGTCATTTAATGATTGGGAATGTTCCTTGCATCGACTTATGTTGCTGGAGGAGTTAGCTTTCATGGAGTTTCTTAATTTGAAACCCATTGAATAAATTCCTTTTGATCTTAATTCAAGGTTCTTTTGTTTCCTAGCATAAGTGGGCTCTAATTCCTTTACACCTGAACTATTGTCCTGATAGAAGAGATTTCATCCAATATCTTCCCTCTCCCAGCCATCATGTTACTTGTTAAGTAATCTTCTGACTACATAGATCCTATCATGTCATTCTGGGATGCACAAAATTGGCAGTGACATCCAATTGCCTAATGAATAAAATTAAAAGCTCCTCAGCCTGGTGTTCATGGCCTTCTACAATCTGTTCAACTTAATTTTCATGACATATTTCCCTATTGCCTATTTCCCTATTTATATGGTCTATGTTCTAGTCAAATTGGAGAACTTTTTCTTCTTTCCCACCTATGTGTATTTTTTTGTTTTGTTTCAAAACTCAATATGACTGTAATGAGCTCCCTCCATCTCTATTGAAATACTCTTTCTTCAAGACCCAGGCGAGGGGGGTGGCTAGGTGGCACAGTGAATAGAGCACCGGCCCTGGAGTCAGGAGGACTTGAGTTAAAATCCAGCCTCAGACACTTAACACAAAAAAAAAACTGGCCATGTGACCTTGGGCAAGTCACTTAACCCCAATTGCACTACCTTCCAACCTCCAAAAAAGAAGCAAAAAAAAAACCAAAAAAACAACAACCCCAAAAGACCCAGGCAAGGTATTATTTCCTCCATGACATTTTTTTCTGGGTTAAAACACCTGGATGAAAGCAGGAGCACAGATTTAGAGCTGGAACGTACCTTGGACAGCACCAGTCTAATTTCCTCATTTTACATGTGAGGAAACTGAGGTGAAGAGAAGTTGACGACTGACCAAAGTCACATCTTATGATTGACAAAGGTGGTATTTGAACCAAGTTCTCCAATGCTTTTTTGACAGTGTAACATGGCAGGGCCATCTTCAGTTGTCCTGATCTATATCTTGCCACCAGACCCAAATGGCTATGGAGGAGAAAGTGAGGCTGGTGACTTTGCATAACCCTCCCTCACTTAAATCAATTCACTTGCAAGTCATGGCTTCACCTTCGTGATGTCATGGTCCTCTTTGAGAGAGAAGGATAAACAGCAACAACTGTCATAACACGTAGTCATCTTCTTCCCTCCTTCCCAGGCAGGTCTTGAAGTGTATTAGAATTCACTCAGGCATATTTCTTGGCAGACTAGGCACCTTCTCTTGTGAAGAATGCTAGGACCACACTAGAGTTGTTTTTGCCTCACTGTCTGCTTCCATAATCAGTTGGTTTTCCCAACAGCCAGCATGGATGTCATTACCTTCTTCCTTGTTTTTCTCAAGGGGAAAAGGAAGTGATGTGGTTGAAGTCTCCCAGGATGCCCTTTAATCTTTCTTTACTGGTCTTCCACCCAGCCTCATTGACTTTCCTACTTAGCAAACCTAAGTCAACTCAATCAAAAGCTCCTTCTCATCCTCCCTCCCTTTTTTTTTTGGAGGGAGGAAGACAGGGCAATTGGGGTTAAATGACTTGCCTAAGGTAGCACAGCTAATAAGGGTCAAGTATCTAAAGCCAGATTTGAACTCAGGTCCTCCTGACTCCAGGGCCAGTGCTCTATTTACTGTGCCACCCTGTGACCCCATCATCCTCCCTCCATTTAACACTTCTCCACCCACCCTCCCTTTGGCAACTTTAAACCTTTCTTCTACCCTCTATTTTTTTTTTTTGACAAGGGCACAAGATCTCTTTCCAAAGCAGGCTTTACACTTTCTCTATGAGCAGCTGACAAAAAGAGCAAGTAATTTCTTAGCCTTTCAGCTCTGGGCTGCTTTGGTGTGTGTGTGTGTGTGTGTGTGTGTGTGTGTGTGTGTGTGTGTGTGTGTGTGTGTGTATGTGGGTGCCACACTCACATGTGTGTCAGGAGCCATTGCACCTATTGTGATAAGCAGGGTTTCCTTCATAAGCAACTTGAAAAGAGGGCAAGCCATGAACCGCTCTCTCTTTCTTTTAATGAATGTTAATAATTTTTTAAAAGGAGTGAGTAAAAAAAAGGGACTTGAAGTTCCAAATGGATTCTTTAGCTTGACAAACTGCACTGTTGATGGGAAATGTAATAAAAAGAAGCCATGAAGGCACCTTGCTCCCTGGCTTGATTAGGGCTTGAAATGGGCCAAGGCAGGCTGGGAGGTGAGATGGCAACTTTGCTTCATTTGGAAAGGGTTATTTCCTAGCTGCTTTCCCCCAGCCTGTTTTGACTTATTATTCTTTGGGTCTCCAAGCTTTCTTTGTTTGACCCTGGCTGGTAAAATAGCCTAAAGCCATGGGGGGAAGAGGGAAAAAAGACTGCTCACCACTAAAACAAGCTACTGCCTAAAATATTTCCCACTTTTTAATTTATTTGGGAGAGGAGGGAATGCATGTGGCTGCCTTTAACCCACCCTCCCCTTTTTTCCTTTAAAAAAAGAGATCTATTAATCTCATGCTGGCAAAAGGTGTGGGGTGGACAAACATGGAGATGGAAATTCTCTGTTTATCCATGGGCAGTGGCAAGCTCTGCTGCCCAGTCATGCATGCGGCAGACTTGAATGGATGGGGCCACCTCTCAGGGTGAGAATCAGATCCCAAAGTTATATCCCTTTAGACCTGGGCCTTTCAGTGGATTCTTTCCTACCACTTCCACCCAGCCCCCATCTGCATTTAGCAAAAGATGTCTTGTGTGATATTCTCCAGTAAATGGGTCTCCCTCTTCCCTTCCTCATTTGAGCTTGGATGGTACTCCACCTGGGGGGTTGAACTGGGCCATTCATCTGGCTGCAGAGTGATTGTGTGTGTGTGTGTGTGTGTGTGTGTGTGTGTCTATGCACGTGTATGTCTATGAGTATGTATGTGAATGTGTGCATCTATCTAATAGATCACATCATACTGACCCTGAACTTTGCACAGGCTGTTCCCTATCCTTCCCCAGGGGCACTGACTGACAATGTGCTAAACACAGTAAGTAGTCTCTCCTCCCAAATAGCTCACATGCTAGAAGAGGGGACAACATGAATATAAGCATATACAAATGAGTATGAGACAATTCTGGGAGGCAAGTTACTACCAGAGCTGGGTGAAGGTGGGAATCCAGAAGCATTGGTGCTTAACAACTTTCATTTCTCTAAACCTCTGTGTCTTCATCTCACAAATGAGGGAATTGAACTAGATGATTTTTTTTCTCTCTCTTTCTCTGTGTCTCTCTTTATTTCTTCCTCCCTCTCTCTTTCTGTCTCTCTCTCCTGTCTTTCTTGTCTCTGTTTCTGTCTCCTTCCATGTCTTTGTCATTCTCTCCCTCCCTCTCTTTCTCTTTCTCGTCTCTGTCTCTGTTTCTGTCTCTGTCTCTATCTCTGTTTTTCTGTCCCTCTCTGTTTCTCTCTGTCTCTCTGTCTTTGTCTCTATCTCTGTCTTTGTCTCTGTCTTTCTCTGTTTCTCTGTCTCTGTCTCTTTCTTTCTCTGTCTTTGTCTCTATCTCTGTCTCTCTCTGTCTTTCTCTGTTTCTCTCTCTGTCTGTCTCTTTCTGTCTGTCTCTGTCTTTCTCTGTTTCTCTCTTTGTCTCTGTCTGTCTGTCTTTGTCTCTGTCTTTCTCTGTTTCTCTCTCTGTGTCTCTTTCTATCTGTCTCTGTCTCTGTCTTTGTCTCTGTCTCTCTCTTTCTCTTTGTCTCTGTTTCTATGTCTGTCTCTCCATGTCTTGGTATCTCCGACTATCCGAACCCCCCCCCCCCCCATTGTGAAGCTGGGTTTACACATTTCTAAAGGTATTTAAAAAACCTTTTAAGGTGCTCACCTTTCTAGTCAGGCTTTCCTTCAATGGGATCTTTTCTGGGTCTCTAAAGTTTTTCATTAACTTCTGGGGCTCTCAGAGTCAAGCAGGGATCCTGCCTCTGGAGCCTGGGCTATTGTCAGTTACTCAGCCTGGGGGTGTTGGCTTAGAACCTTAATGCAGTTCAGAGAGCTGGTGATTTTTATATTCACCCACTACTGTACATTGGTGAATAGGGAGGTTTTGCAGTGAGAGTGGGCATTTGAGAATGTTGCTTATATTTGGGGGCCCCTCAGATGGGCTCTGGCTTGTCATTTGAGTATTTTCAGTTTGCCTTTGGTCTTTCTGTTGGCAGTGCCCAGCAATTGGTCTCCTGCCTTGCCTCCAAGTGGGAGGTCGAGGGGGGTTGGGGGAGTTCTCTCTGTGTGGTTTTGTTCTGTCAGTGCCTCCAATGCCTGCCAGTTTGAAACTTCTTTCTTACACCTGCCTTCAGCTGTTCTGAAACATAGGGCCCATTTTGTTTGGGATATGAGGCTGGTTTTTAAACCTGAGGATCTAACTACCCCCTCTTTCCCACCCCCTGCTGAGATGACATACAATCATAGGATTATAGAGTTTTTGAATTGGAAGGGACCTTGGAAGACACCAGAAAAGCAGATAAAAAAGAAAACTTACCACTAATTCTCCAGAATGAATTTTGTAAAATATTGCATGATTTTCAGAAAGTAAAAGATTGTTAAACATTGTAATGGGTCATTGAGGGAGGTTGCCAAATTGCCTTCTTTGTGGGTGTTTAAGAAAAATTGAGGAAATTCCCATCTGTCTAAGGACAGTTAAATACCATATTGCCTAGGGGATTATAGGATTGGGGGATTTTGAGCTGGCAAGGACCTTAGAGATCATCTCTCCTAGTTTTCTTATTTTACAAAATTGGAAACTGAGGCTTCCAGGGGAAAAGTAAGGAAAATATTGAACTAAAAGACCCCCTTGAAAATTCTATTTGTATACTTCAGTGCAGTAGAAAGCATTCTGAACTTGGAGTCACCATACATGAGTTCAAATCCTGACTGCCACTTAATATTAAATATTCTGTGGACCTCCTTCTCCTGTCTGTAAAGTGAGTGGTTTGGGCTTAAATGGCAGCTCAAGTCCCTTCCAGCTCTAGACCTGTGATCCTAGGATTCATCTTGTCTCTTTTGCCTTTTATTTTTGCCTCTTTCCTAAATTTTCCCAATGCCAGATTGAGTCTATTTTTCTAATGTTCTTCATAGAAGTGGCATGATGTAGGGGAAAGGGCAATGGTTGTGCAGAACTTCAGATTTATGAGTCATAGAGAGATAACATACCAAGTACATGGACTTATGTCTGTGTGAAGGGTGGACTTGGGGAAATCTGGGGAGAAGAGAGATCCTGGTCTTCTGAGTTCCAGGTCTGAGAAGGAAGACATGTGGTTCCAAACTCTCTTCTGGGCCTGGAGGGAGAGACAATGAGAAGAAGCTGACAAGCAGTCAAGCTGACAACCTTGATCATGTCCCTATCCCTAAGCTTGCTACACTAGGAATTTCATTTCCCGTTGAGTTAGTGCTGGGACTATCACTTTATGGTTTTTTGTCTCTGTCTCTAGTTCTCTTCTGTCTCTCTGTTTTTGTCTCTTCTCTCTCTCTCTGTCTCTGTTACTGTCTATCCCTCCTCTGTCTCTTTCTCTGTTTCTGTCTCTATCTCTGTCTCTCTATCTTTCCCTGTTTTTGTAATTGTCTGTCTCTGTCTCTCTCCTAGTTGAGTTGAAATCAATATCCACCAATGAGAAAAACCCAATGAAAATGGACTTTAAGGCACAGGTCACATATACTGTTCTATAGATTCCAGATGGTTATTTTAAAGTTCTGGCTCCAAGACTTACCAGCTGTGACCTTGGGCAAATCAGTTTATCATGGAACTTCAGTTTAGTTTCCCCTTCCATAAAATAATAAAAGACACACCACCTATCTCACAGGTTCAATTTAATTGGACAAACATTTGTTGTGGACATCCCTCCTCAGTGCCTTATGCCTGCCTCTCCCTCTTTGTTAATTTAATTCTTAAATAGCATTTAGCACAGTATCTGCAACATAATAAGCACATAAATCATCTCCCCCCTTTCTCTGCCTGTCTTACTGTCTGTCCATCTCTGTCTGTCTCTCTGTCTCTCTCTTACACACACACACACACACACACACACACACACACACACACACACATTGTTCATCCTTTAAATCAGAGGTTCTTAATCTTTTGTGATATAGACCCTTTTGCAAATCTGGTGAAACCCATTATACCCTTTCAAGAATAATGTTTTTAAATGCATAAAATACATAGGATTACAGGAAACCAGTTGCATTGAAATACAGTTATCAAAATATGTATATTTTAAATTCATAGACCTTAGGTTAAGAACCTTTGTAAAACAGATTTTTGTTTAAGCCTTCTGTCTTTTAATCATAGTTGTTTCCTGAAACCAATCTCTCCCATCCCTCACCACTCTTGACACCCCTGCCCCCTTCTAACAAAGAAAGACTACCAAAAAACCAATCAACAGAAGGACTGGGTCAGTTAGCATGTATAGCATACTGCCCCCAGAATCCCCGACCTCTCTACCAAGAGTAGGGGAGTATATGTCCCCACTGTTCTCCAGGACCTAGATTAGTCATTGAAATTAATTTGAGCTCTGCTGCCTTTGGTGTAGTTTTTGTTTATGTTATTATGGTAACCCTATCAGTTGTTCTCCTGTTTCTGCTTCCTTTATTCTTTATCAGGTTATACAAACTTTCCCATGGTTATTGGAACACATCATAGTCATTTTTTTTATTGCTTAATGATGTTCCATTGTTTTTGAATGCCAAAATTTAATCATCATTCCCCAATCAATAGACAACCACTGTTTCTCCTAACCATCCTTTAAAGTTTAATTCAAATACCACCTCTTCCATGAAATCAAACAAGCAATCAAGTAACAATTATTTATTGTTTCTACTATATGCTACATGCTGTACTAGGCCCTTCAGATATGATCACAAAAATAAAGTAGTTGCCATTCTCATGAAGCTTATATTTTTCAAGAGAAAAAACCTGTACATGTAAGTGTAGCACATATAGACTCTGGGTTTACCCTTCTAATCCCCTGCCAGATCAGGTTCTCAGAGAAAGAGTACTATTTCCCTTCTAAGTTTTAAGGATAACCTTGGGTGCTTTTTAATGCTATCTCTCATGATTAATCAATAAACATTTATTAAGTACCTACTGTGTGCCAGTTACTGTGCTAAGGGCTGGGGATTCAAAAGGAGGGAAAAAATAGTCTCTACCTTCAAAGAACTTATAATTTAATGGGGCAGACAATATGTAAAATATATACATATACATGCATATATATATATATGAAATGAACTATATACAGGATAAATATGAAATAATTAAACATCAGAAAGCACTGAAATAAAGGGAAAGCACTGAAATTGGAAAAGGCTTTCTATAGGAGGTGAGATTTTAGTTGGGACTTAAAGGAAGCCAGGGAGGTTATGAGCCCCCATCCAGTGTGTTCCCCCTAATATTACCCAATACTTTGTCACAATATCTCCCTTAAATCATCTCACTAATGACTGTTGCCCTAACATAATATTGACCAATTTCTATTGCCTTGACATCAATTAGCCAGTTAATGTCAGTTAACTTTTTCAAAAGGATATTTTACTGAGAGCAAAGATTGAAATACAAAGACCTTCCAAACAGAGAGCCTACTCTTCTCCACCACCCTGGTCTCTGGGGATTGCTGGCTGAAATGTAAAGTGATTGCTGCCATAATTTTTCTTACAAGTTCACTTCTGGCCATGGCATAGTAAATGAAAGAATTGCTTTCTCATTTGTAGCACTGGGTATCTCCCTGACTGTCAGGTCAATCTCCTGTGTTGGGTTAGCTGGTCACTCCTCAGGGATTTCTCCTCACTGGACTTGGTTCCTGCAAGTCCTAGCTCTGGTTGCTGAAGCAGACCCTCAATGGTTCTCTGACCTTTTGAAATCCACCTGGTCTGTTCTATCTTTGATACACATTCACCGAACAACAGGAAAGAATGAACTAGTATACAGCAGCACCATGTGTTCACAGCCCAGGTGGTCAGGTCAGACAGCTGGCACTTCTACCCTTCTCCATCCAAAGGCTTACAATAGTTCATCTTCTTCCTCCCTTGAAAGACACCAGGGAGAGATTTCTTCAATTCATTGGGTTCTTTTGTGTGCATACTCAGTTCCAGCAGAACAGCCCATTAAAAGGCTTTTGATTAACACCAAAAAGCTGAAGAGACAGAATACCTGTGTTTGCTCTGGAGTGGAGGGCAGGCCACCCCACATTGTACTCAATGACCCAGTTTCCTCAGAAGCTTGCAGCAGAGAAATAGGATGATTTGAGTGAGTAGAAGAAAGAAGAAACAGGAAGAGCCATAACAGTGGCATTGGCAGAGACAGGAGCTCATGTGGAAGAGCTGAAGCTATTAGTGTATATAAGCCTGTTGCTTTCTTAAACCTTAGAGTTCGAATACAGACATGTGCACATTGCAATTGAGTAGGAGTTGGGTTCACCTAGGACTGCAAAGATTCCACATATGACTATCTCTTTCAAATAATAGAATTATGAAAGTGTTTGACCCAATTATGCAGACAAATGGGTCACATTAGGATTTAAGAGATACTAATAGCTACTGTGGGTATTTCCTCTTCAGGATAAATAAAAAGGTCACTTGGGTTTTGGAGTATGTGACTATTGAAGTTAGGGTGAGATTTAACTCCTGCTGCCTTCCCTAAAGTGGCATATCCTGAGTGAATTCTGAGAAAGGCTTTAGGAATCTGGGAAGAGGAAAAATTTACATCTGGGGCATAGTGTTCAGGACTAGGTACAGTACTTTTTCCCTTTGTCCTGACCAGGGGTGGGGAACCTGCAGCCTTGAGGCCACATGTGGCCCTCTAGGCCCTCAAGTGCTGTCTTTTGTCATACTCGAGGATTTAGAGGGCCACATGTGGCCTCCAGGCCTCAGGTTCCAGTAATGTTAATAGGATTTAAGACCTTCCCCATCCATTAATAGGCCTCCCATGGATCCCAGTAAGGGAAACTTGTTTAGGGGAGGCTTGATTGTAGGAAGGCTTTCACACCTTTTGCTAATTTCTAATTAGGCACTGGGTCAGGAGGATTGAGATGATTTCTGGCTTTGAGAAGTGTATGTATATTTTGAGTTGGTATTTTGCTTTGGGGGCTCGCTTATGAGAAGGATCTTGTGATTGCTTGGTTGAAATTCTGAGGGGCCTGTATATTTAGAGCTCCCCGACTGCTCAGATGTAAAGGCTCTCTCAATCCAGAGATGTATGTAAAATGTATAATTGATTCAGGCAGTCAGAGCTCTGTCTCTTGGTCTTTATTTCTCTGCTTGTACTTTCTCTGTATTTTCTCTGAAGTTGAGGGTGCTGACTCTTTCCCTGAACTAGTGAATGTAATTAAAAAAGATTGTTAACCCCTTAAACAGGAATCTTTCCCAGTAAAGCAGATCTAAGAACCTATGCTGGTAGCCATCCTGGGTGTGCCAGTGTAGTTGCTGCTACAGTTCCCCACCCCTGTGTGGACTTTCAAGGACTACTTCCTTGGACTTATATAAGTGTATGTGGTCTTCTCTTTTAGAATGTAAGGTCTTTGAGGACAGGATCTCTTTTTCTTTTGTTTTGGTTAAACAAAACTTAGCAGAATGTTTGGCACATGGGAAGCACTTAGTAAATGCTTAATTAATTGATTTCTAGAGAGTAAAACAAAAACCAATCAGTGCAAGTTTGTGGAAGACAGATTTCTGTGCAATAGAAGGACATGTTTCATAGTAATTCAACCTATCTGAAAATGGATTGGGCTTCCTTAACAGTAAACTCCCTGTTGCTGCTTATGTTCCAGCCCAGGCTGGTTGACTACCTGTCTTTTAGAGATGGTAAAGTGAGAGTTCCTGCATCCTGGACTAGGTGACTTCTAAATTCCTTTCCAATTTTAATTTTCTATCATTTTACCAGTAAGGGAAAAGCTAGCCAGTTCCTTTTTCAATGCAAGGAAAGGCCTCTGCTATGCACTGAGTTTTTCAGTTTAATTCTAAGTTAAAAAGTTGATAGTGTTGATAGTCATAGCACAGAAATCGTGCATTAGCACCAATATTGCAGATGGTATTTCAAAAGCAGCCTCTTTGCCTTGTAAAATTTGCACTGCTGTTGCCCATGTTAACCAGGGCTAATGGGCATCCCTCCCTTCTTTAATTTCCTACATCAGCTCTCTGAATGCACAAGTATCTGTTTCTTATAAATTCACAAAGTGAAAATTCTCTCCCTAGACTGAGATACTTAGAGACAAAAGGCATTCTATTTCTTTTAGACCCTGGTCTTATGGGCCACTACTTATTTATTCGATAGATAAATGCCATTTTTTTCTACCTTTTGGCACAATCCTAAAGGCTACCTTAAAATACTCCTAGACTTCTTTCTTAGCTCTTGTGTCAACAACATCTTGTGTTATTCATCAGACAGAAATGAATTCTTAGTTCTGAGATTAAAAAAAAGAGGAGAGGAGAGTAAGCGCTAGAACATTGATCATGAAGCTAACTTAGACTTTTCTACGTTTATCCTCATCTCGGTTGAGCACTGGACTTAAGCTATGGCTGGACAGACTGAAGAGAGAACAAAAGAACAGTTAGATATTGGACTGGGTTCTCCTAGGAGGCTGTGGAATCTCTTTTACCAGAGATCTCTGGGAATGATACCTTCTGAATTGATCCTAGGATTTTAGAACTGAAACTGGAAGGAACCTTACATGTTTAGGTTCCATCCTGTTGAAGAGCCCTTGGACAACTCTTTGGTTTCTGTCTGTCTTGTTTTTTTCAGAGTGGCCTGCTCTTAGACTTCTGTTTGAAGATCAGAATGAAAGAAACTATATCAACCTTTCACAGATTATCTGCCAATTAGAAGAGATGGAAGGACCAGAAGAGTCCCACACTGGGAGCAAATAGAGCTTGTGTCCTGTGAAAATGAATTGTTTTCACTCAATCTTGCAGAACTTCTGCTCTGTCTTAATTGTAGCAGCAGCTGGTGTAGGTAAATGATACTGTATCATGGTGTGTCTGTAAAATTCTCTTCTCCTTGGTTAGTGGTGGTGACTGACACACAATACTTCTCAAGAAATAATGTGACCACTTTGTAGTCCTTTAGAGTGAGTTTTCACATCTGATGGGGTGGGGTGGGAGTGGAGGTAGGTAGGGAGGTTTTTTTGCTCTTTGGTTTTAGCTGCAAGGCTAACCAGCCATGTTATAACTAGGGCAAGGCACGTAGGTAGACTGTGGTGACCATCAGTTTCTTCTTGAGAAACTCAGTGAAACTGTGAATAGAGCCTAATTCACCCACTGTTTTCCTCATGATCTGTGCATTCAATTCAGAGTTAGATTGTATGTGTTCAGGAAACAGGGAAAATTCCCAGAATGCCAGGGTCTTGCATGGAACTGGAAGGAGGGGCTCTGAGGGGTAACCGGAGTTGTCCTGTTCACTAAAGTGTGTGGGAAGGGATTAGTGGGTAGTGTTGGATTTCAGTGGCTGGATGATGTAGTACTGATGGTTTCTAGAATAGTAGAAGTTAACGTGGGTCTGTTTAGGATTTGTCCTATTTCTTGCTTGGCAACTGATAATTTTTAGAGCTATATTTAAAAATATTTATGCTAAGTCACAGAGAGGGTACCAGGTAACCAGTAGCAATGCTTGACCAGTACTAAAGAATAATTATTAAAACAAATAAACAAACAAGAAACCCCTGTCCAAATTTTATTATTTATGTACCATCTGGGAAGAGAACAGGTGGGAAGGACTGATAATAATGTTTATTATTTATCTACCAGGCTTGCCTACTGGCCCATGAAATCAGATTCTCAAGTACCTCAGCCCACTAGGGGTCATGACCAATAAAGTTTGCTGTATGCTCCATTGGGGTTTCCCCCTTCCTCCTCCCTACTTCCAGGGACCAAATTACCCTGGTGAACTTAGAGCAGGTTCAGGATGAGGCAGAAAACTAAGCCAAAACTGTTTTAAAACCTCCAAGCTCGGATTGAGGCAGGGGATAATTTTACACATTTCCCCCAGTGTCCTTGGAATGAAAGGTCACATTCCCAGTGAGGTCAGAGCCTTACTATCATGTTCTGGGATGGAGGAGGAGAAGGGAAAGACAGGAGGAAGAACCAGGGGCTTTGGAAAACCCAAGGCATTATTTGGGGTGAACATTGAAGGCTCATGTAGAAAACTTACCCTTTTAATGCAGACATAGGATTTGGGACAATAAAAGAAAGTGCTGTGCTTCTCTGCTTCCTTCCTTCCCTACCTCCTAATGTTCTTTGCAGTTTCAAGGGCAGGAATGTGGTTAATTCAGAAGATATTTGGGCCTTTTCTTTAGAAACTTATGGAGCAAACTGTACCTTTTATGTGTGCTTTAGCACAGGGGAAAGGAGCAGGCTTACTTCCCATTGTGGGGCTTTCCCGGCAGTTTCCCAGCTTGCTTTGCCAGAGTTATCAAACTGAAGGGTAGAACCACTTCATTTCTTCCTCACCTTCTAGTTAATAATAATGGTAACTGACATTTATATAGTGCTTTAAGGCAAAGTACTTTATACATGCTATCTCATTTTATCCTCCAAACAGTCCTTTAAAGTATGTGCTGTTATTATATCCATTTTACAGATGAGGAAAGTAAAACTGAAAAAGGCTAAGTAATTTGCCAAGGGTCACATAGCTAATAAGTGTCTGACCTTGGGTCTTGCTGACTCCAAGTCCAGAACTCTATTCACTACACCTTTCTTGGTGCTAAATAGAAGGGAGATCAGTACATGCTCTTCTGGACTTTATCCCCTTGAATTAAAGTGCAAATTACTGCTGCAGCTATCCTGATAATGCCAAGAAGATAATCCCTTCCAAAGGGCAGAGACAGGCCTACTGCTCCATCTGTCTCCTCATCTCTGTCCCTCTGTCACCAAAGGAGACCAGTCTTACTTCAACACACTCTTTAGAAAATCAGCCCTAAAAAGATCACTAGAAGGAAATTGAAATTTGAGTAACTAAAAAACTAATGAAAGTCTCAAAGGACATTTAATGAAACATGCCTCTTTCCTCATAGGCAGAGAGTTACAGGACTATTATGGAAGAATATTGTGTACATTGTCATATATGGTATTTTTATTCAAATTTTTTTCTTAATTATTTTTTTTTTGTCCCAAGGGAAGGTTCCTTCTTGAGGAAGTGGGTGGGAAATTACTGTGAAATAAACAAAAGGCATCAATAAAAGGAATTTATTTCTAAAGAAAGAAAATCGGTCCTTGTAGCCTGTTAAATGTTATTTCCCTATTTGACTTTGAATTTGTTTTTATGGGGACTTTTGCATAGGGTCTGGGAAAGAGGAAGTAGGAACCCTAAGAACAATGAGAAAGAAAAGGGGACAGCTTGATGACAACATGAGAATGAACTTGCTAAGGAAGTCAGCACATATTAGCCAACATTCAACTACCTATTATGTACAACTTGCTGTTTTATGCACCAACAGAGATATAAAGGTCCTAGCACAGGACTCTGTCTTCCAGGGGTTTATGCTGTGCTGGGAAAGGTAAGACATGAATTCCCAGAAGAGGGAGTTCAGAGACAATTTCTGGAAAAGGCATTATTTGAGGCTAACATCTTATAAAGGCCTTGTAGGATTTTGTCAAGTTGAGATGGAGGAGATGAAAATATTCGGGGCACTGGTGACAAATGGTAAAAACAAATAAACGAACAATCTGGAAACTTTTCATGATGTTCTAGTTTGGCTGGAGTGCAGAGTATATTTCCCTCCACGTGCCCTTCACTCCCACTCAGGGATGGAAAGGTAGATCAGTTAGAGCCATTGATACCAAGCTAAGGAGTTATGAGAGAGGAAGTAAATGGAAGATGTCAATCACACAAGATGATTCACACATGCACATACATAGACACAGGTTCATTGTGGGAAGAGAAGGGTAGTAAGTATTTATGTAGAACCTACTATGTGCTAGGCACTTTGTTAAATAAACCCTTTTTTTAAAACAAATATCTCATTTTATCCTTATAACATCTGTGGGATGTTGATGCTATAACTATATCCATTTTACAGTCGAGACACTTGAGGTAGACAGAGATCAAATGACTTGTCCAGGGTCACACATCTAGGAAGTATCTGAGATTTGAACTCAGGTCTTCCTCACTCTAAGTCCTAGAGGGTATCTACCAAGCCCCTAGTTGCCTCCTTAGAGTTCATTTAGTTAAATCCCACCATTATACAGATGATAAAATTGGTGTTTGAAGAAAGTGAAGGCTTGCCCAGGGTCCCATAGGTGGGACTAGAACTCAGTTCTTCTGAATATTCAGTGTTTTTTCTTTTTATATTTTAATTTTTATTATGAACTTACCAACCACCAATACAATCACAATCATGTCAATAAACAATCATTCCAGGGGGCAGCTAGAAATAGAGCAACCAGCCCTGGATTTAGGAGGACCTGAGTTCAAACCTGGACTCATACACTTAACACATAACCAGCCGTGTGACCTTGGGCAAGTCACCTAACCCCAATTGCCCTACTTTACCCCCTCCAAAAAAGACCCCAAACCAACCCCCCCCAAAAAACCCCCAATCATTCCAATGAAGAATGGAGTAGAAGATTATATCTAAAGCCATTAAAAAAGTATAGATTCAATCTCATAGTAACAACATTGGCCTGTGTATGTGTCCTTTTAAACTTTGTTTCCATTCTGTGTGTTTTTAATATGTTTTATCAGTTTTGAGGGGCACTTTTTATCATTACCCATTAACTTGTCCTACTATCTCCCCAGACAGAAACTCTCTCCCAACAAATAAACATAATCAAACAAATGAAGAAAAACATGCTACATATTGGCCATTTCTGAAAATGAACATCTTATTCTGTACTTCCAGTCCTCATCTCTTTGATAACAAGCCAAAGGCATGCTTCATTATCAGATGTTTGAAGTCATCGTTGTTCTCCAGTGTTCTTTCTACCTATATACACCACACTATTAAAATGGTAGAATGATCTAAGGTTCTCAGCTCTTAAACTCTGACTTGCTAATATTGAGTGTTCTGGTTTCCAGAAGGAATGGGAGAGCATAACTCCTATTTCTGACTCAGAACTTCTCTGTGATTGTACCTAGTACAGGGCTGTGCATGCCATGGTCATTGGTTACCCACACAGCTGCCAAATGCCTGTTACTCTGCCTGACTCAGTGGGGCAACAGCCGTCCCCAAGAAGAGACCTTATGAGAACTACTGTGTGAAGTGGCCAGCCTGGCAATACAGGCCTCATTCATTTTGGCTTCCTTTGTAATGCTGGCTCTTGGCTCCCACCCAGCCAGGGGGCTAGCCATCATTCCTGAATCATTAGGAGAGAGCCAGGGGAAGAGGCACATTATAGAAATAATAATTTAAAAATGTTTGGTATTCAGAAGAGTTGTGCGGCTTGATTTCCCCTCTTTTGTAAGCACTCCTTAAGCCCCTTGGAGGGTGTTTGCGTCAGGTCTGTATGTTGGCAGCCTGAGCCAAACTGATAGAAAGCAGACACTTCAAAGGGAAAAGCAAGTGAACACACCCTTGTGCTGAAAAACCACAGAATTCCTCTTAGGTCCAGAGACTGAATCAGATTTTCTCACCTCAACATGGTGGAATCAATCTGTACACAAAATTCATGGAGACCATCTGTGATATTTCAAGGAGGTTTGGAGAAAGAGTCAGCGTTTTTACTTCTGAAACAAAGTTTTCCAGATAGTACTCCTTTTCTACCCCAATATTTCAAGAATTTGGATCTTCCTTGCTGTAAGTATTGATAGGATTATAGATTTAGAGGTAGAAGGGAACTTGGAGACCATCTAATCCAAACCCCTCACCTTACAGATGCAGGAAATGTTAAATGACTTGCCCAAAGTTGCACAGGTTAGAAGTGAGATAGGTAGGATTGGAACTAAGGGCCTCTGACTTCATATCCAGTGCTTATTCCATTGGACCACACTGGTCTTTGATTGATAGAGATGATAATCCTTCTGTGAGTCTGAGCACAGTCTCCAGGAGAAAATGTAGCTGAAAAATTCACCTACCTGTGCCCAACCTGAGGAAGAACCTCTCTGACCTTATCCTGCTCTTGACCAACAGTCACATAATCTGTTGCCAGCCCTAGACTGAAGCTTTTCCCCCTTGGTGAGATCTACCAATGCTTGTGCTCCAATGGCTGGGTCTATAAGAGCCCAGGTCCATGATGAGGCATTGGAGGATGAATCTGGAGGAGGTCCTTAGTCATACCACCCAAATAAAGCATTTACGTATACGACATACTGACAATCTTGGCAGCCAATGGGAGGGAAGAGAGTTGAAGGAGGCCAGCAAGGTTCACTCCCTCTTGAATTTTTCCCTGATCTTAAATTTTTTAAAAATTAAAACATTTAGATTTATTTAATATTTATTTAGTAGTTTTGCTTTTGTGAATTTGGAACATGAACACTGGTGTATGGGGAAATGGGCAGATTGTGGTGGGAGGAAGTTGGACCTGGGAAATTAGGTTCGGGAAAGGTCAGGTACCTGATGAGGATGTAGAGGGATCAGAAATAGTTAGAGGTATTCTAGGAATGGGAAGAGGGTAAAGAAATTAGACAGATGGCAGAAGAGTGGAGTGGGCATGACTATTTGATGGCTGTTTATGTGCATGGTCTTCTCTGACTGTGAGCCCAACAAACACTGGGACACTGATGCCAACCACCTGCCATTCACAAGATGGCGGTCACTTCACTTATGGTCATTTCAGATGTCACAAATCCCTTTCTTCCCCTGTCTTTAATAGTACTCACATTGCATCTCAGTGCCCATTGCTTTACCCAGGGGTCAGGTAAGGGAATTCTTCCTTCCACTGCTGTTATTGTTACTGTGAGAATGACAGCTAGCATTCGTGTGACAGTTCCAGAGTTTCCATGGATTTTTCTTCCCAATGGCTCTGTTGTTTACATAGAACAAGCACTATTATTTTCAACTTTTAGATGAAGAAACTGAAGGTCAGAGAGTATATGTGACTTGCCCAGGGTCACACAGTTACAGAGCAGAAATTCAACTCTTTTCCCTACACCAATATTACCTCACTTGCTGCTGTAAACGGACACTATATCCTTCTGTGCTGCCTGTCTAAAAAATGCTGAATGGGGTCACTTCCAGGGCTTCTGAACAGCTGCTGCATCTTTCCTCAGGCCCAGACAAGCCTATTCCTATGTCATCAATCAGTGAAATCCAGCAAGTGCTTTGGGACCGGCCAGGGTGAAAGACAGAAAGTTCATGTGGGCATGTCCTCTTCACTCTCCAACCTCATGACAAAATTTGACAAGAGACCTTGATAGTCTCCGACCTAGAGAATGACTGACCTGACATAGAAAAGAAAAGAAATTCTTAAGCTTGGCTTGGTTATTTTTCCTCCTCCTTTCCTCCTCCCCTCCCCTCTCCTCCCCTCCCCTCTCCTCTCCTCCCCTCTCTTCTCCTCCCTTCTCCTCTTCTCCCCTCTCCTCTCCTCCCCTCCCCTCCCCTCTCCTTCCCTCCCCTCCCCTCCCCTCTCCTTCCCTCCCCTCCCCTCCCCTCCCCTCTCCTCTCCTCTCCCTTTTTCTTCTTTCCTCTCCACTCTTTACTTTTTTCTTTTTGTCATTTTAATTTTAATAACCAATTTTCTGGTATTTAGAATAAATCAAGAAGAATCTTTACTTTAAGAGAATTCCTTCAGTTGTCTCAATCTATACATGTATGAGAGTCACCGTCCAGGTGACAGTAACAGTAACAGTAACAGGCAAGATTATACCTTTTTAATATATAGCAGTTTATACTACGCTAAAGGATGGTACCAATGAATTCATGAAATTTCACCAGCTTCCTGTAAAGCAATGGGGAAGAATTGATGATCATAGCACGTGGCACACAGTGGGCATTTAATAAATGTTTATTGATTGTTTTAGATGGGGGAATCATTTTGACCTTGTTAAATCCAAGTTTGAAACCCAAATCTCCTTATTCTCTCATTACCTACTTAATCAAACAGATCAGTTTGCAATGAACTTTTGAATACTTAACAAAGGTACTCCCTTTTCTTTAACTGTTTTCCTTAAGAAAGGTTACCAATGCCTTTTGTTATTATACCACACACATTCCCCAATATCCTTCCCTCTGTACCACCAATTAAACTTATCCTTGTAACAAAGAAAAACAATTAAGCAAAAGTGACTAGCAAAGTATTATTCACTATAGTTCCCCACCTCTCTATTGAGAAGAGGGATGTGTGCTTCAGCTTCCTTTTGGGGGGCTAAGATTGGTCATTGCAATTAATCAGAGTTTGGCTCTCTTTTAGCTTTGTTTGTTTTTATGTTATTGTAGCTATTTTATATGTCGTTTTCCTATTTTTACTTACTCTGTATTAGTTCACTTACTCTGGATTAGTTTACACAAATCTTCTCATGTTTACCAGAATTTTTCATACTTATCATTTCTATAGTGCTACGATTTTCCATTTCATTCATATGCCACAATTTTTTCAGCTGATCTTCAATGGGGCTTACTTTATCTCTAGTTTTTGTCATTATAAAAAGTGCTTCTAGAAATGTCTTGATAGATGAGATGTATCTTTCTGTTGTTGACTACCTTGGCACATACATACTAGTGTTCTCTCTGCATTTTCTAGCATTCATTCATTCATTTATCTATCTATCTATCTATCTATCTATCTATCTATCTATCTATCTATCTATACTTAGACACCTGATTGAGTCACAGGGTATGGTAGATGAAACTGAAGTAGCTTTGCGCTGTCCAAAGAACTTTCCTGTCCATATCTTCTGCCAATCCAGGCCAGGACTTGAGTTCATCTTTCTGTAGGCTGTTTTCTTTTGAGGAAGTCAGGTCTGTCCATTGGCCCCTGGATCCTCCAGCTCTCTTGAACTTAAAAGGTCACTTTACAAACCTGGACAAGGCCTCCTGATGTTGATAGAGTAATCTTTCTATGCTATGAGTGAGTAAACCTTCTTTTGTTAACCATTGAATATCCTACAAATAGTACATTTTGTTCTAAAATCAGATCCTCAGTTACCAGGGGACTTGCTTGAGTCAGGTCAAGTCTAAGACATATCCAGATTCATAGATGTGGAAACCGAAATTTCAGAAAGATGAAATAATTTGTTTAGGGTCGCAAAGGTAGCGAATAGAAGGCGTATGGCTTGAACCCTCCATTTTCTGATTCTAAGCCCAAGGTATTTTATACATATCCTGCTGCCATTCAGAACCTTGCTATACTGTAATAACAGATGAATCTGCCTCTCTATCCCACCCCTTGCTCCCCTTTCATCGATATGATGGTGATCTTGGCTCTAAACTCTGATAAGGTGGCCACAATGTCACTAGTGGAACTTCTCTGGAGAGATCTCTCCCACCCAGCCAGAGAGCTTGACTTCAGATTCGGGTGGATGGGTGGGGCTACAGAATGGACAAAGGAATGACATTTCCCAGACATCTGTATGTAGAAGAACCTCCTTCCCTCATCACTCCCTTGCTGTTTTCCTTACAGCCTGGTAGCTCTGGCATAGGAGCCATTCAAATATTTTCCTTGTTTCCCCTCTGGTGTGATTGATTGTGGAAGTTTAGACATGGACTCTTTCCCATGTGGGCCTGCTCTGCCCTTTTCCTCAGGATATATATAAGGGTTTGTTTGAAGTGCCTGACCTGGCATAGATGCTGGACAAACAGAAGCACTCTGTGTAAAAGGGCCAAGGTAAGGAGTCCTTTCAGTGTAGCAGTCAGCACCTTTTGTTGGTCCAGACACCTCAGGATTGATTCAGGATTAACTGCACTTTGAAGTGGGTTGGATGGAGTAAATCTGCAGAGAGCAGCTTCCTGTAGAGACAAGTTTAATACTGTTTCTTTTGGTTCCTGCACTGGACAGATCAGCTAAGGAAAATACAGACCTCATTAGTGTCATTTTGGGCAAAAGAAATATGTATTTAGAGAAAGTCAAACCTTTTAGGGCAGAATTTCCCCAACTCGTTTGTCCCCATCACTTTGGGGTTTGAAAGCTACTTCAGGGCACCTGAAGTTCAGGTGAGTTCTGTGGCTACTTATCCAAACTACCAGTCACAGTGAGGAGCTCCTTGGCTACATCTTCCCCTCATAGTTATGAAAGTTGTCATAAAGAGAAAGGGGGATAATTCACTAGTGCCATTGGCTTGAGCCCCCATTGGTTCTTTCTCCCAAAGTTATCAGCTGAAAATCATTTGGTCAGAGGGCATTAAGTGGCTTCTAGAAAGAGACATTTACAAAGTATTTACTTTGAGAATTTAGCTTTTAGAAAGGGGTGTTTATCACAGTACCATAAAGCCAGTAGATATAAAACATCCTCTCAAAGTTCTGTGAAACACTCTTCTATAAGTCCATATAGAATCCAGGGGAAATTGGGCTCAAGCTTAAAGAACAAATGTGGCAAAGGGTGGGGGAGGGCTCCTAGCTCCTCATTGCCAGAGGTCCTTTTCTCCTAATTGTGGAGTGCTCAGGAAGCTTCTCTTAGGCATCATGACTTTGAATCCAATTTGGCTCCTGATATAAATGCTGCTGATCATTTTGAGTTTGGTGTCAGAGGCCTTGGGCTTCAATACTTACTAGCTGTGTGATTCTGGGTGAGCAAATGGGTCCAGAGAGGTTTGGAGACTAAGGGTCATTGTGCTAATTTAACTCTTTGGACTTTGTAGCCATACCTCATCTGCCTTTGCAGCCTGGAAATTCCCTGTGGCCTTTTCACTCTGGGAAAAGTCTCTATGCTCCTTGTGGCCCTTTGACCTCCACACCCTGGAAGTTCCCTATCACTGAACCATTCACCTGTTCTTGAAGTTTCCTTCACCCACTGCTAAGTTCTTTCCAGAGTCTCTATTTTGAGGAACAGTCATATTTCTTCTCTTAACCTTGCTTCTGATTCTACACACTTTATTACCAAGTCTCAGTGCATACCTTCTCTCTCTTTACCCCAGACCTTTTCAGCTTCCTTTTATGCTGTCTTACTTACCCCATTAGAATGCAAACTCCTGGAGGGCAGGTACTGTCTTTTTGCTTGTAATTTATATCAATTGCTTAGCATGGTGATTATTATAACATGTTATAAATGCTTAAATAATGCTTTTGTTGACTTTTCCGGATGGCTGAATTGGAGAAGCTGTTTAAGACACCATTGGAAAGATGGTGTCCAACATCTTTCATACTCTTTGACTGTTGACATCTGGCAAAAGGAGAAATGAGGAAGAAGACTTGCCCAAGGCCAATGTCAAAGTCTTGGCACCCCTTCCTCTCTAGTCCCCATCCTCTCTCCTGTTTCAGTGGTGTTCTAGAATACTACACAAGGTCCAATTTCTAGAAAATCTTTCCATTCCAGTTAACTAGATGGTTTTATACAGGATCTAGAGGGCTTAATGAGATACCATAGTCAAATAGAGCAGATCTTTTATCATTTCATTTCATCAATGGCTTTTAAAGACTTTTCACTTAGTCTAAGGTCTATTGATTGATTGATTAAAAGGTGTCTTCCCTGCTTAAGGTATCAAGCTAAAGTGAGGTGGGGTGGTTTTGGCTTCACATTTATACTCTCTCCTCAATTTTAATATTTGCTGTCCTCAGGAAATCTACTGGTTTGGCAAGATTCAAATCATGGGTAGCCCTCTAGTGACTTGGGTAGACTGTATGTTTTCCTTTACATGGCTTCCTCCATGCCTAAAGGGTTTTCAGGAAAAATCTATGTGGCCTAGTTTGTAATCGAATGCAGTAATTCACATGTTTTCATATCTCTAGACACATGGTGGTACAATCTAACAAACAAACATAATTTTTACAAAGTCCTCATTGGTTACTGCTTGTCTTGTTGCCTGCAAACAGAGCCTTCCCGGACACAGCAACATAAATAAAGAAAACAAAAATAAAAGGAAAAAAATCAAGCCTCCATTTCCATAGTGAAAACCTGGTCCCTTACAAAACTGCCTGAGCATATGGGGCTCTCTCCACAGGGATTAGGGACCTAGGTTAACTGGAAGTTAGTCCCTAACCTTTCAAGTGAGAAACCACTAACCTCTGGCTTAGTAGTTAAGGTGACACAGGCCTCCTGGCTCCAGAGGATAGAGTTCTCACCCTTCTCTCCTCCCAAGGAAGGTCCCCTCTACTTTATTTATTTATTTATTTATTTGAGGGGGGGAAGGCAAGGCAATTGGGGTTAAGGGACTTGTCCAAGGTCACACAGCTAGTTAAGTGTAAAGTGTCTGAGGTCAGATTTGAACTCAGGTCCTCCCTGGTGCTCTATTTACTTACCTAGCTGCCCATCCCTTCTACTTTAAGCTCAGTCGGATACCAGCACTGGATCTGGGCCTGGGGTACCTCACCCTCTCCTATGCCCACTGAAAAGGCCCCTGTACTCTGGGGACTCCTTCGTATCAGGAAGGTTCAATCATTGACCAACTTAAGAAAGGAAAAAAAATCAAACTTCCCCATCTTAAAAAGGAAAACTTAGTCTCCAGGGAGTTTTCCAGGCTACTTGGGGTTCTCCGTACAGGGTATAGGGACCTTGCATTGATTGAAAATCTTACTCCCCACCCTTAGGTGAGAAACTGAATTGTCCTGGGTGAAAAACTCTTCCATGGTTCCCTCAGTGCACAAGGTATCAACCAGAGTTCCAGTCACACTTTCTGGGTGTCCATCTTTGCAGGGTACACCAAAATTTCTCTAGGGCAACCTATATCATAGGTATTCTCCTTCAAACCTCTGGCAGATTTCCTTTGGGCCCCTATTCCAAAGGGCATCTGAAAATTTCCCCAATGAATCCCTGCTACTTCAAAGGTTCTCCTAAAGGAATTCCAAACTCATCCAGTAACAAGACAAGTAGGCTCAAAGACCAAAGCAAACAAGATCAAATAAGCCCAGAACAAAGGTGAGGCTCCCAGTGAAAGGGATTAAGCACATAAAATTGATTATTCTGGGATTTCTAGGCTAATATACAAACCTTTTCCAATGACCTACAGTATAAAAGAATCTCTGGTAAGCTGACTCAAGTCACAAATAAAGCAAGCATTCTAGATCTGCAAAGTAATAAAAAAAAATTCTGACCTATCATAGTATGCTCTCAGGAAATTGCTAGGCATCAGTATTTTATACTTTTCAGATTAACCTCAATATTAATACTTATACAGGATTTAGTAATACAGCAAATATCAATAGTTAAACATTAAATGAATCAACAAAAGCAAAAATAATTTAAAAAACTCCCCATCAAATCCCAATCTATTTAAGGAAACTCTCCAGAAAAACTGCTATACAATTGTAGTTTAAAATAAGAAAGAGAATAAAAAAATTATCATTTTCGCCTAGTGGATCTAATATATCTGTTAATGAAAGTCCCAGGTGGAAAATCTCTCTAGGGAGTCCCCACAAATATGAATTTTATCCTATGTGATGTCCCATATGTAGCCTGTATAAGCTCTGGGGTCTCCTTATCCAAACTCTCACTTCAGACAAGTTGGATTCCCAAAGCCAGGATAGCTACACCTCCCCTTCAGGGTTCTAGAGGTAACTTTGAGGAGAGCTGACCTTTAATGTCATTATCTCACGTGTGCTTCCCCCAAGATTATTTTGGGAATCATTGAGAATCAAATTAGTCAGCTAGCCTTGGAGTAGCTTTTAGAAAAGGGAATTTCCAAGCTGGGTCATTAAGAACAGTTAGTACAAAACATCCTCCCCAAAAGTCTGTTTTATATTCTCCGACAAGTCTGTACAAAGTCCAGGGGAAAGTGGGCTCAAGCTTAGCACATATGGCCAAGGGTGTATATGTGGGGTAAGGATTTGTCTCTCCTGTGTGATGAAAATACTTTTTTCCTAGTTGTGGGAAGCATGGTGAATCTGCATCTAATTTGTCCTTGGTTCCTCATATAGACATTTCTGGATGGCTGATCTGGAAATGCTGCTTTAGATATTAATAAGAACATGGGAAGCCCAACATTCTGCAGAGCCCTTGAGACTAGAAGATTATCCTCTGATTAAAGAGGAAGGGGAAGAAGGAAGGAGACCTACTCAAGGCCAAAGATGACTCCTCCTGTTATGCAAGACCCGGAAGGTATAGCAAAAGCCAGTTGCAATAGACCTCTCTTCTGGTTCATTTCACTTCATCTAATGACTTTCAGAGCCTTTTTGTACTTGGTCTAAGGTTTTTTGATTGCTTGTACAGGAAGCACTTAGAAGATGACACAAGGCTGCATGTGATATAACACCTTGCACAGAGTGAATAGATGCTCAATAAATATTCAATAAATGAAGTGTTAAAGTATATTATATAGACTATGTGGGACAAGAGTTTAGAGAATAAAGAGATCAGAATAGGCTATTTGTGGGGGAGACAGGCTTGAATTGAAAGTGGAAGAATGGGTAGGATTTTGATAGATAGAGAGAAAGAGAGGGTGCTCCAGGAAAGGGGCAGCATGAGCAAAAGCAGGGCAGTGGGAATTAGCATGGTATGTGCATGGAGCAGTGAGGTCTTTTGAGAGACTGACTAGAGTGAAAAATTAATGCTAGGGAGAGCATGAAACAAGGCTGGGAAAGTTGAATGGATGGTTAAGGTCCTTGAATACCAAGCAGAGGAGTTTAGATGATGTCATTAATGATAGTGAGCCCTTGTATATTCTTCCATCCATCCATCCATCCATCCATCAATCAATCAATCAATCAACATTTATTAAGTGCCTACTATGTGTGGACACTGTGCTGAGTGCTGGGAATACAAAAAGAGGCAAATGACAGTCTCTGCCCTCAGGGAACTTATACTCTAATGGGGGAGACAACATGCAAACAAATCTATAAAAAGCAAGCTATCTACGGGATCAATACAAAATAAGTATCAAAGGAAAGCACTGGAATTAAGAGGGGTTGGGGGAAGCTTCCAGTAAAAGATGGACTTTTAGCTGGCACTTAAAGGAAGCCTGGGAGGTGGGTATGTGGAGCAGATTAGGAAGAGCATTCCAGATAGAATGGAGTGTCTTGTTCACGAAATAGCCAGGAGGCCTATGTTGGAGGCCTGTTTTGCTGGATTAGAGAGTAGATGTAAGGGAGAAAGGTACAAGAATGCTGGAAAGTAGGAGGGAGCTAGGTTATGAGGGGCTTTTGATGTCAAATAGAGCATTTTGTATTTGATTCTGGAAGTGATTGGGAGCCACTGTAGGAGGATTCAGACTGCACTTTAGGAAAACCACTTTAGTGACTGAATAGAGGATGGATTGGAGGGGGAGAGACTTGAGGCAGGCAGACCCATCAGCACAAGGTGATGAGAGCCTGCACCAGTGATGTCAGTGTCAAGAGAGAGAAGGGGTCATGTTGGATACTGCAAAAGTAAAATCAAGAGGCATTGGTGACAGCTTGGATATGGGGACAGGCGTGGTGAGAGAGTAAGGAATCCATGATGACCTCTAGCCTGAGTAAGGCTCAAAGCTTAGGAAGAAGCACCTCCAGATGCATTTTTTTCTCATGTATAACCAGTTCCCTAACATAAAATATGCTTTGAAGTCAAATAGATGTTTGGTGTTCACTCTGGTTCCTTCCCCTTTCTCCTATCTCTCTATTAAGCAGACAGGGACCCGATCAGCTAATGACAACTTACATTGATATGGTATTTTGCAGTTCAAAGGGTAGAGGAAACTAAGGCCAGTGATGTTGAGTAATATGCCTGTGATCACACAGTAAGAGCCAAAGTGCTGATGCAGAGTCCTGTCTTTTGGTTCTAAGGCCAGGGTGCTTCCTGCTATACTATGTGTTGGTCCTTCCCAGCTGCAACATTCCACAGCTCTTTGAAATGATTCTTTTCAATGCTAGGTGGGCCAGTAAAGCCAACTCAAGAAATGACAAAGGGATGCTTACAAGTGGCATCATCCTTATACTAGAGGGCTTTAAACTGACCTTGTATTGGGGATGTTGCCGAAATCTGGATGCCTATGTATTGATAGGACTGGATGACTTCTGAAAATTAGTGATGCTGGCTGATGGCCCTGTGAGCTAGAGTGCTGGTCTTATGTCTCTGTAGAGAGACCCCCACCAACACCGGTGTCTTCTCTTTACAGGGAAACTGCCTGACAAACTGAAGTCATTTTCAGTTCTAGCTTTCAGACAGAAATGTAAGTCCAAAGCTTTGGCCTTAACAAGGGAGGAAGGGACTTTTCTTGCTTTCCCCTCACTCCAACCAAAGAGCTGATATTTGACAGTCCTTGAGAAAACTGAGGTTCTAGCTTTCTATTCTGTGGCTGCAGGGAATGATCAGAGATATGATTTTGGTAAAAGTGGGCAGATGTTTCATTACTAAAAGTAAACTTTCTCTCCTTCCTTCTTCACGTTAGATTTGCAATAATGGAACCTGGGCCTTGTCAAACAGGCTTCACACCATAGGGTAGATATAAGTCGAGTCTCCTATTGACACCAAATCTGCTTGGACTCCAGGCCTTTGGAAGCTCTGTGAAGGGAATTGAATTGGGAGGAGGTCTGAGATCAAAGATAGAGAATGACATAATCTCAGGCAGTGCTTCAAGTGGAGAGAGTTTTAGATAGAAATGAGGAGAGATAAACAAAGGAAAATCATCCTTTTCCATTCTTCCTTGTCTTCCTTTGACACTTTATTTGTATTGTAGAGGCCTGAAAACTGAAGTCTGTTTCAGCACCTTCCAAGATAAGTGCACAGATTCAGCTGTAAGATTAGGATTTGCTTTTATTGTTCCAACTCAATGCTCTTCCATCAAATCCCTCATCAGCCCAGCCGCCTGCTTCTCTCCTTCCCTAACCCTAAGACCCAGAGTCCATTTACCTTCTTATCTTGACTGTCATTCGATCCTCTTTCAACTCAGGCTGTGGACATTTGCCTGGACATCAGGATCGTGGAGTTTAAGCTGAAAGTGACCTCAGAGGTCAACTACTCTAAGATCCTCAGACCCTTATTGTACAGGTGAGGAAATTAAGTAAGTTGTTCAGGCAAAGAGGTCACCCAGGCAGTAAGGAACACAGGTAGGATTTGAACTCAAGTCCTTGACCCTAGAACAAGGGTTCTTTCCATTGTATGATGCTGTTACATTGGTTTGAGGACTGGGTTCTTAGTGGACTCTTCTTTGGAGATGCTGAAGATTCCCACATTTGCCCTCCTGTGAACTCTTGGAGGATCACAGAACTTCAGTGTTGGAAGGCATCTTAGAGGTAATAAGTGGCCTACTCTGGGTTAGTTAGTGACAAAGCTCAATATTCCAGATCCTCAGCCCTGTGCTCTTTTCACTATCGACACAATTTTTTTCTCTCATTTCTTCTTTTCACTTGCTGCCTTGCCTACCATTTTGTCTGTGCATTCATTGTCTTTCCAAATAGATTGTGAGGCTCTTAGGATAAGGGTGCTAGAGCTGGGAAGAACTTCAGAGGCGATCTAGTACCACTCTTCAGTGACCTGCCCAAGGTCCTGGGCAGTAAGCTCAGAGGTGCATTTGAATCCATGCCCTCTGAATTCACTCTCTCATGACGCTTCCCCAGACAGATGGTTTCCACCGTGGGTTTCCAGTTCTATAGTTCCATTTTCTAAGCTTCTTGAAGGTAAGGGTTGTTTAAAGTTTTTGGTTTTTTTTCCTGCCTTGCCCCTATCACTTAGCACAATGACCTCCTGGGAAGGGGAGGAGGGGTTCTCAGTATATGTTTGATTGATTCCTCCAGGTGTTTAAAACCCAGAGATTCAGCTCTGCCTCTCAAGCAAAAGCTGTCGGGAGTCCCACTGTACTGAGTCGTGAAGCTGATGCCACAGCAATCTTGAGTCTCTTTGTGAAGCACTGGAACCCAACTGTCAGTGCTGAACAAGTGTGAAGCCATGATAATGGGCCTAATAAATTCCCCTTGTACTTTCAAGAGGATGTGGTCCTTTTCACTTCCTGTCCCAAACTGTTGTCTATTGTTGCACCATCCAACAGCTGCTGGGCACCAAGGCATGGCTGCATTCCAATGGTGGGGGAAATAGTTCCTAAATTTGGTCTGGCACAGTTGCAGGCTCATGAGCTTATAGATTCAGAGCTGGAAAGGAGATGTACAGGTCATGGATTCCAACTCCTTCATTTTACAGATGAGGAAACTGAGGCACAGGGAAATTTAATCACATGCCCAGAATCTCACAGAGTTGGGGTTTGAACTAAGATCCTTTTACTTCAAATCCTACATCTGTTCTACTGTATTGGGATACTTCCCAAATGAAGTGATATATTGCAGAGCATATCGGAAGTTGTGAGAATTAGGATTTGGAGTTAGAAAGGCTGGTATAGATCACCTAGAGCAAGAAGCATTTATTAAGTGAGCTTTGTTTTCTAGGCACTGTGCCAAGCACATTACAAACTTTATCTCACTTGATCCTTTCAACAGCCTTGGGAGGTGGGTGCCTTTATTACCCCCATTTGACAGTTTAGAAAATAGAGTCAGGGAGAGATTGGCTTGCCCAGGGCCACACAGCTAGTGAGTGCCTGAGTTCAGATTTGAACTCAGGTCTTCCTGACTCTAGTCCCAGTGCTCTATCCACCGTACCACCTAGCTGCCCAACACTTGAATTTTCAGATGTGAAACTGTGCTCCAGGAAGGATAAATGATTTGTCTAAAGTCTCATCATTAGTAAGATTGGGATTTGGATCAATGTCCAATAGTGCATCCAAATCCAATATTCTTCCATTCTAGCATTTTGCCTTTCTTATTAGTTTCTTTCATAGTGGGGATCAGGGCAATTAGGTAGCACAGTGGAGTAGAGAACCAAGCCTGGAGTCAGGAAGACCTGAGTTCAGATCTAACTTTAGACACTTACTGGCTGTGTGACTCTGGGCAAGTCACAACTCTATTTGTCTCAGTTTTCCTTATCTGTAAAATGAGCTGGAGAAGAAAACGACAAATCACCCTGAATGAGGTCACAAAGAGTCGGACATGACTGAAAAACTACTCAACAAAAGGGATCAATAATAGGGATCAATAAACTAAAGTTAACATAAACACATATTTCTGTATGTGTCTGAATATATATGTATATATGTATGTATACACATATACATATATGCATATAGTGTGTGTGTGTGTGTGTGTGTGTGTGTGTGTGTGAGAAAGAGAGAGAGAGAGAAAAAAAGAGAGACAGACAGACAGACAGATAGACAGAGGAAGACAGAGTGTTACAGAGAGAGATTCTATTCAAACATGCCCATACAAAATGACTAGTGCCTGGAATATGCCCTTCCATTTGTGAAACTGTGATTTGGGAGGAGTTCAAAAGAAGGCAGGGCTTTTAGACCCTCACTATTTCTTTTCCTTTTTTTGGAGGGGCAGTTGGGGTTAAGTGACTTGCCCAAGGTTACAGGCTGGTAAGTGTTAAGTGTCTTGATACCGGTTTTGAACTCAGGTCCTCCTAACTTAAGGGCCAGTGCTCTATTCACTGTACCACCTAGCTGCCCCACCTCATGATAAAGTTTTATCTTTAGATCACTGAAGACTTAAAAGAGGACACTATAGACTGTCCTTAATTATTAGGCTATTGGCTAAGATGGACACTATTTAGATAAGCTATATGTATATGAAAGGTGATTACAGAGTTACAGAGATACAAGAAATTTGCTTTCTGTGACTCATTGAAAAGGATGGAAATATAATGGAAAGTAAGAGAGACAACCCTGATAACTTTTTACAAGGACAGAAATTTAAAGAAAAAAAGCAAAACAAACCCCCCAAAACTTGGGGTGACAAAAGTCACACAGATCATTTGCTTAACGTAGTGCATTGAAAATAGTTCGAACTGACCCGAGTAGCCAGTCTTTCTTTAAAACTTATCTTAAACAGTTGAAATGTTGAAAGAGTCTTTTTGGTTATTGCAAAACTAGGTTTTGGCATAGTCTTTATAGCCCAACCCATGCTTTCAGGGATGATTGAGAGAGGGGTAAACCCCAGAGCTGGGAGCATAATTTACCTTTAAACATAGCCAGCAGTTAGACAACACTCCCATACTTCCATGTTAAAATCTTATCCCCAGATCACCCTGAATTCAGGCAATAGAGACTAATTCTAGGACCTTAAGCCCAAGAAAAGATGATCCAGGTCTTGGGTGGTGTTTCTGAATGATGATTAGGGGGCAGGGACTGAGGAGGAGAGCCTTGCTTATGAATAGATGACCCCCATGGTTGTGTGGTTGATTCTAAAAACCTTAACTGTGGACCCTGGGGAACTCTTACTCTGGAGAAATTCATTCCATCTCCAGGCCTTTCCTCCTGGAATCCTGGATCTGATCAATTTCAGGAGGTGTGAAATGAATTTTTGGTCCAATAAAACAGCTTCTGACTCCTCCCTTTTTGGTTTTGATTTATTTTATTTTATTATTTTTTTTTGATCTCCAGTAAGGACCTTGTCCCTAGCTTTGGAATTTAAAGGATGGTGTTATATTGTCTCCATTTACATCGACTGCACTCTGCACGTGGACTTTCAGTATTTCACAAAGCAAGTGAGGTAACTCCATAGGATTACCAGTCTTTGGAACAACCCCTCCGTCCCCACCTCAATAAACCCCATACAGAGAAAAGAGTATCTCTTGCTCAGAAGACTAGCTTTCCCAGTAAAACCACACACAGCACAAATATTTGGACAGAAATGAGTTGAGTTTCCAGAAACTTTGGTGTGTGAAAGAGAATATCCAAAAAAAGAAAAAAAAAGGAAAGAAAAAGAATAGAAAAAGGAAACAACCACCCCCAAATACCATTGTAAATTATACCCTCCAAAGGGCAAAGGAAAATATTCTGTCAACATTAGTGCAATATTTTCAAGTTTGCAAAGTACCTTGTATGCATGCATTATTTCTTTTGAGCCTTGTGACAATCTTGTGAGGTAAATTCCAAAGTCTTTCCCCCATTTTACAGGTAACCAATCAATCATCAGGCCTTTATTAAGTGCCTACCATATGCCAGGCACGATTCTAGCCATTGGGAATACAAAAACAAAAGCAAGAAGCCTTTGTTCTAGAAACCTGTCCAAAACTGAACTCATTATCTTTCCCCTAAAAGCCTTCCCCCTTCTAATCTTTATTTTTTCAAGGTCACCACCATCTTCCCAGTCACTCAGGCTTGCAACCTAGATGTAATCCTCAGCTTCTCACTCACAAGTCTCCCCCTCCTCTCCATCTGATCTGTTGCCAAGGATGATCAATTTTACCTCTTGACTCCTCCCATTTTGAATAATAGGAAGAACCTACCAGGTTCTCTAACAGGAGTAGGCTCTCTACTGGGAAGAATTTAAAGGATGGTGTTATTTTGTCTCCTCTCACATCGACTGTACACTACATGTGTGGACTTTTAGTATTTCACAAAACTCCATAGAATGGCCAGGCCTTGGGACAATCCTCCCCCTCCACCTCGTTTACACCATGCTCCTTCTCTCTCCTGATATTGCCACCACCTTGGTGCAGGCTCTAATCTCTTCACACTTGGACTATTGCAATGGCCTACTGGTTGGTTCCCTCTGCCACAAGTCTCTCCTCACTTCAATCTATTCTCCAATTTGCTGTCAAAGTGGACTTCCTAAAATACCTACCAAGCTACCCTCCTTGCCACCCCCACTCAGTAAACTCTAGTGGCTCCCTATTACCAGCAGAATAAAATATAAAATACCCTGTTTGGCATTCAAAGTCTTTTATAACCCAGCTGCCCTGTCTCTTACCTTTACAATCTTCTTACACCTCATACACCCCTCAAACTCTGTGATCCAATGATACCAGCCTCCTTGCTGTACCTGGAAAAAGACACAAAGACACTCAATCTTCTGACTTCAGGTATTTTCGTTGGCTATCCCTTTGCCTGGATTGCTTTCTACCTCATCTCTGCCTCCTGGCTTACCCTGGCTTCATTTAAAGCCCAGTTAAAGTCCTACCTTCCATAGGAAGCCTTTCCCAATCCATCCTTAATTCTAGTGTCCTCCCTTTGTTGATTATTTTCATTTTATCAATCAATCAATCAATCAATCAGTAAACATTTATTAAGCGCCTAATATATATGAGGCACTGGGCTTAGCACTAAGGATACAAAAAGGCAAAAGGAAGTTCTTGCCTTAAAGAGCTCTCAATCTAATATGGGAGACAATATGAAAATAAATTTATATAGAGCAAGTTATACATAGGATAAATAGGAAATAATCAACAGAGGAAAAGCTGGAAGTAAATAGGTACCATATATATGATTGTAATGGAATACTATTGTGCTGTAAGAAATAAAAAGCAGGATGATTTCAGAAAAACCTGGAAAGACTTACATGGACTGATGCATAATGAAGCAAACAGAACCAGAAGAATGTTGTACATGGTAACAGTAATATTATCTGGTAAAGAATAGTAAATGACTTAGCTGTTCTCAGCAATACAATGATCCAAGAAAATCCCAAAGGACTAATGATAATGATGAAGCATACTATACACCCCTAGAGAATGAACTGATATTGTTTGAATGTAGACTGAAGCATGTTATTTTTCACTTTCTTTCATTATTAATTCTTTTATTCAAGTCCTTGTACACAAAATGATGAATATGGAAATGTTTTACATAATTGTACATGTATAACCTATATCTGATTGTTTTCTGTCTCAGGGAGTATGGATAGAATTTGGAACTTAAAACTTTATTTTTATTTCTTTTTCTTTTTTTGGTCTTTATTAATTTGTTCTTTTACTTTTAGTTTACAAGATTCAATTCCATAATTCCTTGAGTTTCAAATTTCCTTTCCCTCCCTCCCCTCCCCACTCCCCATGATGGCATACAATTTAGTATAAAATCTGCAAATACTTTCACATCAGACATTAGTCAGGTTACAGAGGCAGATTGTATTAGATGGAATGAAAAATGGTAAAGAGGAAATAAAACCAAACAATAAAAAGAAAAAGATCAAGTAGTTTGCTTCAATCAGGATTCAAACTCAGTTCTTTCTAGTTCTTTCTCTGGATATAGACATCTCTCTCCATCATGAGTCTTTTGGGATTGACATATCACTGCATTGCTGAGAAGAGTCCAGTCTGTCATAGTTGGTCATCACACATATGTTGTGTCTGTGATTGTTTACAGATTTCTCCTGGTTCTACTCTTCTTACTCAGCATCAGTTTGTATAAGCCTCTCCAGGTAAATATGAAGTCCATCTGCTCCTCATTTCTTATAGCACAATAGTATTCCATTACATGCATATACCACAACTTGTTCAGCCATTCCTCAATTGATGGGCACCCCCTTGATTTCCAATACTTTGCCACCACAAAAAGAGCTGCTATAAATATTTTTGTACATATGGGTCTTCCTCCCACTTCTATGATCTCTTTGGGATATAACCCTAGAAGTGGTATTGCTGGGTCAAAGGGTATGAAATTATTTATAGCCCTTTGGGCATAATTCCATATTGCTCTCCAGAATGGTTGGATCAGTTCACAACTCCACCAGCAATGCATTAGTGTTCCAATTTGCCCACATCCTCTCCAGCATTTGTCATTTTCCTGTTTTGTCATCTTAGCCAATCTGCTTGTTTGTTTTGATTTGCATTTCTCTAATCAATAATGATTTAAAGCATTTCTTCATATGCTTATAGATATCTTTAATTTCTTTCTCTGAAAACTGCCTGTTCATATCCTTTGACCATTTATCAATAGGGGAATGACTTGTATTCTTATAGGTTTGACTCAATTCTCTGTATATTTTAGAAATGAGTCCTTTATTAGAGACATAGGTTGTAAACATTCTTTCCCAATTTTCCCATCTTCCTCTTAATGTTGGTTACATTGGCTTTGTTTGTACAGAACCTTTTCAATTTAATGTAATCAAAATTATCCATTTTGCATTTTATAATGTTCTCTAATTCTTGTTTGGTCATAAAGTCTTTCCCTCTCCACAATTCTGACAGGTAAACTATTCCTTGCTTTCCGACATTGCTTACAGTATCATCCTTTATGCCTAGATCATGCACCCATTTAGACTTGATTTTGGTATATGGTGTTAGATAATGGTCTATGCCCAGTTTGTGCCATACTATATTCCAGTTTTCCCAGCAATTTTGGTCAAATAGTGCATTCTTATCCCAAAAACTAGGGTCTTTGGGTTTATCAAACAATAGATTACTATACTCATTGATTGCTGAATCTCGTGCGCCCAATCTATTCCATTGATCCACTACTCTATTCCTCAGCCAGTACCAAGTAGTTTTGATGACTGCTGCTTTATAATACAGATTAAAATCTGGTATAGCTAGTCCACCTTCCCTAGCATTTCTTTTCATTAATTTCCTTGATATTCTGGATCATTTGTTCTTCCAAATAAATTTTGTTACTATTTTTTCTAGCTCTATAAAGTAGTTTTTTTTGGTAAATTGGTATGGCACTAAATATATGATTTAGTTTGGGTAAAATTGTCATTTTTATTATATTAGCTCAACCCAGTCATGAGCAATTGATATTTTTCCAGTTAGTTAAATCTGACTTTATTTGTGTGATAAGTGTTTTGTAGTTGTGATCATATAGGTCCTGGGTTTGTTTTGGCAGGTAGATTCCCAAATATTTTATAATATCTACAGTAACTTCAAATGGGATTTCTCTTTCTATCTCTTGCTGTTGAGTTTCATTAGAGATATAGAGGAATGCTAAAGATTTATGTGGATTTATTTTATATCCTGCAACTTTGCCAAATTTAGTTATTGTCTCAAGTAGTTTTTTTACTTGATTCTCTAGGATTCTCTTAAGTATATCATCATATCATCTGCAAAGTAATAGCTTGGTCTCTTCTTTGTCTAATTTGATTCCTTTGATTTCTTTTTCTTCTCTAATTGCTACTGCTAATATTTTGAGTACCAGATTGAATAAGAGGGGTGATAGTGGACACCCTTGTTTCACTCCTGATCTTATTGGAAATGCTTCTAGCTTATCCCCATTGCATATAATACTTACTGATTTGTTTTAAATAGATGCTACCTATTATTTTAAGGAAGGCTCCATTTATTCCTATACTTTCTAGTGTTTTTAGTAGGAATGGAGGTTGTATTTTGTCAAAAGCCTTTTCTGCATCTATTGAGATAATCATGTGTTTTCTGCTAGTTTTATTGTTAATATGCTCAATTATACTGATGGTTTTCCTAATATTAAACCATCCTTGCACTCCTGGAATAAATCCTACCTGATCAAAGTGTATTATTCTTGTGATAAGTTGCTGTAGTCTTTTAGCTAATATTTTATTTAAAATTTTTGCATCTATATTCATGAGGGAAATTGGTCTATAATTTTCTTTCTCTGTTTTCTCTCTTCCTGATTTAGGTATCAGTACCATATTTGTGTCATAGAAAGAATTTGGTAGGACTCCTTCTTCACTAATTTTCCCAAATAGTTTGTAGAGTATTGGAATCAATTGTTCTTTAAATGTTTGATAGAATTCACTAGTAAATCCATCTGCCCCTGGAGATTTTTTCCTAGGGAGTTCACTGATGGCTTGTTTGATTTCTTTTTCTGAGATGGGGTTATTTAAGCAATTTACTTCCTCTTCAGTTAATCTGGGCAACTTGTATTTTTGTAAATATTCTTCCATTGCACTGATTGTCAAATTTATGTGCATACAATTGGGAAAAATAATTCCTAATTATTGTTTTGATTTCTTCTTCATTGGAGGTAGATTCACCCTTTTCATTTTTGATACTCATAATTTGGTTTTCTTCTTTTTTTTAATCATATTGACTAAAGGTCTATCAATTTTATTATTTTTTTTTCATAAAACCAGCTCTTAGTTTTATTTATTAATTCAATAGTTTTCTTAATTTCAATTTTATTAGTCTCTCCTTTGGTTTTCAATATTTCTAATTTAGTATTTAATTGGGGATTTTCAATTTGTTCTTTTTCTAGCTTTTTCAATTGCATGCCCAATTCATTGACCTCCATTTTCTCTAATTTATTCATGTATTCACTCAGGGATATAAAACTTCTCCTAAGAAATGCCTTTAATGCATCCCACAAATTTTGATATGTTGTCTCATTATTATCATTCTCTTGAATGAAATTACTGATTGTTTCTATAATTTCTTGTTTGACCCACTCATTCTTTAGGATTAGATTGTTTAATTTCCAATTAATTTTTAGTCTATCTTTCCATGGCCCTTTATTGCATATAATTTTTATTGCATCATGATCTGAGAATGATGCATTTAATATTTCTGCCTTTCTGCACTGAATTGTGAGGTTTTTATGCCCTAGTACATGGTTTATTTTTGAGTATGTACCATGAACCACTGAGAAGAAAGTATATTCAGTTTTCTCCAGAGATCCATCATATCTAGTCTCTCTAAAATTCTATTTGCCTCCTTAACTTCATTCTTGTTTATTTTGAGGTTAGATTTATCAAGTTCAGAGAGGGGGAGATTAAGGTCCCCCCACTAGTATAGTTTTGCTATCTATTTCTTCCTCTAATTCCTTTAACTTCTCCTCTAGGAATTTGTATGCTATACTACTTGGTACATATGTGTTAAGTAATGATATTGCTTCATTCTCGATGGTGCCTTTTAGCAGGATATAGTTTCCTTCCTTATCTCTTTTAATTAGATCTATTTTTGCTTTTGCTTTATCTGAGATAAGGATTGCTACCCCTGTTTTTTTTTTACTTTAGCTGAGGCATAATATATTCCACTCCAGCCTTTTACCTTTGTCCTATGGGTATCCCTTTGTTTCAAATGTGTTTCTTGTAGACAGCATATTGTAGGATTATGGTTCTTAATCCATTCGATATCAGCTTCTGTTTTATGGGAGAGTTCATCCCATTCACATTCACAGTAATGACTATCTGTCTCTTCCCCTCCATCCTATTCCCTCCCCTGATTATGTTTTTGTTTCTTCCTTCTCCCTTCCCCTCCTTAAGGGTTTCCCTTTTGACCACCACTTCCTTCAGTGTTCCTACCTGATTACCTCCCATCTTTACCTACCCTCTTCCCTTACTACTATTTCCCTCCCCTCTAATCCCCCCCTTCTTATCCCTCCCTTACTCTCCTACTGCCTATAGGACACAATAGATTTTTATACTTATTAGAGTATGTTATTCCCCCTTTGACCCCCAAACCAATGAGAGTAAATTTCATACACTGCTCCTCTCCCTCCCTCCTTTTCCTCTATTTAATGAATTTTCATGTCTATTCACATTAGAATCTTAAACTTAAACTGATTATATTGATCCCTCTTTGAACCAGAACCAGTGAGAAAAATGTTCAAATGATGTTCCTCTCCCTCTTTCCTTCCCCTCTTCTATAGTGTCTTTTTATGCCTCTTTGAATGGCATACTTTACCTTTTTCCTGTCTCATCCTTTCCTTTTATCGAATTACAATCCCTTTGATCCCTTTAAAAAGGTTTTTTTTTTTTATCTTCAGATTAGTTCATTCATACCCACACCCTCTATCTATGTATAACCCTTTTAAAGGTCATGATAATCATATAAATTTCAATATTGACAGTTATCAGCTTCTCATATAGGGATGTGAACATTTTGCTCTTGTTGCATCCCAAGTTATGTGCATGTGTGCATGAGTGTGCATGTGTGCATGTATGTATGTGTGAGTGTGTGTTTTCCTTGTTTACCCTTTTATGTTTTTCTTGGGTCTTGTAATTGGAGATCAAATTTTCCATTGAGCTCTGGCTTTGTGATCAGGAAAGTCTGGAAGTCTCTTATTTCATTAAACGACCATCTCCTTGCCTGAAAGATTATGCTCAGTTTTGCCGGGTAGTTAATCCTTCATTGCAGTCCTAGTTCTTTTGCCCTACAAAATATCAAATTCCAGTCCCTCCAATCTTTTAATGTAGAAGCTACTAGGTCCTGTGTGATCCTGACTGTAGTTCCATGATATTTGAATTGCTTCTTTTTGGCTGCTTGCAAAATTTTTTCCTTAATCTTGTAATTCTGGAATTTGGCTACTATATTTCTTGGAGTTTTCAATTTGGGATCTCTTTTAGGAGGTGTCCGGTGAATTCTTTTGATAACTATTTTATCTTCTGATTCTAGGACTTCAGGATAGTTTTCTTTGACAGTCTCTTGGAGGATGTTGTCTAGGCTGCTTTTTTCATCATGGCTTTCCGGTAGACCAATAATTCTTAAGTTATCTCTCCTGGATTTGTTCTCTAGTTCAGTTGTTTGTTCAGTGAGATATTTTACACTTTCTTCCAAATTTTCAATCTTCATGTTTTTTTTTTGATTGACTCTTGGTTCATCATAGAGTTCTGAGTTTCCGTTTGACTGATTCTAATTTTTAGTGAATTATTTTCTTCAGTTAGTTTTTGAAGGTCCTTTTTTAGGGAGGTATTTTCTCCAATTACTTCACTCGTTTTACTTTTTAAGGATTTGTTTTCTTCAGTGAAACTTTTTTCCAATTTGGTCACTGTAGATTTAAATTTGTCTTCTGCCTCCCTAATTTGGTCTTTAAAATCATTCTTAAGCTCCTCCAAGAATGCTTTTTGGGCTTGAGACCAGTTCACATTTCCTTCTGTGGTCTCAGGTGTGAGTATAGAGTCCAAGTTGTCCTCTGTATTTGGTTGTTCTTGATCTACATAATAAGCTCTGGTCAATTTTCTTGCCTTCCCCTTCTTCTTCTCAGCTTCCTTCCTTCCCATTGTAATTTCCTGTTTCCTAATTTTTCAGGTTGGGAGCTAATGGCTTGGTTGTTGACTTTGAATGCTGTAGCCTCTGGGTGTCTAGTTTGAGGCCAAGGCAGGATTCTTAATGTTCCCCCTGAGGTAGGTTGAGGCACACAGAGTAATCTGTGGAGGAGGGGTGGTCTATCCACTTCAGATTTCTGCCTCTATACCCCTGGTCTACAGCTCAGGAAGGCTTTTGCTTGTCAGGTGGGGCTTCTTGGAACCCCTCCCCCTCTTCTCTTCAGACTCCTTGCTGCCTCAGTTACACCCCTTCTCAATGACTCCCAAGCCTGAGGCTATTTCCACTATCTCAGGATTTCACTCTGGGTGGGACACTTATCTTTGGGTTTTCTAGGTCAGGGAGGGGGAATTGGAGCAGCCAGAGTTTACTTTGTCATCCTGAGCCCTGGACTGACAGGCAGGAGATTTCTAAACTTCCAGGCTGGGGGCTGATAGCCCCAGGAGAAGCTGCTATCTCTGCTGGGTACCCCCAGCCCTCTCTTACCCAGCTCCAATGATTCCTCCCATCCCTTGGTGAGATGCTGCTGAGACGGCTGCTTATCGCCCTTGGGATGGTGGGTCTGCTGGCTGGGGCTCCTTCTCTCTCTGCTGTAGTCTACTCCTGTGCTCTCTAGTCCGAGCTGATGCAGCCCCATTTGCTCCCCGCTGTCCCTATCTGGACCCACATGGGTGCTTTCCTGGGCTGGATTCTGCCACGCTCTGGAACTTAAAACTTTAAATAAAAGTGTTTGAAAAAGAAACCCTATAATTTTGGTAGAGGGTCTATAGGCTTCACCAGAAGGAGTCAATGACAGAAAAACAGGTTAAGAATCCATGCTCAAACAATATTGTTATTACCGTGTACAATGTTCTTCTGGTTCTGTTCATTTCACTATACATCAGTTCATGTCAGTCTTTCCAGGTTTTTCTGAAATCATCCTGTTTGTCATTTCTTTTTTTTCTTTTTGGAGGGCAATTGGGGTTAAGTGACTTGCCCAAAGTCACACAGCCAGTAAGTGTGTCAAGTGTCTGAGGCTGGATTTTAACTCAGGTCCTCCTGACTCCAGGGCTGGTGCTCTATTCACTGCACCACCTAGCCTCCCCCTGTTTGTCATTTCTTATAACACAACAATATTCCATTACAACCATATGTGTGTGTGTGTGTGTGTGTGTGTGTGTGTGTGTGTGTGTGTGTGTGTATTAGTCCCTATTTACTTGAGCTGGGGAAGGAAAAACAAACCATTCTGTTATCTTTGCCAAGAAAACCCCAAATAGAGTCCTGAAAAGTCAGACACAACTGAAACAACTGAACAAGAAAACACATAAAAAACAGTTACAGAGTAATGTGGGGAGAAAGGCATTATCAGCTAAGATGGGGCAGGAAAGGCCTCATTCTGAAGGTGACACTTGAATTGAATCTTGAAAGAAACTAGGAATTCCAAAAGGGAAATGAGGATGGAGTATATTAGAGGCATGAGGGACAACCAGTACAAAGGTATGGAGGTGGGAGATTAAGCATTGTATGGGTACAACAGCCATTTTGATTAGATGTAGGGCATGTAGAGGGGAATGGTGTATAATACATATAGAAAGGCAAGATAAGCCCAGGTTGTGAAGAGCTCTAAATGTCAAACAGAATTTAAATTTTGATCCTACGGATAATAGGGAGCTACTATAATTTATTATAGAGGGGAATGACATGGCCAGATTTACGTTTTAGGCAAATCAGTTTGGCAGTGTAGAGAGGATAGATTGGAGTAGAGAGACTTGAGGCCTGGAGACTAGAACTAAGAGGCTTTTGTAATAATCCAGGTGAGAGATGATGAGGCTCCAAAGGGGTGTTATGTGGAAGGAAAGGAACATAGCCAAGTGATGTGGTGGTAGGAGAACAAGATTTGGCAACTGACTGGATAGGTGGGGTGAGTGAGAATGAGGAACTGAGGATGCTTTTGACAGAACCGAGGGTCTGAGAGTGGTCAGGGAGCTGGCTGTGCTCCAACCTCCCCTATTCCACTATCCTCCCTATCCACAAGAGGGGCCACTGGGGTCCTGTGGGGCCCACAATATTCCCTAGTGCTGTCCAAAACAGATTAAAATATAATTGGGTGGCTCAATGGATAACATGCTGGGCCTGGAGTCAGGAAAACTCCTCTTAGCTGAGTGACCCTGGGCAAGTCACTTACCCGTGTTTAACTCAGTTTTCTCACCTGTAAAATGAGCTGAAGAAGAAAATGGCGAACTGCTCCAGTATCTTTGCCAGGAAAACCCCAAATGGGGTCATGAAGAGCAAGACATGACTGAAATGACTGAATGACAACAAATAAAAATGGACAAAATGACAACAAAAAAAATTATAGATAATATCACATTTTAAAACAATGTCAATATGCTACTCATAGGGATCCTTATGTATGAATTAGTGGCTGTTTCTATTTTAGTTTGACACCATTGTACCATACTATATGCCCTCTCTTAAAGATATATTTCTTCCCTCTTTTCTATTGCTTAAATATATGTATGTATATATGTATGTCTTTGTATAGTCTCTGTAATATATCCTGGGATCAGTGGTTCTAGCAGAACATTCCAAAAGGAGAAATGGGACAGCTCAGGCATTGCCATCATGGGCCCCACTGGCAGTTCCATGGTTAATGGACAACTGCAGTTTCCATTATAAGCACAGCTTTGAGAGTATAAATTGTCCCAGATGTGCATGCACTTTGGTGTATGAGGTTTTATTTTTATTTGATTTTACTTTTTAAACACAGGCTAGGCTTCAAATTGGTTGACTTGGTTTCTTTTTTTTCCCCCTCAGGTTTTATTTTGAGAGCATTCCATGTTTAAAACAGCAACACAGCTCTGTCCATGTCATCGCCTTTTCAGTCACCAAAAGCATATGTTTTACCTCAGGCATTTTCTTATCCCCCAACCAAAAAATAAAAACAAGGGGCTACAGGACCAGAGAATGATTTGTTGCTGTGCAGGGCTCTCCCATTATTAGTGGGTCATGCATTGTTCAAGGGAAAGGTGAGGTTAAAATTCCACAAATGCTCCATCTGTGTTTTCCCAAGAAACTGTATGAGGTAGATTTCTCTCTCTTTCTCTTTCTCTGGTTCTCTCTGTCTTTGTCTCCCTGCCTTTCTACTGCTCTGTCTCTGCTTCTGTCTGTGCCTTTCTCTCTGCCTCTCTGTTTCTACCTTCCTCTCTCTCTTTCTCTCTCTCTCTCTCTCTCTCTCTCTCTCTCTCTCTCTCTCTCTCTCTCTCTCTCCCACTCCCCCTCTCTTCTTCTCTTCCTCTCTCTTCCCCCTTCTCTCTCTCTCTTCCTCTCTCACTTCCCTTTCTCTGTCCCTCTCTGTCTCTGTCTCTGTCTTCTACCCCTCTCTGCCATCTGCCTATTAGTCTCTCTGCCTCTCTCTTCATCTCTCCTTCTGTCTGTTTGTCTCTGCCTCCCTCTTTACCTGTCCTTCTCTCTGTCTGCTGTCTGTCTGTTGGTCTCTCTCCCTCTCTACTTCTGTTTTTGTCTCTGTCTGTCTCTGTGTCTCTGTCTCTGCCTCTCTACTTCTCTCTATCTGTTTCTTTCTCTCTCTCTCTGGTCCTCCCTGTGTCTCTCTCTGTCTCTGTGTCTACTTCTTCCCCTCCTCACTCTCCCTTTCCTACCCAGTAGAGTGAAAAAACTATTGAACTGAATTTAGTGTTGACTTTGAAACTTATTAGCTGTGTGACAACAGACAAGTCTCTTGACCTTTCTGAGTCTATTTCCTCAGCTTTTAAAAGCAAACTAATAATCCTCATACTGCTACCTCACAGGATTGTTTTGAGGGAATTGCTTTGCCAACTGTGAAGAGCTCTAGAAATGTAAGGTAACATTAGCATTTGTCTCATTCTAGCATCTCCAGATGGTGGCTTTGAGTGTGGTGTTCTTCAATTTTCAAGTTCATCTTTCTCATTCTGTTTCTTTCCTTTCTTCCTCACAACAGCTGAGTTCACCTGGAGATATTCAAGTTTCCAAAGTCTAGGGTTAAAATTTGTCCAGCTGGGCATTCTCAAGGTCACTTACAAATTTCACTATGGTTTTGCTTTTCTTTCCTCTTTCCCTTCTGTGATTATTCATCTTATCTCTTTCTACCTCTAGATACTGTTCTCATGTCTTCAATTTAATTCAACAAATATTTAATAAATTTGTTATCATCCCCTAAGTGCTGTACAGAGAAACACAGAGACAGAGACACAGAGAGAGGTAAAGCAGTAGGGAGGGAGGGAGGGAGAGAGAGAGAGAGAGAGAGAGAGAGAGAGAGAGAGAGAGAGAGAGAGAGAGAGAAGAAGAGAGAGAGAAGACAGAGACAGAGAGAGAGGAGAACAGAGAGACAGAGAGAGAGAACAGAGGGAGAGAGAGAGAGAGACAGAGACAGAGACAGAGACAGAGAGAGAGAGAGAGAGAGAGAGAGAGAGAGAGAGAGAGAGATGAATGAAATGGATTCTGTCCTCAAGGAGTTGGGTGGGAGAATAGGAATATAACACATACACTGATGAAGAAATACAAAGTAATTTGAGAGGAGGGAGAGTACTAATAACCAGAGGGAAAGGGGACATCTTTTTTTCTGAATTTTCCTAACTCCCTTTCCAGGCTTTCAAATATTTATTTTAGTCCTTTTCAAGGACTTTCGCTATTCTCTATAGATATTCTGCCTTGGCTATTGTCACATCCATATCCTTTTAGTAATTTTTTTTTAAAGTAAAGGCATTTAATGAAATAACATAATAAGGTTTCCAGCAGACCACCCCTCCTGTAAATCTAGGGCATAATCTTCTATACATACTGCCAGTGGGGAGGTTTAGCATGCATAAGGATCATATTTGAAGGACCCTCAAGTTGGGGAATATATGTGGTGGGTGTAACTCATACCTCTGATGTTCAGAATCAGATATTATAATATTGCTGTTACTGGGCTGGCTCTCTTTGAGGTGCTCCAATGGTCTCATGGTGATAACTGGTGCGGTATCATAGGGCAGGAGATTAAGAGCTAAAAGGAAAACTTGAAGATCATTTAATCCAGCTCTTTCATCTTACATATGAGGAAATGAGACCTAGAGAGGTCTTTAATTAATTATTGAATAATATAACTAAATAACAATTAATACAGGGATGCATACAATGGCAGAGGTGGGATTTAAATTCAGATTCTCTACCTTTAGATTCAATGTTCTCTGCTCATTGTACCATGATACTTGTGTCTTATAGTCCTTGTTAGCCCTGGTTCAATTGTGATTGATGTGAAGGGAGTCTTCTTTGGTATGTTTCTGGTCTTGCAGTTTTGGCACATTGTTCTGCTGTTCCCCTGTCATCTGTGGACTGGTCAATTTGCTTTAGGAGTCCCAAAGTCTCATCTAAGTACTACCAGAGTAGTACTTAGCTGCTTGTCCTTTAGTATTTGTTGAACTTTAGACTGTGAGCTCCTTGAGATCAGGGACTGTCTTTTGCCTTTATCTTTTTTCCCAGTGCTTAGCACAGTGCCTGACATAAAATAGTGGCTTAATAAATTGACTGATTGACTGAGAATTCCCCCCTGCTACTATCTTCTGGGCTCCTCTCTTTAGGGCCATCTAAGTCATATCATCTTTAGTCTGCTAGTACTTAGTGGCCAGAACTTCTCCCCGATCAGGACAATCTGATAGCTCTTGAGTTATAACTATCATATTCAGCTAGCAAAAGCCAAGAGTAACTTCACTTTGAGATCAGGTCTTTCCTCTGTAATTCATGTCTTCTCATGCTTCTCTTGCTTCTTGTGTCTGAATGTCAAATTTTCTATTCAACTCTGGTTTTTTCTTCAAGAATACTTGAAAGTCCTCTATTTCACTGTATGACCATATTTTCCCCTGAAACATGATACTCAGTTTTGCTGGGTAGGTGATTCTTGGCTTTAATCCCAGCTCTCTGGAATATCATATTCCAGTCCCTTCAATCCCTCAGTGTAGAAGCTGCCAGATGCTGTATTATCCTGATTGTGTTTCCACAATATTAAAATTGTTTCTTCCTGGCTGCTTGTAATATTCTCTCCTTGATCTGGGAATTTTGGAACCTGGCTATAATATTCCTAGGAGTTTTCTTTTTGGGATCTTTTTCAGGAGGTGATCAGTGGATTCTTTCAATCTCTATTTTGCCTTCTGGTTCTAAAACATCAGGACAGTTTCCCTTGAGAATTTCTTGGAGGATGATTTCTAAGTTCTTTCTTTGATCATGGTTTTCAGGTAGTCCAATAATTTTTAAATTATCTCTCCTGGATCTATTTTCCAGGTCAGTGGTTTTTCCCATGAGATATTTCACATTGCCTCCTATTCTTTCATTTGTTTGGATCTATTTAACAGCCTCTTGATTTCTCAAAAAGTCAGTAGCTTCCATTTGCTCCAATCTAATTCTGAAGGAATGATTCTCCTCAGTGAGCTTTTGAGATTCTTTTTCCATCTGGCAAATTCGGCTTTTTAAAGCATTCCTCTCATCATTACCTTTTTGAGCCTCTTTTGCCATTTGAGTTAGTCTATTTTTTAAGGTGTTATTTTCCCCAGTCAGGCTGTTTGACTCTCCTTTCATAATTTTCTTGCATCATTTCCATTTCTCTTCCCAATTTTTCCTCCACTTCTCTTATCTGCTGCTCAAGGTCCTCTATGGCTCGTAACAAGTTCATATTTTCTTTTGAAGCTTTTAGTGTAGGGGTTCTGACTTCACTGTCTTCCTCCTATTCCATGCTTTGATCCTTTTTGTCCCTAAAATAGGAGTCTAATGTTGGATTTTTCTGTTTGTTTTCCTTCCTTTGCTTGGGCATGTTGCCACTCAATTACTTGACTTTTGGGCTTTTTGCCACAGGAGGACTCTGCCACCAGACAGGGGAGCTTCCGTCCCAAATGCTGGGGTTTTCTCAGCTGCCAGAGGTATTAGTTAGGTGCCCTCTCTGAAGTCTCCACACACTCTGGCAAGCTGTTCACACATCCCAGAACCACCACCCCAGACCACAATCCAGATCCAAGAAGGTTAAAGCAAGAGCTATTACCCCTCAGACTGGTCACTTTGTCCCCCTACAATCTGCAGGACAGGAGCTGAAGCTGCAAACATGGTATCTCAGGGGCTTCTTGCCTGGGGGTAAAAGTGGATGCTCTCTCCCACTACTGGTCCCAAAGTCCACACTGCACTCACCTCTCACTTTGTCCTTGGCATCTACGTGTTGATAATTCTGGAAATGGCCACAGCTGCTGGTGTTCTGAAGTCCCTCCAGCTGGCTGCTGGTCAGGCCCACTGTGGGGCTAAAACCTTGGCTCCAGCCAGGCTGGGGTCGACTCCCAGAGCACTGTGCTGGCCACTCCCTGCCGGGTTGCCAGGCTGTCCTCAGTAGGAAGATAGCTTCTCTTTGTCATTTTGTGGGTTCTGTAACTCCAAAGTTTGTTCAGAGTCTCCTTTTGCATGGATTGGGGAAGGTGGAAGCTGGAGCCATGGGGAAGTGCTGTTTCTACTCTGCCATCTTGACTCTCCCCCCCGCCCCCCGCCCTTTAGTAATTTTGTTCTGTTACTTGTTTCATGATTTTCATAAATTAGAAATATTTTAGAGTTGAACTTTCTTAGTGACTGAGTGGCAAATGTTTTGAAGTTAAATTGTGCTTGTATCAATGTGGTACAATGAAGATAGTGATAGATTTGGAGTGTAGAAGAAGTGGGTTTACATCTTACCTCATACACTTGCTAATGGTATAAGCTGGGCAGCAGGTGCCTTAATCTCTTTCAGTTTCAACAGCCTCATCTATAAAATGGGGAGAATGATGCCATCTATCTTATTGGGCTGTGTTGAGGATCAAATCAAATAATCTATATCTAACCTTGAGGAACTACTGCTGGGTCCATGGGGGCTGGGGTACACCATCTATTCCCTATTCTGGAATCAAGCTTGCATTGTAGAATAAGTTCAGTCCTGGGAGACTCTGGCCTGTAGTGATAGGGGGCTAGGCTCCAAGTTTTAATACTCTTAGGCTCATACGTCTTCTCTGGTGCCCCAAGTTGACTTACTTATATCAGAGACTATGCCTCATATCTAGGGCCTCTCCCAAAGAGGGGAGTGGGAAAGTACTCTACACAATATGAATCAGGTATGGGGTAGGTACTTTGTTATTACACACGAGAGAAATGTTAAACGTAAAAGACTCTCAGCAAGTATTAATATAATGATTTAAATTGATTTAGTAACTTGATATAACTACTGTTAAAATTTTGCAGGAGGCTGATGCTTAAACCTTATCAGAACACAAAGCAGGGTGCCTAAGTGGTTGGAGCAGCTATGTGGCACAGAAAATAGAGCACTAGACCTGGAGTCAGGAAGATCTGAAAAATCTGGTCCCAGACACTTAATGCTTACCAGCTGTGTGACCTTGGGCAAGTCACTCAACCCCAATGGCCCAGCATACCCCCTCCAAAAAAAAGCCAAAAAAAAATGTATGGGAAAAAAAGAACACAAAGCAAAGTTAGTTAGGAATTTTATGTTTCATCTTGTCTCTGCATTAGCCAAATAACTCCTGCTGGTAAAATGGAGAGGTTTGGGCCAATCATCTTGTTCATGGCTATCCTCTCCAAAAGGTATAGAAATATTGCCAGGGATCCCTCCCCTTGTCACCATTCATCCCTGATTCGATAGGACCCTCTGGATTTTTCCAACTCATAAGATTACCTCCAAATCTGGACATTAGTCAGGCCCCTAGGCACAAGCTTACTAGGTTAAATTCCTCTACTCCAGCTATCACATGAATAAGGTAGGAGATAGAAATAGTCACCCCTCCCTGACCTTTCAATGGAAGAGCTAGAGTTAAATTATGTCACCTGGAGAGCTTAAGCTAAGCTGGAAACCATTTCTTCTTTTGGATGATATAGCTCCTGTCTCTTTTCTCTGTCATGGGATAGGGAAGAACCAAAGACCCACTCAAAGTTTGCCATGCCATACTAAAATGCTAACTCTTTTATATACGAGGTCACTGCATGGCCTAAATCCAGTGCCAAAGCCTTCATGTGGTCCACTAGAACCAGGAAGTTCAACTTATAACATGTACTATTGAATGACCCTTGTTACATTGCAAACCTTAAAGGACCCTTTAATCATAGACTACTATTATTATGACTCTTCCCTAGAGGATTTCTAGACTGTTTTCCAACATCAGACCAAATATCCATCTTAGGTCTAAAAGATAGAAGATGGGTAGCAAGTACCATATTCCCATTTTGAGAAACTGAAATTGAAGGGAAAGGTCAGGAGTTTGAGTCCTTTGACTGTCCCGGCTACTCATTTGAGGTCATGTCATCTTCTGTAGTTTGATTGGTTGAATAGGTAGATGGTTATCTCTTTTTGGCTCCATATAGGTTCCCCAGTTGAAGGGATGAGTCAAGAACAAAGAGGCTACCTTGAAGTTGTAGGTTTAGATCAGATACAAATAGAGCAAGTGACTAGGTTGTCAGCCATGAAGAATCATATAAGAACTAGAAGGAACTTTAAGATGTCATCAGATCCATCCTCATATCTTGAGGGAAGAGGCCATCTAAACTGTTTCTGTTTTATAAGAATCTTTCTCACGGAGAGGAGAAATATCCTCCTAGTCACCCTGTATCAAAAACAAGGTTTCATCCTTGACTTCTTACTGTCTCTTAACTCCAGATGCAATCAGTTGTCAAGTAACATTGATTCCCTCTGTAATATCTCTTATTGCCTCCTCCCCTCTGATACTGCCACCATCTTGGTACAGGCCCTCATCACCTCATTCCTGAACTATCACCATAACCTGATGGTTGGTTTGCCTGCTTTTTTTTTTTTTTGCCTGTCTTTTCTCATTCTATCCATCAAATGAGATAATATTTGTAAAACAAAGCACAGTGCCTGGTACACAGTAGGTGGTTAATAAATGCCTGTTCTCTCCTTCCTCACTCCCATCATCCAGTCAGTTGTCAAACTGATCTTCCCAAAATGAAGCTCTATATCACTCCCTATTCAATGAACGCCAGTGGCTCCCTATCACCTCCAGGATCAAATATAAAATGCTTTGTTTGGCTTTTAACTCCAGTGGCTCCCTATCACCTCCAGGATCAAATATAAAATTCTTTGTTTGGCTTTTAAGTCCTTCCATAACCCAGTCTTTTTACATATTTCACACACACCACACATACTTTGTGATTCAGTGCCATTGTTCTCCTTGTTGATCCTAACCCAAGATATTCCATTTCCCACCTCTGGGAATTTTCAAAGACTTTCCCTATTCCCGGAACTCTCTTCCTCTTTATCTCTGCCTCCTGGCTTCCCTGACTTCAAGTCTCAGCTAAAGTCTCTCCTTTTTTTGAAAGCCTCTCCCAGTCCCCAGTCTTAATGCCTTCCCTCTACTGATGATTTCTATGTTGCCCTGTATATATCCTTTTTGTACATAGCTGCTTGTATGCTGTTTCCCTCCACGTGAGACTTTAGAGCAGTAACTGTTCTTTGCTTTTCTTTGTATCCTCAGCATTTTACACAGTGTCTGGTACATTGTAGGTGCTTACTGGAAACTAATTGACTGACTATTGTTATGATCTTTCCAGCATCAATGGTAATACTGTTTTGGTTATTATTCCCTGAGTCAGGAAGGCAGATGACAGGATACCTCTGCTGGCTAGATTCTGTTGTCCTGATAGATGGCTGAATTTGATGAAGAATGGCCTGGTTATCTGGGATGAGATAACTATAGAAAATTGCTCTATGATTCAGGTAATTCTGGGGCAGGTTCCAAAGCTGAGTAGGTTAACTGGGTGTAACAGCAAGCACCCCAACATCCCCAGGTTGGCTGCCAACACAGGTTCTTAGATCTGCTTTTCAAAAGGAAAGAAACTCAAAATCAGTTAACAAGCACACTTTAATCAAACAAACATATACCATTTACCTAGTTCAGGGGAAAAAAAAGGCAGCACCCTGAACTTCAGAGTATACAGACAGTAGTTTCAAAACAGAGAAACAAACAGATCAAGCAGACAGGCTTCCAAACTATCCAACCATTATCAATATCAAAATCACAGTTACCAGAGAGGGAAGCATCAACATCTGGGTTTTCAAAGCCGGGGGACTCTCAACAATGGCTTCCCAGAGTCTCATCTGGTCAAATCACACAACACTTCTCAAAGTGAGCCCCAAAGCAAGGCCTCAAATCAGGGATTATATAGTCTTCTCCTGACTCAGAGAATGTAACCACCCTCTTGACGCACTGCCCAATCACACAGCATCAAGGTGTGGTCATTCCTGAAAACCAAGCCTCCTACCACAGGCTCCATGTAACCACATTCAGCCTATTAGGAGGCAGAATATACTTTCAAATTAAAGGTTCTCAGAGTCACTTAAGCCAATCAAAGTCTCTTAAGCCAATCAAAGGGCCTAGGGGCAGGGAAGATCTTCAAATCTGCATTTCCATTACACTAGGAGAAGTGGAGGAAGGGTAGTGAGAAAGAAGTCTTGAAGTTTTGGTGGGAGGGTCATTTTTTATGGTTGAGATATGGATGCAATAGCTGGTGAATGGTAAGATGCTCATGTTAGCTAGGCCTAGTTTTCTGGTGGAGGGTTAGAAGGGATGAACCTTCAGCATTATTGAATGAATTTCAGCATTAAATACCAACTAGGTGGCTTAGTGGATTGAATGCCAACCCTGGAGTCAGAAGGACCTGAATTTGAATTTGACCTCAGATACTTACTAGCTGTGTTACCCTGGTCAATTCACTTAACCCTATTTGCCTCAGTTCCTCATCTGTAAAATGAACTGGAGAAGGAAATGGCAAACCACTCCAGTATCTTTGCCAAGAAAACTCCAAATGCGGTCACGAATAGTTGGACATGACTAATCAACTAAACAACAAAAAAAATGTACTTAGTGCTGCACTGATTACTCAGGGGACCCACAAACAGAAGACATGATTTTTCTCCTTAAAGGGTTTATGACTTGGTTAGAGATAAGTTGCATATTTATGGAAAACCGTGGAAACAATGAAGAGTATATAATTAAATGCCAGACCATGTTGTACCAAAAGTAAACTCTATAAGGAGTTCAGAGAAGAAATAATTTTGTGGACTGAAGTTACCTTGTGAAGGAGGTGAAAACTGGTTGGCCTGGAAGGAACTACAGAATTTTGGATTGGTGAATTGAAGTCATAGCATTAGGTAGAGAAGTAAGAGAATTATATATATGGATGTATTGTGGAACATGTCATAGCCCAGAAGATAGACTTAAGTCAGTCATGGGTTTTGATCAGATGCATGTGATAGAACTGTATTAGCTTTCTCCTGAAGAAATTTTAAATAAAAACACAAGTGGAGTCCTTAAAATATAAATGCATAAAGCTAGAGCTGCCATACACACTGTCTTTATCCATGAATATTTTGTGCTTTGTGTCCAAGTGGGACTACAGTGTTTCTGAAGAGATACTTCCTCTGGGGAAAACTGGAAGAGTATGTACTGAGGAGGGGATGGGACAAAGACAGCCATAGCTCATCCTAATTTAGGACTGGCTGGCTTTGGAGCATGCATCTCAGATATACAGCTGAATCAAAGTAAATCAGGTAAAATCAGGTGTGTGTGTGTGTGTGTGTGTGTGTGTGTGTGTGTGTGTGTGTGTGTGTGTGAGTGTGCTGCTTTCATATCTGTATTAAAGTAGGATATGGTGTTTTACTAAGGTCTAGACTTCAGAGATGAGAGTGACTGATCACCTCACTTACCAAGGCCAGGCTTAAGCCTGGTCCTTTAGTACTCCTCACACAAATGCCTCGCACATAGTAGGTGGCTATCTCTTGCCAATCCCTTATTATGGGAGAAGGATGATCTGTATCTGGGAGCTGTGAGGTTTGAAAGATGAGGCTATTTCTTGAGCCTGAGTTCCTTTGAACAATGGAGAGCCATGGTAGGGATATGAAGCAATTAAGTGACATGATAGAAATGGTGCTTTATGAAGATTAATCTGGTAGCAGGTTGTAGGACAGATTGGAGGGTGGAGAAAGCAGGGACAGTGAGGCCAGTTAGGAGTCAGTCACAGTGATCTGGAACAGAGGAAACTGGCTTCTCAAAGTAGACTTGGCCTTTTTTGTCATTGGTAAAGGAGTCTTATGGAACATGAATAAGAAACATGATCCTCTCTGATTGTGGGAGTCTCAGCAGAGGTTATAACATGGGAGTCCTGAAGATCAGCTCTCTATACCCTCACCAAATAAATGTCTGTCACACGGTCCTCCTGCCTCCATTGCTTGGTTTGCTAGGCAGCTCAGAAATAAAAGATTTTTTTGGCAACTTCTTGTTGACTTGATGATACAAAGGGGATGATACTAAAGCATGAATCCTGTAGTACTTATAGGATATTTTTATTTCTGGATCTTGAAAGTATTTCTCTTTCTTTGTTTTCCCCATGGCTCCTCTTGTTTTCATGAGCTTAGGTCAGTAAATTTTTTCTTTCACTTCACTTAAGTAAAAGGTTGCTGAGTTGTTTCAGTCATGTACAACTCTTTGTGACCCCATTTGGGGGCGTCTGACCAAAGTTATTGGAGTGCTTTGCCATTTCCTTCTCCAGTTCATTTTACAGACGAGGAAAGTGAGGTAAACAGGGTTAAGTGACTTGCCTAGGGTCACACAGCTAGTAGGTATCTGAAGTCAGATTTGAACTCAGGAAGATGAGTCTTCCTGACTCCAGGTCCAGCCCTCTATTTTCTGTACCATATAGCTGACCCTGTGGTAAAATGACTGTGTGCTTTAGTGGCTAGAGAGTTTTTTTCAAAGTCAAGAATGGTTGAGGTCTAATCCTACCTTTGCCATATAATGGCTATGTGACCCTGAACAGGTCACTTAACACCTCAAAATCCCAGAGTCTGTCTACATTGGTAGAGTAAGTTTTCTTACCAAAAGTTCTCTATACAAATGCAATTAGAAAGAAACCTAGACCAAAAAAAAAAGTATACATTTGTAACTAACCTCATTTCCTTTTTAATTTTTTTATAGGACTATTAGCCTGGCGGAACACAGGGATGCTGTAGAGAAAGTTGGCGTGTGTAATGACAGACTGACCAATGGGCTTATCCCTGAGAGCATGCATGTAAACAATTCCCCATATGGTGGAGGCTTCTAGGAGCATTGTGAGGTTGTATAATGGCTTTGGAGACACTTTGAAGCATGTACAGACTTTCTCTAACTGGTTCTAGTCTAACTAACCACATGTTGAATAGCACTTCTTGATTGGCCATGACTATGGAGCTGGAACTGGTGTGTTCCTGAGTGTGGGGGGGTTGGGGTGGACGTGGGGGTGGTGACATTCAAAAGATCCTAGTTGGCACTGGCCTTTGTCTCTCGGTTTGACTTTTCTTTGACTGACATTCTCCCCTTCTATATGGTGTTTTTTCCCCAGCTAGATGGCTGATTTTTTTCCTTTGCTATAACGGGAGAGGCCCTCTTCCTGTCTGGGCCCAGCCTATTGACCCCATGAATATGGGCCTTGGTTCTTTGACTTGGCATTATTTTTTTCTACTTTAGATGAAAAAAGTTGGAGACAAAATCTCTGAGTTTTGAAAGTTCAGGAGGGTGAGACATCTGGGAGTTCAGGAGTCAAGGATCCCAAGAATCTGGGAATTTGAGAACTTAGTCTATGATAGGTTTTATAGCCATATCAATGTTGATGCTCTGAGAAACAAACTTCTGGTCTCAACCTAGTGATACCTGAGACAAGCCTCAATACATGCTGTGGTGTTCATGGAGGACCAGCTCCTCTGGTGTGATGGCTTTCTGAGCCCTTTTCAGGGCATCTCATCTCCTTTGGGGTCCACCTTCACCATTGGTTCCAAGAAGCTATATAGCATGTGCAGCAGCCACACTGGTAAAACCATCCTGGCAGACAGGTTAAACTGGGTTGAGGGTAGCTGACAGGCCTCAAATCTGTTGGTGATTTGAAGTGAAGACTTCCTGGTGGAATGGGAGCCTGAGAACAATTTGTTCCAATGGCCATGAAGGTGGCTGAGGCAGGTACTGTGAGTAGAGCTTGGTCAGACATTGAAGATGCCAAAGTTATCTACTGCATCCTGGGTCATTGCCAGTTGCCTTGACTTTTGTCTTGCCACTGGACTTTAATGATTCTGGGAGAGAGAGTGAGGCTGATGACTGTGCAACTCTGTCTCATTTAAATCCAATTCACTGGCAAGTCAAGATGGTATCAGCAACACAGCTGAGACAAGGTTTGTGAGGCAGTTATGCCACATTTGGATGTGAACTTGGCAAGACCAATGCTACATAGGAACTCCATTGATTCTGAGCCTAGTCTCCTCAGAGAATGAGATGGTATAGGGGAGAGTGTGTCCCTGATGTTTATGTGTGTATGAAATGTTTATATTTTTGTTCTTGTTGTATCTTTGAAGTAAATATCCTTTAGTAAAATCAAATGGAAATAATTTGGTTACAAGGAGCTGGGGCTATCCATTAGTGGTTGGCTACAATAAGGGAAATATATATGGAATCGATGCCTGAGCCAACATCATTAAAGAAGAGACACCTCAACTCTTCAGAGGTACCCTGAGAACCCTGAGGAGGAGATATGTCAGCCTGGTTCTGCGATAGTCATTTCTGAGCGTACTCACTACATGTAGATTTCAACAAAACATTTGACAAAGACTCATGATATCTATCCTTGGGGAGAAGACGGACAGATGTGGGCTTGATGATTGCACTGTTATATCCAGAGCTGATTGAATGACTGCACTCACAGCATAGTCATTAATGAATGGTTCAATGCCAAGTTGGAAGAAGATTTCTAGTGGAGCACCAGAGGGATTTGTCCTTGGCTCTGGGTTGTTTACTATTTTTATTAGTGACTGGGTTAAAGATGCAGATGATGTTCATGTCAGATCTGCAGATGAAATAAAATTGGGTAAGATGAATATAACTCACATTGGAGGGCAGAGAAAGGCTCCAAATAACGCTAGAGAGGCTGGAAGTTGATTCTAATATGACAGAATAGGGATACATGGGAAGTCCTTCACTTGGGTTAAAAATAATAACAAAAGGGTATAAGATAGAAGTGTGGGCAGAGTGCAGGTTATATGAGTCAACAGTGTGTTATGACAGCCAGGAAAGTCAATGTGAACTTAGGTTGCATTAAAAGAGACTTAGTGTTCCTAACAAGGAAGTACTCACTGTACCCCACTTTGGTCAAATCACATCCGTGGTGTTTATTTCTGGGTGCCATATTTTGGGAAAGACAGTTTTTAATAAGACAGAGGAGGGTGACCTGAATGGTGAAGGGTTTTGAGATCATGCCATAAAAAGATTGACCAAGAGAACTGTGGATGTTTAGCCTGAAGAAACTTCAGTATAGGTAAACATTTGAAAGGTTGTCATACAGAAGTTAGATTAGATTTGTCCTGCTTACCCTCAAAGGGCAGAATTAGGAGTTGGTAGAAAGAAGAGATATTTAGAAAGACAGATTTGGGTTGAATAGAAGGAAAATATTTCCAAATAATAATAGCTATTCTATAGTTGAACAGTCTGCCTCTGGACATAGTTGACTCCTCTTCATTAGACGTCTTTACTTGAAGATTGAATGTCCACTTGTTTGGGATATGGCTGAGGAGTCTTGAAAAAGAAGGGGGTGGACTAAATGGGAACCTGAGATTCTGGGCAACTGTGGAGCAGTGATAATGAAGCTGTCTGAACTTTTTGAAGGGCTTACTGTATATTATTGAATAGTTTTTGTATCTGGTGGCATTTGGCTCACATGGTGGCATAAAAAATGACCTCTGTTTGGGTCCTCTGATTGCTAAAATCCAGGAGGAACTTAAGCCAAGAAAGAATTGTACACCTTAACAGAGGAAGAAATGTGAACATGTGGGTGTGGTGGTAGTGAATTTGAAATGTAAAATTAGAACAATTAACAAGATGGAAGCAGTGATATTGAGTTAGTCAAGAACAGGTGTATGAATGAATTTACATCTATTTTAGTCTGTCAGATAAACTTCACTTGTTTTTAGAAATTTGTATTGAACAAAGTTTCTAGTATTGGTGAGAGTTGGGATACATAAAAGGTTTGGAGGGAGGTCATAGCTTTGCCTCCAGACTGAAATGGAGACCCAGAGTACTGGAGGCAGAGAGGGTAAAATGTGGGTTGTGTGTGTGTGTGTGTGTGTGTGTGTGTGTGTGTGTGTGTGTGGTGTATGTGTCTACATATTTGGTCAAATCATGTCTCATCACTTAAAATGGAAAATTCTACATTTCTTTAAAATAGAAACATTCTATCTACTAGGGATAAATGTAAAACTTTACAACTGGGTTCAAATAATTGACTTCATAGGTACAAGAAGGGTACAGTCTGGTTAGACTGAAAAGAGATTTAAGGGTTTTAGTGGGTTGAAAACACAATTGAGTCAACAGAGTGACATGTTGTTGTTGAGTCATTTTCAGTTGTTTTCAACTCTTTGTGACCCCATTTGGGGTTTTCTTGGCAGAAGGTATTAGAGTGGTTTGTCATTTTCTTCTCTAGCTTATTTTACAGATGAGAAAATTGAGGCAAAAAGGGTTAAGTGATTTGCCCAGGGTCATACAGTTACTAAGTGTCTGAGACTGGATTTGAACACAGGTCTTCCTGACTCCATTTCACCACCTAGCTACTTCATGACATGGCTGGCTACCAACAAAGCTAATGAGAGGCATAACTTCCAGAAATAAGAAGATGATTGTCCCACCATATCCTTCCCTAGTTAAGCCACATCTAAAGCCCTGTGTTCAATTCTGGGCCCCAAGTTTCAGGAAGGATGTTGCTAAGTCAGAGAACATCCAGAGAATTATTGGGTTCTTTTGCATTGGAAGTCTTCTGGCAAAGGCTGGATGACCAGTCATTGGGTCTATTGGTGAGAGTACTCTTTCCTAGGTATGAATTAGTCTTGAGGACTTCAGAAATCCCTTTCAGTACATAAAAGCACAATTCCCAGTATAAAGTAAGTACTTAATGAATGTTTGTCCATAGCTGACTAAAATTCATCCCACAGATTCCTATTGATGTGAAAATCTAGATCTGGTAACTCTATTCCATCTTCATCTCGTCTTAGCTAATAGAGATTCTGGAACCTTTATCTGTAGGGGATTTGGGAAGCTTGCCATTTACTTCAGGAAGTGTACCTTAAACAACCTTATGGAGGATCTCCAAGGACAAAATTCCCCATGTTCTATCTTGGTATGTGGAAATATAGAGTCACAACCCCTGATGACTTGAGAATTCAGCAGAAGAGTCAAATGACTGCCATTTCTTTTTTCTTCAATAATTTTTTGGGTCCCCTTTAGCAAGCTGTTGACTTGTTTTTCAGGATTTTCTTGTATCACTCTCATTTCTCTTCCGAATTTTATCTCTACTTCTCTTACTTAATTTTATTTTTTGCTTTTTGGAGGGCAATTGGTGTTAAGTAACTTGCCCAAGGTCATACGGCTAGGTTTTTGTTTGTGTGTGCGTTAAGTGTCTGAGGCCGGATCTGAACTCAGGTCCTTCTGACTCCAGGGCCAGCGCTCTACTCACTGCGCCACCTAGCTGCCCTCTCTTAATTTTCAAAATTGTTTTTGATCTCTTCCATAGCCTATGACCAATTCATGTTTTTCTTGGGGGCTTTTGATGCAGAAGCTTTGACTTTATTGTCTTTTTCTGGTTATATATTTTCATCTTCTTTGTCACCAAAGTAAGATTCTATAGTCTGACTTTTTTATGCTGTTTGCTCATCTTTCCAGCCAAATACTTGACTTATGGATCTTTGTCAGGGTAGGACTCTGCTTCCAGTGGGGATAGGGGTGGGAGTGGGTATACTGTCCCAGGCTTCAGGGGTTTTGTATAAGCCGATAGATCCCCCACCATCTGTGGGCGCAGAGCTCCAGAAGCAGCTGCTGCTGCTGTCACTGCCACCACCATCACCTCCACTACCCCAGGTCTGGGATCAGACCCTGGTGGACCATACTCCTCTTTCACCCAGGTCACACAGAATTTTCCAACTGACCTTCTACACTGTCTTTGGTGTTTGTGGTTTGAGAAGTCTGGAAACAGCCACAGCTGCATCGATTCAGTCCCCTGAGGCCTGCTCCAGCCTTGTCTGTGACAGCCCAACCCCTGCTAGACTTTACTCTGCTCCCAGCCTGTCCACCTTTCAGGTTGTCTTGGGCTGGAGATTTGCTTCACTCTGTCATTTTGTGGGTTCTGCTGCTCTAGAATTTGTTTAGAGTTATTTTTTATAGGTATTTGGAGGCATTTGGGTGGGAGCTCAAGCAAGTCCTTGCTCTTACTCCACTATCTTGGCTCTGCCCTGGCTGCTGTTTCTTAGGACCAAGTTGGTAGCCACACCTTTACTCTGTTCATCTTTGTCATAGAAACAGTTCCTCATAGTTCCTAAAGAGGACTTTCACAGGAGTAGGAGAACCTGTTTACCTTGCTTGGCTTATGGTCACCACCCAATGATATAGCCAGTTCCCAGCTCAATGGCTGTTCTGATATCTGGGCAGCGATTACACCTGGAACAGAGGGAGTTAGGTGTCCAGACTTCTCTTAGAGCAGAGTTCCTAAAAAATCAATGACACAAACCACAAAGAGGAGGATGGCTTGGATCATAAATGCAAGCTTTCCTTTTCTAACTAGCTCTCCCTCCTCTTTGAAGCTGGCTCATTCACATGCAGGATCATCACCAAGAGTGGTGTTTAAATTTGGGTTTAACTGGTAAGGACTCTGCTCCAGTGTGACAGTAAATCAGTGGGAATGGTGATGTGGCAGCTGAAACTTAATGGGATTACCCTGTGTTGTGACCCCTGCTGAGTAAACAGACCAGGGAGAAGCTTTTGTATCCACTGACAGGGACACTCAAATTGTTCTGTACTCTGTTAGTCAAAAAGGTTTCATATCATATTATGGCTTCTGTGTTTTATTAGTGAGCCTCAAAGTTCCTAATTCAGGGAGTATTGGCTGACCTTCTGTAAAAAATGTGGACTTTTATAGGACTCTCCCTTCTTTCTCCCTCTCTCTCCAACTTTTCTATAGTGATGGAAAGTAATTGTCCTCTTTCTCTTTTGGAACAACAACCCTACTGAGCTATGTCTCTTCTTTACTCCTCACTTGGCCTCCTTGCAGGCCTTCCTTTTAAAGACTTGCTATTTCTTCTAGGGATAAACTAGAAAAGGCTAGTCTTTGTGCTCTTGGCACTTGCAGGAGGGCACAGGCCTTGGGTTATGTATGCACTAGGCAGAATTATTTTTTTTGTTCCCAAAATACTTCCCAAGTGGTTATTAACATAGCCCACATACCTTGAAAGGGAGAAAATGGTTGTAACTTGTGTTTTAGCACTTATTCAGTCAAAACTAGCATAGCTGGGAGTAGGCATTTTTGTGCCTGGGGCAAATACCACAAACTATGCCTGGGGCAAGAGGTATGGAACTATTCTCAGATGGGTGTGGAGGGAGGCTGAAATCAGAGATCCTGGTATACCACTTTAAGACCATTACTAGAGAGGGTGCCATAGGGTGGGAGAAGAAGGCAGAATGGGAGAAGGCTATAACCCAGAACATATGTTATTTTATTTATTAATTTAAAATAAAATTTTTTTTATTTTTATAGTACTTAGATATTCCATGGAATCCCTCTTTCTTCCCATCCAGGACTGCCATCCTTTATAGGAAAGAAATTTAAAAAAGAAAAGAAAATACAGGAAGAGCAAAAATTCAATATGAATGTTCAGCGTAATGGAAAAAAATCTAACTCTATATGAAATGTTCATGCTTGGGTCCTTGACCCCTGAAAAGAAGAGAGAGGATATGTCTTCTAACTCTTCTCTGGGGCCAAGCTTATTCTTTGTAATCTGGCATCAGTCAGCTTTTTTTTTTTCATATTCTCATGGTTGATGTTAAGAGCTTCTTATTTTAACTAATTGTTCTTGCTAAATAGGCACCAAGTTCTGGTAAAGTTATGTAAAGTATGAAAATATTGTCAACACCATCTAAATCTAGCACCCTGAGGCAAAGTCCTGGTTGCCCATCGTACTTAGAGTTCTGAATCCTAGCATTTCCTTGAGTAATAATGATAATGATATTGAGAAGGATAACAATAACTAGCATTTGTATAGCACCTACTCTGTTAGGTGCTGTATAAATATCATCTCATTTGGTCCCTACAACAGCCCCGTGAGGTAGGTGCTATTATCCCCATTTTACAGATGAGGAGACTGAGACTCAGACAAGTGAAGGTCACACACCTATATTCCAGTGTCATCCTGGAATTCAAGGTTGCCATTAGGTATGACAAAGATCAAAACTTTTGTTTAGTTTCAGTAAACTAGGACCTTGCAGTACTTGAGGTCCAAAGGTCCAAAGAAACATAACAGAAAAGGGCATCTTAACACTCCATTTTGGGGAAGAGGTCCAAAGTAGACCCACCTTTAGGTAAACCTTTTTTTTCAGTGAGTTGCAGTGAAGTATAATCCTCAAAGCAGTAACAGTTTTAGTGATTGTTCAAACATTGGTATTGAAGTCACATGACCTAGTCCGGAGGCCCTCATTTTTAAATGAGGGTGATAATATTTGGATTTCCTGTCTCATTGGGTTATGGTATGGAAAGTAGTCTGTAAAACCTCCAGTATTATTTAAATATGAATTAATTATTACTACATAGTTGCTATTTTCCACAGCCTTGGGCTCTTGAATGCTATTCTAGCAGAGTGAGGCTATGACAGATGGAAAGATATTGGATTCCTTCCAGATACTATGCCATTTTAGGACCAGTTTAGCTAAGTTTTAAGAGGCTTATCACTATGCGATTGACCACCAAGTAGTGGAAATTTTCAGTTCTGGCAACCCATGAAACAGTCTCCTAAGGCACAGGGAGGTGAGGGAAGGGAATTTGTTTAAGACAATGGAGGGAACTCCCATGCTGATGATCATTTGCAATATTGAAATATTATTTTAGATATTAGCATCCTGTTGCTCTTTGGTCAGGAAATGGTCTTTGAAAGTCATCATCTTCACTTGTCATATAGTTTTCATGAAATTTAACAGGACATTACCCATGACTGAAGAGGTCATCACTGTTGACATTTCATCTTGATTAAATATGGGCAGTTCCTACTTTTTAGACACAGTACATTCCAGAAGATAGAATCTTAAAGTTTATGACCAGAAGGAAAACACCTGATGATGCCAGCCCAGTATCTTGAAACGTGCAAAGAATGCATGATCCTTTCTTGCTTAGACAATAGCTATGTGGCATAGTAGATGGTGTTGGACTTGGGTTCAAATCCAGCCTCAGATACCTACTGGCGATGTGACCCTGGCCAAGTGATTTTATCTCTGTCTTCCCAAGTTTCCTCATCTATAAAGTGGGGATAATAATAGCACTTCCCTCTCAGGATTGTTGAGAAGATCAAATGAGATCATATTTGTAAAGCATGTTGTAAACCACAAAGTGTTGTATAAATGCTTTGATGATGAACATAAATGCAGGCTATAGAACAGTGAGATTGATTCCATTTCTGGGAAAATTTTAGAAGGCATGGGTAGTGAACCTCTAGGAAAGAAATCAGTGATCGTGAGGAGCGATCATGGCTTTTTCCAAAAATAGATTGTGCCAGATGAGGACAAATGATGAAAACACATCCCTTTCCTCTCAGAAGAGAGATGGAGGGCTATGAGTATGGAATGTAGATCTTGCTGTTAGATGTGGTTACTTATTGGTCAATTTTGTTTAGGTGGTTTTTTTTTATTAGATTTGAGAAGCATATCCAGTAAAGATTGGGCTGTAAAAAATAATTAATAGAACAATAACAAAAAAGGTCATAATAGATTGACCTCATTTCCTCTTTTGATAGGAGGATCACAGGAATATTGTAGATATAATGTACATATTTAAACAAGATTTAAACAAAATATTGGACAAAGTCTTGTGGCTATTCCTGGGCGAAGGACAGAGAAATGAGGGCTAAATGATAGTGGGATTAGGTATCTTCAGAACTGGGTGGATTACCAGACCCAAAGAGAAGTCATTACTGGTTGAATGTCAACATGGAGGGCTTGAGGGCTCTGTCTTTGCCATTGAGCTCCTTCATGTTTTTGTTAGTGTCTTGAATCAAGGTGTAGATGGTACACTTATCAGATTTACAGATGATCTGAAGCTAGGATTGGATACCTACCACATTGTATGATGAAGTCATGTTCCAAAAAGATCTCTATTACCTAAACCAATGGTTCTCAAAGTATGGTGCAGACCCCTATGGGTCCTTGAGACATTTTCAGGGCATTCATGAGGTCAAAATAACTTTCATAACGATACTAAGATGTTTTAGTTTCTGATATGGTAAATATGAATAGATATAATGCACTTAAACAAAAACTCTTTGAATGGAATTTTAAGAGTGTAAAGTGGCCTTAAGACCAAAGAATTTGAGAACTACTGTCCTAGAGTGTTAGGTTGATTCTAATCTAGGGAAACAAGTACTTATTCAGTGCCTATTATGTGCTAGGCAAAATGTCAATCACATTATAAACATTATCTATTTTGATCATTACAATAATTTTGTTAGGTAAATGATATTATTATCCCTATTTTCCAGTTGAGGAAACAAGGCAAACAGAGGTTACAGGACTCCCAGGTTCAGGAAGGATCTTAAGACCATCAGATCTAACCCTACACAGGTCTTCCTGGCCTTGAGGACAAATCTCTAGCTACTACATTCAGTTAATTCATAAATGAAGTTTAATAGGGATAAATACAGAATCCTACACTTGGGTTTAAGAAAAAAAAACACCACCTTTTCATGTATAATGTGGGAAAGACAAAGCTAGATTGTGGTTCCTATAAAGATAAGCTGTACTCTAAGCTCAGTATGAGTCATCCCTGTGATATGGTGGCCAAAAAGTCAGTGGGATCTTGGGCTGCATGGAGTGATCCATAGTGCCCCAGTCCAGGGTGGTAATGGTACTGCTGCCGTCCTCTGTTCCAGGCCAACCATCTGGAGGGGTGTATTCAGGGTATTTAGGAAGGGTATGCTACTCATAGAGAATCAGAGAACATGTAGGAGAAGGCAATGAGGAAGCAAGGAAATAAAAATGTATTAAGAGCCTACTATATGCCATGCATGGGCAGTGAGGTGGTGCAGTAGACAGAGTGCCAGACCTGGAGTTAGGAAGACTCATCTTCCTGGGCTCAAATCTGGTCTCAGACACTTACTAGCTATGTGACCCTGGGCAAGTCACTTAACCTTGTCTGCCTTTGTTTCCTCATCTGTAAAATAAGCTGGAGAAGGAAATGGCAAACCCCTACAGGATTGTTGCCAAGAAAACCCCAAATGAGGTCACAAAGAATTGAACATGACAGAAAAACAACCGGACAACAAAAATGTGTCAGGCACTGTGTAAGTGCTTTCCAAATATTGCCTCATTTGATCCTCACAACAACTCTGAGAGGGAGGTGATATCATTATACCCCCCCCCTTTTTTTTTCAGTTGGGGAAATTGAGACAGAAAGGTTAAGTTACTTGCTCAGGTTCACTCAGCTAGCAAGTGTTGAAGCTGAATTTGAACTCAGGTCTTAGAATCGGGGCCCGATGCTTCATACATTGTGCCATTCACTGTTTCTAAGAGAGTGGAGCATACTGAAATTGGGTTATAGGAAGATCATCTGAAGGACTTCTGAAAATTTAGCCTGGAAAAGAGAAAACTGAATGGAAGGAGGTAGGATGGGGGAGGGGCTCATGACCATTATCTTCTAGTCAATACAGAGAAAGAAAACTAAGAGGGGCAGCTAGGTGGTGCAGTGAATAGAGCTCTGGCCCTGGAGTCAGGAGGATCTGAGTTCAAATCTGACCTCAGACACAACACAAAAAACTAGCTGTATGACCTTGGGCAAGTCACTTAACCCCAATTGCCCTATCTTCCCCCTCCAAAAAAAAAAAAAACCCAAAACTAGAGACTAATGTTCCCAATAAATATTAATGCAAATATTTCAGATAAACAATAACAAAGAAGTTAAAACAAGATATCACAAAAATATCATTCTGACCAGGGTGGATTTATACCAGGAATGTAGAGTTGGAAAATTATAAGCAAAACATTTAAGTGGATGTCTTTGTGGTATTGGAAAGTTTGCTGCATTTGGAATCAGAAGCCCTGGTTTTAAATCCTAGTTCTGAAATTTCTTATCCATGTGTGCCTAGGCAAGTCACTTCTCTAAGGCTTTGTTAGCTGATCTCCAAAATGAGGAGGCTGATCTCTGATGTCCCAATTAATTCTAAATCTATGATCCTAATATTCTAAGGGACAGTTTAGTGGTGCAGTGGATAGCATACCAGGTCTGGAGTCAGGAAGACCAGAGTTCAAATTTGGCATCAGACACTTACTAGTTGTGTGACCTTGGACAAGTCACTTAACCCTGCTTGCCTCAGTTTCCTCATCTGTGAAATGAACTAGAGAAGAAAATGGCAAATCACACCAGTATCTTTGCCAAGAAAATCCCAAATGGAGTCATGAAGAGTCAGACAGGACTGAACCAACTTCTGAGCAATAACAACAAAATGGTTCTAAGAGAGATGGGCTAATTCTGTTTGGCCCTTGAAGACAAAGCTAGGGAAAATGGTCATCAGTGGTGGTGAAGCTAATTTAGGCCCCATGTAAGGAGACACTTCCTAACAATCTGGGGTAGCTTAAAGCAGAATGCTCTGCTTGGACAATTTTCTGGTTTTCAAGCAGAGACTGGGCAGCCTTGAATGTTATGTTACTGGGGAGGAGGAAGGCAGGTTCATCTTGGGTTGGACAAGTCAGCCTCTGAAGCCCCTATCAGTCCTCAAGTTCTTTGATTCTGTGATCTAGGGAAGCAGTGAGTTCCCTCTCACCAGTGGTCTTCAAGCAAAGGCTGGATGGCTACTTGGTGAGCGTGTGGGGAAGAGGATTGCTATTGAGGTCAGACTGGATGACTTCTGCTGAAATTTCCAGTTCTGTGATTTGGTGATTTGAGCTGTCTTTTCCCTTAAGGCCTTATATGTTAGACAAAGCACGCTAGAGTGGTGGACAGTACAGGAAGTATTATTTGAAGTGAACTTTTAAAATGAAAAAATGCAGATAACATTTATCTGTTGATCTTTGTCAGTAGCTGAGGATGTAGATAGTTTGAAGGAAAATCCCATAGCAGTATTTGTTAGAAACTTTTAAGGGTCATGATTTCTGCTGAAATGACACAAGTAAGCTAGAAGGAGGTTTGCATGAGCTTAAGGGGTTTCCCTAAAAGGTGATGTTTTGACCCATTACTTTATCTTTTAATATGTAAACTGGGTTTCTTTTGCAGATAAATCCCCAAATCTGAAACTTTCCAAGTTAAGACCCCACGTCAGTTTCAGGAAAGAAGATGAGTAAAAACGATACCATTCTGGGTCCTTGATACTAATTTTTACCGCATTTCTTTTTCACCTGGTTAGGCGGGGGCCATCAAGGATAAAATTACCTTTCTGTGCAGTAGGAAAGATTTTCTATTGAACAGGCTGCCCATCAGAATGCCTGGGCCTGGATACAGAGAAAAATGCTTTTGTGGAAAATATGGGTAGCATCATAATTATGCCACACTAGTGTCTAGTCATCTCAGAAGAGTCATTAGCAAATCCCTTGGGCTGTGTCGGGGACATTTGGAGATGGATGTATTAAGCTCTTCTGTTTGTATTGTACAAGTAAGCAAATCAACATTTGCAATTTGCAAAAAGCATGTATTAATATTCCAGAATGTGGTCACTGCACATACTTTACCTATTAGCACCCACAAGTAAAAGGCTCTGTGTTACAAGCCATTCTTATCCTGGTTAAGCAAGTGATGTCTAGGAGCAGTACAGACCTTGTAACATCTGATGTTTTAGATATATGTTCAAAAGATTGAGAGAGGGAGGGGGATTTTGGTCCCTGTATGTGATGGTTTTCAAACATTCATTTGTACCAGCAGTATACAAGCTAGACATTGCAGAGAAGACAGACACAGTCTTCTTTCCTTTGGTGTTCTAGTTCAAATTAGGCATCTAGCTGGCAGCTGGGTAAAAGGCCTTGGGATTTCAAAGGCAAAGCAGAAGCCAGCAACAACGAAGGCTCACATTTCCCTGTCCTACTCCCTGCTTGGGAGCTAGCAGCGATGGTCCCCAGAGTTTTACATCAGTCCTTGGTTCAATCTTTCCTGAAGTTGCATCAGGCATGGCAACTTTCGCCTGCTTTGTTTGTACTCTCAGTGGTGAAGGAAGTATTAATGAATGACTCCTTGGGGGAAGTTTGTGCAACCCATTCTGGAAAACAAAATTGATATGTGAAATTGTTGGAAGATCACGTAAAAGATGCCGTATTCACTCATATATGTCACTCCTGGTTTTGGGGAAGGATATGATGCTATTGGCACGATTGGAGGGAGTACCCACATCTTGGAGAACATGAATGCATGAGGGCCTAGAGAGGTCATAATATCATAGAGCTAGAGGTGGAATGCACTTTAGGAACATTCAATCCAATGTCCTCAGTTTACAGATGAAGAAGCTGAATCACAGAGAGATTAGGTGACTTGTCCACCAATACTAAGTGCCCGAGGTAGGATTTGAGCCTAGTCTTTCTGACTTCAAGTCCAGCATTGTATTGGTTATATTTTACTAGCTCTAAGTAAAATAACTCGCCCAGTGGCCCCAAATATGGAATTGAAAAGGAAAGGGGATTGTAAATATAAGCAATATCTTCCTCATTCCCCTTAAGTGACAGGCTTTGGTTTACGAAAGATTAAGGAAGATTACTGATTGGGCCCTAGAGCATGGCCAGGTTCTCATCCAGATGCTAGCACCTAGAGAAAATCTCTAGGCATGTGTCTTGCTGATGGAAGGCCCATTGGATTATCTTTGTATATGAAGGACAGTACATCTTTGTATATGAAGGACAGTACATCTTTGACTAGAGAGGGCAATTGAACATGAGGCTATGGACCTGGGCTTCTTAAGGGGTGTTGGACTTTTGATTGCACTGCTAATCAACATACTTCAAGGAATTGGGGAGAAGTGAGAGGATGTTGGCCATAGAATTGGGACAGTGCGGTCAATTGAATTCCAGTCTACCCCCTCCAAAGTGGTGATGATTCAAAGAGATGGGAGGGAATAAACCTAGGTCCATATTAAGAGTTTGAGTCTACATTGGGATGAGCCTCTAGTCTATAACCTTATTGGAGATCTCTTTAGGACTAAAGATCTATATGAACTCTTGGGGAGATAAGTAATATATTGGTTTTGGACCTGCCTCCTAACTCACAATAACATGTTTTGACTTTCATGAGGGAGAGAGTTAATGTGGTCCAAAGTAAAGAGAGCTAGATTTGGAGTTGGAGGACTTGCTTTTGAATCTTGACTGCCCCTATCTGCCTGTGTGACCTTGGGCGGATGTCTTTACTTCTCTAATGCCCATTTTTTTTCAACTGTGAAATAACGACTTTGGCCTACGTGGGCATTGAGTCCTTTCTGTCTTCCTGTTCTGTGATTGGATCAACTCTAAGATTTCTTCTAGCTTAAAATCTATGATAAGCCTTCTGTAATCCATGGCAACAAAAGCCACCTATATATCAGAAATGGTTGTTTAGTTAGGTTGAGGGTTAGTCATTTTGACTGTACTGCTAACCAGGAGTGTGATCCTGAGCTACTGCCTTCACCTTTCTACATCTACAAAATGAAGGAACTGACCAAGATCAGGGGATCTTACCCTGGGATCTTTGAACATTAAGTATTGTGATAACTATATTTCAATACAATTGCCTTTCTTTGTGGCCCTATGTATTTTCTTTATTTTTTTCAAATCAAATGCTTTATTAACTTCTGGTTTACATCATTCATTTTTACCAGATTTTGAGTTATGAATTTTCTCCCCGTTTTTCTCTTACCCACCGCCCCAAAATATCAATCCCACTGGATATCCCCTCCTCTAATCTGTACTCTCCCATATCTTCTCCTATACCACCTCCAACTTTCCAGTAGGGCATTATGGATCTCTATGCCCCAGTGCCTGTATATCTTATTTCCCAGTTACATGTAATATGTATTTTCTTTTATGCTTTCTTGTCTTTTCTTTTAAAAACATTTTGAGAAGGGGTTCATAGTCTTTATCAGATTGGTAAAGAAATCCATGATAGAAAAAGGCTAAGAACTCTTGGATTAGACAATCTCTAAGGTCAATTCTAGACACAGTATTCTGTGATTCTATAAATATGGCTGGGAGGCCTTGTTTGGTCACGTCAGCCCCAGGCCCTTCTTTCCAAATCTGATTTCATTTCCCCTACTGTATATTTGGTCCCTTGTAACCATTGTTTCAGTAGAAAATGTGGGGATCCTTGGTGCTTTCCAGACTTCTATATTCCTCCTTAATAACTGTCATTTGAAACATGAATTTTCCTTCTTTTTGAGAGAGAGAGAGAGAGAGAGAGAGAGAGAGAGAGAGAGAGAGAGAGAGAGAGAGAGAGGGAGGGAGGGAAGGAAGGAGGGAAGGAAGGAGAGCTGGCGTTTGGAAAGGAAAAATAAAAAGTAGCAAGTCCCCAGAGAAGTCCTAACTCAGTTTGTGTACTCTTCTGTCTCCCATCCCCCTATAAGAAGAGTCCTATAAAGTTTGGGCTCCTCCTTTTTCTATCTCTTTAGTAATGATTTTGCCCCAGAACTCTGAAATGACAGTTAAAGTGGCAAACAGCAGATGCTAGTCTTACACAGGCAAGATCTTTCATTGAATGACTCTGGTGATCATTATGTCTCACTCCCTGGGACACTTGACTCACTCACCAGGTTGATTCCTGCCTGACGTATTTGCTTAACAAAGCAGCTCAGCCTTGGTCTGGCCAGGGTGACCAGCCAGCTCCCCTGTGAGCTCCCTGCCAGAGGCTTTTACTTACAGTAAAGTGGGCTTCTTCGAACCTGTATAAGCCTGGCCTGTTCAGGATTTTCAGGCAGGGGCAGAGGGGACAGATGGCAAAAAAGACTTGAGGTCCTGTTTTCTGCAGGGGTCTCCAAATGGCCCATGAAGATCTCTGCTCAAAGCATCTTACACACATATACACATGTCACCTTGTGTTACCTTCATCCTTGATTACACAGGAATAGCTGGTTTTTTTCCCCTTTAAATCCTTGTAGTATAAATGTAGTCAACAAGACATTCACCAGTGAGGGTATGTGCGTGCTCAACTCACTGCAAGGATAGATGCAAGAATTCTTTGATCCCTTGATCCCCTGATCTCCTGACCATATTTCTATTCAGGAGTAAAGACTCCCCATTAATCACCTACCTTTAATTCCCTAACTATGATGAGGTATATTTGGGATCAAATCTCTCAGTCCTAATAGGATCCATAGAAATGCAAGAAATTAAAGGCCTGTTAAGAGTAGAGGAAGACTTATAGTCCCTGCAAAAGGGTTAGTGACCATTCCCCTTACCTCCCCCTCCCCAATATGAATTGGTAGTCATGGTGCAGTCCCATCAATAGATATTCAACTTAATGTTTCCTTCCCATGGCTCCCTGACTCTTTTTCCATAAACTGCATATTTCTACCAAGATAATGGGTATGTTACAACTGACATCCATAGGACTTGGGGAATAATTTATTTCCTTCTTCCTCTGGTTCCATATTCTGTCATTATAAAGTCTTGCTAAGTTTTCATTTTACCTGGGGGTAAGCAACAGCTCAAAGGGAGGAACCCTCAAGAGGGGAGAAGTACCACTTAACTTCCTTCTCTTCACAATTAATTGAGGGACTTGACTAAAATGACTAATTTCATCTGCTAGGAAATGGAAGGCAAAAGTTCCCCAATTGTTTCCCCTCTGACTTATGTCTTCATCTCAAGTTTCTAAAATATAAGCCCAGAGAAAGTCAGAAATTTTTTTTTTCCTGGAAATAGCTGAGGAGGTAGATCCAGTAATGATAAGCAGAAGTTGTCATTTTTGAGTGTGACATTTGAAAGTGTGACATTAAAGATAATTCTGTTCACTGTTTTTGCATGATATAAACAGGTGATGCTGTTATGGGGGCAGCATATTGAATCTCCCAAATGTGAGTTTTCATCAAATATATACACAGAGATTGGGAACTAGAGCACAGTACCTGGCTCCTAGTAGGTATCTAGTAAATTCTTTTTGACTTGACTTGATTGATAGGGTTTTTATTCTGCAGAAGAAAGGCAGTTAGAAGAAGATCAGAGGGTCATTGTGCTGGGACAGAACTTAGAGACCATCTAGTCTAGGCCTTTCATTTCACAGATGAGGAAAGTGGGGATGGTGGAGGGGAGGTGTGTAGTGCCAACATGATATTCACAGTGCCTACAGCAGCTATGAATGTGCCGGTGTAATTCTGAATTGCAAAATATAACAGACTGTCCACATGGAAAACAGAACCAAAACATTTATTCAAACACCAGAAAGTCAAATCCATCACAGCAACTAAGAACTCTATATATAATAACAATGCAGGGGGCATCACTATTCCCAAGCTTTCCCCCTGCTAGGGTCTTCCCACAAACGAACACTCATCACTTGCTGCTTGCTTCCTCTTTCTCCCTCAGCTCTGCTCTGACCAACTTCCTCTCAGCTCTGCTGCACCCTTCCTGCTCTATCCATTCAGAAAACTCTTCCCACCACAGACTCATGTGACTCAGGCTTCCATGTGACTCAAGAAGGTCACATGGGCCTATTAATGGATGGGAAAGATCTTCCCATTAAGCAAAAATACAGTAACAATACAAGGTGACTGGCCTAAGATCACACAGATCTCCCTTTCCTATAGAAAGGGCCCTTATCCTCTCAGAGATATCTTGCAACATAAAAAACTCACTGTGCAAATAAGTAGTCCACATTCTAAACTGTTGAATTCCAGTTTTGGGGGATTTGTAACATCTTATCTTCATGTGTTTGATTTTATGGCTCAACTCTACCCCCAGTCACTCATTGTACTCTGTGGAATATACATCTATATGCATATATGTGTTTTATATACATACACATTACACACACGCACACACACAATATATATATGTATATATATATATATATATATATATACATATATATATATATATAATTATTAGCGGTTGCAATATCTAAAAACAAAACAAAAAGAAGACCAGGAGACACACACACACACACACACACACACACACACACACACACACAGAGATATATATTTAAATACTTCAAGCATCAATGATTTCATTGGTGGGGGTGCTTCTGTAAAGCGAAGCACAGGCAGCTTTTCAGAGGATGGCTGCTGTGAACAGCATTCAAGATTCTGATTACATAGTATAGGGAACACTCTATTCAATAACCAATCAGAGCAAAATGTTCACAGAGAATCAAGGTACAGCATTCACAATGTTATAAATTATTAAGAAAATCAAAATACAGCATTCACAATGACTTATCACTAAAATGGCCATATACTTTTCACCAAAGTGGTCACAATAGTTTTCAATAAAATATAATCATTTAGTAACACAATCATTCAGTCATCCTTAAGGAGGCACCTCCTTAAGGGTCACAAAATACAATAGTCAAAGTTCTCCACTCATGGGGCACACTAGGTTACAAATCAGTCACTGTTCAATCATCAGTCACTATTCAATCATCTGTCACTACTCAGTCATTAGTCACTACTCAATACCCTCTTAAGGGGTAGTGGAAAATTCACAGGCCATCCACCCCTTGGTCACAAGTAAATCACAATCTTCTCAGTCAGTACACAATACCCAAGTTAAGTCTTCTTTCAGTTTGACTCAAGGCTGGCTCTCAGCTTCCATGGTCCCAGCTCCAACTGTCACTTGGATTCAAAGGCAGCTCCCAGTTCCTTGTCCAGCTCCTTGTCTAGTTCTTTGTCCAGTTCCTGTTCCATATTGAAGTTCACAGTGTCCAGTGTCCTTAAGTCCTTCACAGTTCCTGTTTCTGGGAAGACAAAGCTTGACAGAGCCACAGTAATATCCATGCACATTGCTGGCACCATCATCAATTCACTATCTGCCTGTGAAATCACACCTGAAACAAGGTGTGAACTACTTCTGCGATTGCCATTACTGCTTACTCATTCTTCTTCAATACCTTAGTAGATGGTCTTTATGAGGTGGTGTAGTTCAAGAATTCAGCAAATTTCTACCATCTTGCTAGTGAGTCTCTCCAACTGTAACTAGTTTGGCTGTTGGGTGACAGAGATTGCTAGCTCCATCTACAAAACCTTTTCATCTTGGCAGACTCACATAGAACTTGCTTAAAGATGGACTGACAGGTCATGTAGCAAGAACAAGGGTCAACTATGTTGGACAGCCTGCTCAGACCACTCATGTCAATACAATATCAAGAGAGCTAGAGGAATACTCCAGCATACTTGATGGCTCCTCCATGGAAGGTTTCTGGGAAGTCATGGGAAGGAATTGCCCAAGATGGGTAAGGGCAGAAGAGTTTGTATTCTGCATTGCTAGAATGGGTTTCCAAATGATGAAGCCATAAATCCATCAAAGTCTTGAAACTTTTGTGAATCCAGGGTCATCTTTTTATACAAGTGCATATGAGTAAGACTTTAGTGGAGGATAGTATAATATTTAATTTAAAAAATTAGAATGAATCAAAATCAATTGTATGTTGATGATTTTTTGTGCTGACTGGAAAGGATATTTTGTAGTGCTACTTGAAATAACTAGGGAGATATCAGAATCAGACAGTATTAGGGTACTTCCATGTGTAGTCTCCCATAGAATTCTAATTCTAGATTTAGATCACTCATTCACTTACATTCACGTACATCTCAATGAAAAGGTTGGAACAGATAGTTTTTCAAGACCCCTGACAGCTCCAAATTGGGCAGCCAGGTGGTGCAATGGATAGAGCACTGGGTTTAGAATCGGGAAGACTCATCATCATGAGTTCAAATCTAGCCTCAGACACTTACTAGTTATATGATGCTGGGCAAGTCACTTACCCCTGTTTGCCTCAGTTCCTCATCTGTAAATTGAGCCTCAGTTCCTCATCTGAGAAGGAAATAGCAAACCACTCTTTATCTTTGTCAAGAAAGCCTCCAAATGGGGTCACGAAGAGGTAGACACAACTGAATATGGAGGGCTCCAAATTATATTTGTTCTATGAAACATGTCATCAGAGGGTTACTAGAAAAGATTCTGATGCTTAAAAAAGTACTTTTAAAGCAAGATCATAATAAAGGACAAAGTGGGAGAAACAGCTTTGGCTCTGTCCTGGGTCTCTGTGGGAGACATATACTATCCTCCACTAAAATATCAGAATTGCCTTTATGTTTTGCCAGTTGAGTCCCTTTGTAGGCCCCTTGCTAACTTACTCTGTAATAGATTATTATTGTTATTTTTTTTTTTGTCTCAGAGGTCCAAGACAGCATACTACTTAGGGATGTTTTCTTAAAACTTCTTTTAATAATGGAGAGGAGGTTATTTCCTTTGGGTACTAGGCTCAGATTGCATCAGCCAGGTGTTATGAGGGGCATGTCTGTCCCTGTTCTGGGTCTCTTAAGGAGATCTGGATATCTTTCCTCAGCTGGGTTCTGTCACCTGCTTAAAGTAATTAAGAAATATCATTTTAGCTGGATGGAAAGGGATGGGGACAAGTCCTGCTCTTTGACACCTTTAAAATAGGATACTCCTGGTTTTGCTGATCCTAAATTTTGAAATGGGCACTCAACTGGGCATAATGGAAAAGATATCGGGTGTGGAGCCAGGAGACCTAGATTTCATGATCAACTCTGCTACTTACTACCCGGATGGTCTTTGGCAAATTCTCTTCACTTCTCTGAGACTCATTGTCTTCATCTGTAAAATGGGTGTTAGACTACATGGCCTCTGATATCCTTTCCTATTTAAATTTATAGCCCTATGATACTATGATCCCTTCCAATTCCAAATAATTTGCCTTCATCTGGCAGGTTTTCCTTGGGGAACCATCTCTGTAGGATTGTTCTGAAGGCATCGCCTTGAGGAGTCATTCTCAGGGGAGTGATCTGCCTCAGCTCGTCTTTCTTGGCAGGGGTAGCTTGTCAGGATTGCAACTGTATTTTGACCTCCTGGTTGGTTTTCATCAATGCTATTTGCAGTTGCAATATCTAAAAACAAACAAAAAAAATCCCAACAATTATTGAATACCTATCAGATGCATGGTATACACTTAAAGGTACTTAGAAGTGGAAAATCATTTCTACATTCAAAGTGCTCAAAATTCAAAGTTAGACACATAACAAATGAATGGCTTCTTTCTTTTGGGGGTGGGGCACTAGACTTGTGATTTTATTGAGTTAGTAAGCTTGTGGTGAGCAAATTTCCTCTACCAATACTGGTTTTTTACCTGCTCTGTAATTTATAATTATAGGATTTAGCACTGAATAGTTAATTGACCTGCTTAAGGTCACATAGCTAGACTGTCTGAGGGAGAGCTTGAACCCAGGAATTCTTGATTGCAAGGGCAGATCTCTGTTTACCATACTTCATTGCCTTGCACACTAGTGACTACAACCCTTAAATATACCTCTACGAAGAGAAAGCTTGGCATAGTGCGTAGATGGGTAAGTGGGCTCAGTCAGGAAGACTTTTGTTCACATCCTGTCTCTGACACTAGCTGCTAACCGTGGACAAATCCCCTCTCTCTAAGCTTGTTTCCTCATCTGTAAAATGGACATCATACCTACCTTAAAGGACAATGTGAGATACTAATGTGAATGTAGTATGTAAATCATTGTGTACACTTTAAAGAAGTGGGAAATGCTAATCATTACTCACAGAGGAACATGTTAAGTCACATAGCTGGAAACTGTGGCATGGTAGGAAACAAAAACAATGAATTTGAGGTGAGAGAACCAATATTTCATTCCCATTTAAGTGACCTTGGAAAGTCATAGCTACACAGTCTTAGTTTTCTCATCTGTAAAATGAATGGTTGGACTATGGTGATCTCTAACGTTCTTTCCAGTTTTAAATCCTATTGTGTGTGTGTGTGTGTGTGTGTGTGTGTGTGTTCACATATTCAGCTAGTATGCATCTACACAGCTCTTTAATACTGAGCTCCCTAATTGGGCAATTCCATTTATCTGGAACATGGTTGAGAACCCAAAAGGTAGTAAATAGGGCCTCTGGAAAAAAAAATACAAAATAAATTTGATTGGCCCATAGATGCAGAGCTGGAAGGGACCTCAGAGCACATCTAGTCTGACTGATACTTTTAGAGGAGGTACTGAGGACAAGAAATGAAGTCCAAAGTCACCCAAGTAGTTGGGAGTCGAATGCAGGTCCTCTGAGTCCAAACCCAGGGTTCTATCACCAAGTCCATGCACTAAGACTTATTGGTTTTCCACATCAAAGCCTTTTCCCTCATTTTCCATATAGTTCAAATGCAGTTCAATTCAACAAACATGACATAACCTCTGTTTGTTTCTATGTGCAAAGTTTTCTGATTTCTCAGTCCAAAGGAGATTAGAAGATGTTTGGGGTAGACAGCTGCTAGGGGCAGGTGTATTGTAGATACTCAGCAAATATTTGTTTAGTGAATGGACAGCTGTCATTTGGCAGCAGAGGAACTGGAGAACTCTGAAAAGCAAATAAGAATTCCAAAGAGTACCCAGGTGAGGGAAGGCCATTTAGTGTAGGGGCAAGAAGCCCTACCTGGCTCCAGAATCCAGAGTCTTGTTATATTATAATCACAGTGATTCTTAATTATTAACCTGTCCCATATCCCCCCTGTACATTAGATGATAAATACTCAAAAGTAGAAATAATTTCCTCCTTTCTTTCAAAGCATGACACAGCTTTCATCTAGCATTAAGTAATATTCTGTATATATATATATATATATATATATATATATATATATATATATATAGTCAGGAAAATGATAACTTTAAAAAGATTTCCACAGAAATTATTAAAAGAAGCAGAAATAGATGAATTAAAAATAAAAGTTTCCTTTGATTGTATCTTATTTATTTGAAAAACAAATCACCATTTTAAATGAATAAATAAAAATCATTTATTGTCGTTGTTGTTTGTGCTTTGTTCTTGAAGAAGACCGTGATGTCAGGAATATGATGCTATGACTTACAAGTGAATGGGATTTAAGTGAGGCAGTGCTGTGCAAAGTCACCAGCCTCACTTTTTCCTCTGGACCCATCTGGGGCCAGTGGCAACATACAGATTGGGATAACTGGAGATGGTCCAGGTTGCAGTGGGTGACCTTGGCCCTTTTAAGCTAATGTCTTTCCGAAAAAAAAAAGCATTTATTAAGCTATTTACCAAGCATTGTACAGAGGGCTAGAGACACAGATCCAAAGTTGGATACTTTCTAAAGTGCTTTACAGTTTACTAAGCACTATGGTCACTATAAATGTGGGAGGTAGGCTGTGTAAAATGTTTTTGTCCTGATTTTATAGATGAGGAAACTGAGTCCTGGAGAAGGTTAAGTGCTGCCCACAATCATGCCACAGTTAAAACTTCTCATTCCAGATCTAGGATTTCTCAGGTAGTGAAGTGGTACAAAGAATAGAATGCTAGGCCTAGAGTCAAGATAGACCTGAGTTCAAATCTGACCTCAGAAACTTATTGACTGTGTGATCCAGAGCAAGTCATTTAATCTGTATTTACATCAGTTTCTCCATCTGTAAAATGGGTATAATAATAGCATCTACCTCCTAGGGTTGTTGCAAGGATCAAATGAGGTAGTCATGATCCAACTGTAAAGTTCTTTGAAGAGCTTAAAGTGCCCTAAATGTTATAGCTGGCATCGTTCTGCTCTATCATCTAACTTAAGTATTTGGAGTAGCCTATTGCCTGAACCTGCTTGATAAAATAAGGCATTGTTTTATATAAGAATGGAGAAATAATGAAGAGGACTTTCTCCAAGTCCTCTTCATACATAAGAACAAGGGCCTAGTGGGGTGGGCCAAGGCTGTGTTGGTAATAGGGAGGTGTGAATACTAGCAATTTATTGAGAATTACTGAGAATCAGAGAGGGCTTCATGAAACAGGTAAGTCTTTAGCAGAGCTTTGAAGGAAGAAATGAAAATGGTTTGGTTGATGGGACCAGGCAGGGATTCTAGGCATGTGGAATTATCTCTGCCAAGACCTGGTGGCAGGAGAAAATGAGCATAGAAGGGGGGCAAGGTTTGCCTGGCCAGAGCAGATGGTGTAGGCAATAGAGTTGCTGGCAATGAGTATGACTGGTGAAGTGCTTTGAATCCCACAGTAAGGAGATTGGCATTCATTTGTAGAGAAATTCAATTCAACAAGAAAGGTTCCACAGAAATGTGTTCAGAAAACTTCGTTTGCGTGGCCATTGTGCTTTGACTTAGGTTCATAGGGACCTCAGAAGTCACTTGATCCACAGATTTTACAGATGAGGAAAATGAGGCTCAGGGGCATTAAGTTACTTGCCCAAGGTCACACAGGTAATAAATACCTGAGTCAGAATTTGAATCTAGCACCTATGTTTCCCAAACTACAGCTCTATAACCTTTGCTCATGTGATTTTCTACTCCTGGGATGTCTTCCTCTCTCCCTCCCCCCAACCTTTAGCAGTTAATTTCCTACCTATCTTTCAAGATCTAACAGATAGCACATGTTTTTACTGTCCTGTGCTTTCTGAGACTGAAATCCTAAAGAATGGAACCTTGGAAGGAGCTGGAATATTCCTTCAAAACTATCACTTCTGTCCTCTCTCCCTTCCTGACCCTGGCTTCTGCTGTGGCCCTGAATGTCTAAGGAACTACCCCAGAGAAGAAGCATGAGACAGAACGAAAGTACTGGTCCGTTCATTCCTAGGTCTGATCTTGTCACTTCACTCTTCAGAAACTTTCACTGGTTCTTAAGCTTTTGAACCTAACATTCAAGGCCCTCGACAGACTGGTCTCAATCTGCTTCAACAACCTTGGATCACGTGATTCACTCAACATTTATTTTAGCTTAATATTCTGGTAGATCTATAGTTTTATCAGCATGGTTGCTTCCCTTCTGGAAATTATAATCCCAATCATGCTTGACACTGCGTCTTGTAAATAGTAGGGTTGTAATAAATGTTGCTGTGTGATTCCTATCTGTGTTTTTTCATAAATCCTCCACGGGGCATACATCCAATAAGCTGAAGCTTAATATCTAAGGGGTATGAAGGTGGCACTCTGACAATACAGCTATTGTCTCTTGTCATTGCTACATGGCCACCTCACTTTTTCTTCTAGTCATCTATGTCCTTGATTTTATCTTTTATGTTTCTTTGTGCATGCAAATCACCAATGACATGCTGTAGCCTACTTATCCCCACAATGAATCTTTCCATTGGGTTATTGGTAATTTCAATTCTTCTGACATCATGGTGTTCCATGATTCACTCAGTCATATGGCATCATTGGTTAAATATTTATATTAACAAGATGGACTTTTGCAGCAGAGAGTAGTTTAGAATTACTGAAACTGTAGTGGAATTTCCCAAGTATGGTTTTTAGGATCTAGGGCTGGAAGGGGCCTCCAAGGCTATCTAATCCAAGTCCCTCATTTTACAAATGAGAAAACTGAGTCCCAGGAAAAATGTCTTGTCCTAGTTCACTCTGGTTCCATCAGAAGTGAGATGTGAATCCAGATCCTCTTAACTCTGGAGTCAATGGACTTTCCCTTCTACTATGTTCTCTCCTTCATCCTCAGTTCTGAACCTAACTCATTACCCATCTTCAGTGCCTGTCCAATATTTTACACATGTTATTCAGTCATTTTCAGTAATTTCTGACTCTTCATGACCCCTTTTGGGGTTTTCTTTGCACAGATACTGGATTGATTTGTCATTTCCTTCTCCATCTCATTTTACAGATGAAGAAATGGAGACAAACAGGGTTAAGTGACTTTCCCAAAGTCACATGACTATTAAGTGTCTGAGTATGGATTTGAACTCAGGAAGAGCATCCTTGACTCCAGGCCCAGCATTCTGTCTATTGAATTACCTAGCTATCTGTAATAAATGCTTGTTCAGTCGTTTCAGTCATGTCCAACTCTCTGTGACCCCATTTGGGATTTTCTTGGCAAAGATACCTGAGAGCTTTGCCATTTCCTTCTCTAGTTTATTAGGCAAACAGGAGCAAGTGACTTGCCCAGGGTCACACAGCTAGTAAGTATATAAAGTTGGATTTGAACTCAGGAAGAGGAGTCTTCCTGGTTCCAAGTCCAGTGCACTATCTGCCCCACCACCTAGGTGCCTTTTTACACACATACATCCACACATATACATGCACACTTGAACATAGTTGATGAATTGCCCATCTGGCTATGTGCTATAGCCTGGAAAACATGATTTTCACCCATTTTGCTTTTCTCTCCTGAATGATTAGACCAGTTTTGTTTTGGTGAGTAGGTGTCATGGTGAATGAATAAATGAAAAACACTTATTAAGAGTTCACTATGTGCAAACCACTGTATTAAGTATGAGAGACACAAATATAAAAGCAAGATAGTTCCTGCCTTCAAAGAGCTTACATTTCTAGCAGGGAGAGAGAGAATATGTTTAGAGAACTGGTGGTTGGGGAAGGGTGCTTTGGTCACAGGTCCTAGCATAGGGATGGTGAGAAGAACTTCATATCTTTATTGGCACATCCTTTGTAGGAAACATGGTAGTACCCTTATGATTATGGTTCTCAGAGCAGGAGAGATGACTGGTTGGAGTTGCAGGGAGGATGGCAAGAAGATGGAAGGTGTAGATAGCTAGAAGTACGAACTGACGTTCTGGGTCCAACAAAATATACGGAGCAATGTGAATTGACATGCATCGATTACCCAAGTGGAACAGCTTGGGCCTGGGGGTGGTGGGGTGGTGTTCCAAAGCTGAGTGGATTAAAACCATCAGTGCCTGGTCTCCGAAGCTTTGATGGGTATAGTGGTATGACAGATGGCAAGAGGTTGGTTGGCATGGACGACTGGAAGCATGGTCTGGTAGAGTGTAGGGCCAGAGGGATAGAGTAGGTTACAGGATTTTGTACTCCTGGTGCCCATTCCATGGGGTAATGGAAAAAAAACACTGGGTTGTTACTTGGAAGACCTAGGTTTGAGTCCTGATTATTCTGCTGTCTACTTTGTGATGCCATCCATAAGTCATTTATCCTTTTAGAGACTCAGTTTTAAAAATGAGGTTAATAATAACATTTATTTCAGAGGTCTGCTGTATTAACTGAGATTGTGTATATAAAGCTCTTCACAACCTAGAGAGTCAGATAAATATCGGCTATTATTCTGTCTTCTATCTTCCAGGCGTGTTGGATTATTTAGAGCTCTAGATGCATCCTGTTCACTCATATCTCCATAACTAGAAGGTGTGGCCCCCTTCTCAGCCTCCACCAGATGATTTCCTATCCATCATCTTTCAAGTCTTGGAGCAAATGCTTCTTCCATGAAGCCTGCTTTGATCTCCCCTAATGCAAATGCTATCTCCTTCTCCTGTCCTCTCAGCACAGTCTGCCTTGGAACACACTGACCATATTCTAATGTTTATTCTATTGATCTGTGTCCCTGTCTTATCACTTCTGGTAAGCGCCTTGCTGGTAATAACAAGGCCTAATCTATCTTTATATCTGCCCAGTATGCTAGTACAATGCACTGTAAATAGTAGGTATTTAATAAATATTTGTTGAATAAATAAGAGCCTGTCTTCTCAGCTCAAGAATACTATTGCTTGACTCTGAAAAGAGAGGAAGGTGAGCTTAAGCTATTTTTCTTTTCTAAATGATTTGTCTTGTGCCTCTTACTTTAGTCTCTGGGTTACCACATCCCACCTCTCTCCTCCCCCTACTTTCCCTAGTCTGTGTAGCTTTCTTGCCCTTATCTTTACTCTGACCCAGTAGCATAGACGTTAGTACTTCCATTATCACTGAATTACTGTGACTCCAGCCACATAATCCCTTTGGGACTGGAGAGAAGAGAAAAGGTGGCAGGTTGGGGATTTTGCTATACAGGTCAAAAAGTTGCTTACCACAGCTGTTTGAATGGAGTAATCACTCAGCAGCAAGATTTTGAAGGAAGAAATGAATGTAAAGAATGTGGGTTTAAATATAAAACCAGTACCCCGAGGCAAGAGATGGACCCTCGTCGTAACTTCTTCAGAATTACATTCAGCAAACGTTTATTAAGAATAAATTCAATTAAATTCAACAGACATGTATTAAGTGTCTTCTGTGTGCTTTGGTCATGGAGGACAGTAATTAAAAGAGAGAGTTCTTGCTACCTCCAGTCATATCCTCCAAAAGCTAATGTCCTAAATCCCAGTCACTTCAGGTCAGGAGAGATTATCGAACAGTGTCCTCTGGTCCCCCAGGATTTCAGAGACAATCTAGGTCATCTGCATTAGACATGATTAACACAGAGCCAGCCAATTGCATCCTTCTGCTCTGGAGGATTATATGGGCTTCATTCTGCTGCAATTTTCATCCCCTTCAGTGACCCTAGAGGGGAAAACAGTGCATGGGGGCAGGCACCTTAATGTTTTGGGGGCAAAGTATTGATATTAAGTCCTAGTTTAGGATCATAGGGTATCATAGGTTCTCAGAGGTATGAGCAGCCATGAGCCCACATGGGCTTTTAAGGTCATTCTCTAGAAATAATAATAATAATAACAGGAAGGAAAAGAAGGGTGTCAAAAAGTGGCACAATATGATTAAAATACTTTTTAGCCATTTTTTATGTATATTCACTAATCATTGAGGGAAAATATGGTTTTTCCAAAGACAGCTGAAATTAAGCAATTCAGTGCTCCTACTTTTGAACCTGAAACCAGGGCCATAAGATCCTCCTTAAAGCCCCTTTCACTTCCCTACCAGGGCCATTTTGGATGGCAAAGAGATCCTTATGTTATGGCTATATAGCCTTGGCACCTGCTCAATGAATTTCTGACCTAAATTTAAGTGACAAGCAAGTCCCATCAGACTGGTAAGGTTTCCAGTGGAATATTAACAGACAAACAGACAGATAGTAGAACATCCCCACCTTCGAAGAGTTTATATTCTACTGGAAGATGAAAGTAGAGTTGAGAAGGGGAGTGAGTATGCACTTGATTGTGTGGTGTTGGGGTGACCAGGAAGTTAGTTACCATTAGTGTTAGCCTGGTGAATTAACTCCTCATCCCTCCCTCATTCAAATGTGTTTAATGTGTTCCCGGGTCTAGTGCTTACATTTTGTTTTTTACTCTGTAAAAAGAAAATTTTACTTTCATTATCAGGATTTAACTAGGGAGCTACAGCAGGGCTCCAGAAATGAGTTACTGGCCCAGTGTAAAGTAGGAGAAATAAGGCTTGGTGAGCTTTCCCTTGCTGTGCTGAGGGATAGTCTGGGGTTTTAGGTTATACACTTCTGGAATTACGCCTTCAAAGAAAGTGCTATTTTTTGTCCTTCTTTTCCCAAACCAATACAGAATAAGTCCAATGAATAGAGCTAGTGTGATCCTAGTGAGAGCAATCATTATGAGAGAGCTTGGCCCAGTAGACAGAACTTTGAAATTGGAGTTAGGAAGACTTGAGTTTGAATCTCACCACAGACAATTAATGGCTTTGTGACTGGGTAAGTCACTAAACAGGGTAATTTCAACCTTGGTCTCCTTATCTCTAAAATGGAGATAATAATAGCACTTCCATCATAAGGTTATTATGAGGCTGAACTGAGATAATACATGTAAAAAGCTAGATATAAATGTTAGTCGTTATTTTGGAGGTCATCTAGTCCCCCCCTCTATGTATGTATGCCTGTATATATATATATATGTATGTATGTATGTATATATTCAAGTTCAACAGCTAGGTTTCAAAAGGTACTAAGGATACAAAGCAAGGCAAGAAAGTTTCTGCCATCAAGAGGCATAAATGTCAATGCATCCCTTCACACCATTAGACTGGATTCCAAACCAGCATTTTCTTTGTGGCACTGCTTAAAGCGAGCAGCGGTGATTTTATGAATCGTGCCTTTCGTTTACCTGTTGACAGAAGATGTGAATGTGCTGGTGATGGTGGAGTAGGAGTGTGGCAGGGAGGAGGAAGAAATGATGTGATAATATGTTTCTGTACTTGTTTGTCAAACTGGTTTAAAGCAAAAGAAATAACTGGTTAACAAGAATGTGGAGAGATTCTGTGTGGCTGGTACCATTTCCTCCAGCTACTACTAGGCTGCAAAATGCCTTTACAGACCATTTTATTTTTATCTTCTTTTTCCTTGGATGCCTATTGCTGGGATATCTAAGCATGCTGACAGACACTTCTAGACTAAAGACACAATAGAATTTACAGCATACATAAATCACAGAGCCACACAATATGATTAAATCTCCTACTTATGGCTAAGAAGTCAAAAGGGGTTGGGAATCATTGTGAGTGAAGGGTCACAGTTTTGATGTCCAAACTGTTTACATCTGTACCACCCGAGGCAAATGGATTCTCCAGTAAAAATTGGGTCATAGTGCTCCCCTATCACCCAGCCCTATAGGCTGGGTTCCCTGGAAATAGATGGGCACTTGATATTGGGATGCTGGTAGGCTGTTCCTGCCCTTTTAAGTTTAGAACCATGAAGATAAGGAAGTACACTGTTTGCATACTGAACCTATCACTGGACCCAGTAACCCCCAAGAGGTGATTTTCACTTGCTACTAACATGTCTTCCAGAAGAAGTGAGGTCTTAAGACACCATTAATTAAAACTTCATCTGTTGAGTGATCATTTCCCCCCTTTTCTCTCTCTTCTCTTTCCCCTCCATAGTAGCAATTAGTTAAACTGTGCTCAGACGCTGCTGCTGCCACTAATTAATTTCTCCCTACATCGTCTCAGACCTTTGGATGCCAGGGCATGCAAGAAATGACCTGAAATGCAAGGATTCCATCTGTCCCCGATGCTCTGGGATTTCTCACAGTTTAGTTTCCTTTTTGGAAGATGGTGGATTGACAGGCCTGTAAAACAACATCTATTTTTTTCCCTTTTGAACAGAAATAGCATGTGTTGCTCTCGACTCATCCCCCCCATCCCCACTTTCCAGTTATGGAATTTCAGATATGTTCTAAAGGGTCAAACTCTATTTTGATCTCTATTCTAATCTTCAGCTGTGGGTTTTGTCTAACAGTCAATAGTGGATAAGTGGACCATTTGCTTAGAATGTCACTGAATATGGTATCTTTGAGAATGAGAGAAGGTGCTCCCTTAGAACTGGACCCACATCAACAGTTGATTTCTCCCAAATATTCAAATCTGAATCAGCAAGCACTGACGGTGCTTTTTCCTGGTCTCAGGGCCATACTGGGGGCCATTGGGAATACAACAGAAGTCAGAATGTTCCCTCTCCTCCTGGTGAACTGAGAAGCACTTACAAGATGCCAGGGGAGTATATCTTTCAGCATCTGGTTGTTTGTGACAACCAGATCTGTAAGTGCAGCAGAAATTCAAAGAAAGAAAAGATGCTTGTGGTGGGTAGTGCATCGGAGAAGTCTTCCTGATAATAGCAGTGACTCTGGTAACCAAAAGGTGAAAATAAGTCTCTCCATTTTTTTTTAAGCAATTGGGGTTAAGTAACTTGCTCAAGGTTACACGGCTAGTCATTATTTATGCGTGGGTGCTCATTTTCTGAGGCCGGATTTGATCTCGGGTCATCCCAACTCTGAGGCCAGCACTCTTACTCACTGCGCCATCTAGCCACCCCTTTTAGGGCAATTGGGTAAGTAACTTGCCCAAGGTCACACAGCTAGGTTTTTGTGTGGGTTAAGTGTCTGAGGCTGGATCCGAACTCAGGTCCTTCTGACTCTAGGGCCGGCGCTCTACTCACTTCACCACCTAGCCGCCCCTTGTCTCTCCATTTTTGATAATTAATCTTTGGAACCATCTTGTTCTCCAAGTCAGAATTGGATAAGGTTTTCATTTCCTTTGAAACAGTCAAGGATATGGACGTTCCTGTTGACCAAAATAGCGATGGAAAGTTATATCTAGTTTTTTACATTCAAAGTGACACACTTTTAACAACCAAGTCCCAAGAAAGAAACCACTTTTGGGTCTACTTAGCATCTTTTTCAACAATGATTTATCTAAATCATAGATTTAGAGCTGGATTTTGAAGTAACTGAGCAAAACATTCTTATGTTAACCCCATGAGAACATAAGCTTATTTTGGGTACATATTGTTTCATTCTTTATACACATATTTCAAGAGCCTAGCCTGACAGAGAGACTTAATAAATACTTGTTGATTGAATTTTTTTAATGAGGAAACAGCCTGAGAGAAATAAAGTGACTTATCCAAGGTTACACAGCTAATATATGTCTGAAGGGGGAAATGAAACCAGGTTTTCCTGACTCATGTCTGTTATCTTTTCAGTATACCATGATCAATCCTTAAACTTTTAATATGATTGTTTCTCATGACATGGTGCTAAAAGGGAGAGGACTGGATGGTGTTACTATGCCCATTTTTTGGATGAAGTTGAAGTACATTCAGAATGACCCAGTGTCCTGAAGCATGTCAGTAGGGAAGCTAAAAACAGAGAATAGTAACACAAATTGATTGAACTAGAGAGAATAGATATTTATGTTCTTAAATCAGGAGAGCACAGGATAGTGGGATTAAGACTATTTTAAGTAACTCTAAAAACTCCCTGGCTACTCTGAGTGTTTACCTTTCTGATGGAAACACCAGGGAGGAAAAAAGCAGGGCAAGATGAGGTACATGGGATAGATAGTAGTTCCCTAATGAGAGTTAATTTTATCTTTCAGAAATTGATTCTGTGTGAGGAAAAGAGGGAGAGCGAGTAATTAAGTGAGCTGATGCCTCATTGTCCTTAAAGATGCTCTCTAAAAAACCATCACAGAAGTGAGATGATGAAAGGTGACCTGTGTCAGGCTGACATTGGGCACAAACAGTCATATCTAAATGATAGGGTGAGATGCTGCAGTTTCTAAGCAATCATGTGCTTTTGGACCTTGAGTGAGGCCCAGACCAATGAACAATTCTAAGCTTCAGCAGGGGTTACTTTAGACATTCTGTGGTGGGGGGAGCTGAGAGAGGGGGCACAGGGTTGTAGGAATGCAAGGTCTGGTATGCTTAAGGTCGGCAACTCCCTTTGGGGGACTTGAAGTAGTTCTTTTGGCCCTGTCACTTACATAATCTTAGGACATTTTATTTATATAATAGAAAAAAATCACCAAAATAATAATTCAGAATGATTTAAAGTCATTTTCAATATTAGAGAGTAGAGGAACTTATGTGACATTCAATCCATAGCTGAATTTAAGGACTGATAGAAAAGCTTTTGTGTCATGGAAAGTTTGGGGTCCTTTTTTCTGGCTTTGCAGATTTCTCTTTAAGGAAGGTAGAAATATAATTACCAGAGGTTCCCAACCTTATTTGGCCTACCACTCTCTTTAAAAAAAATTACTCAATGTCCCCTTGGAAATCTACTTTTTATTTTTTTTAACCCTTTAATGTTTAAAAAAAATTTGTGTCATTAAAAAAAACCCGTGAAACTATAATAAATGACATCTTAAATTTAATAATTAATTGTAAATTTGTGCGTTTTTTCTTGCATTGAAATTTTGATGACACAACATTGTATCATGTAACCATATAGTATCATTTTGTAAACAAGTCATTATTTGCACATCATATTCCTGCTTATGCATGTTAGACTTCTATGTGAGACCCTCTCACTTGCCAACACTGGCTTGTTAAGACCTGTCTGTGGACTTGACCACTGATTGGTTATAACTTGGATTTGGTGTGTTTATTTGGAAAATAAATGTTATCACTGTGACTTTAACTCTGTTACACAACAGATGAAACATGTATAAATGATTTTTCCAAATTTCCTTCTCTTCTCTTCTTTCCTTATATTTCTACTGCCCCCTTATTTTTATTCAACACCCTCTCCTCAATTGCACCTGAGGTTACTGCCACCCCACTGGATCATTCCAGTGTCCCCCAGGGGGTGGTATCATTCACTTTGGGAATCTCTGATCATTACTTAATGTTACTTCATTTGGGTTTCATTGATGGGCTATGAAGTACCTTTGCCCTGAATGCTCTTTGTACCATTGATTCTATGCTGGATGAAGATGATGATGATGATGATTAATAGCAGTAATAAAAAATTGTATAGTAATCTCATTTTCCAAAGAGCTTTATATACATAATCTTTTTTGATCCCTCACAACAATATTGTGAAGTAGGTGCTATTTATATTTTCATTTTGCAGATGAGGAAACAGAAGTTGGATAAGACAGGGTAAGTAACATAAGAAAGTGTGTCTGAGGCACTCAGGTCTTCCTGACTCCAGCCTTGGTGGGCTATCCCCTGCTCCAAGGAACTGCCATTTAATTGATGGAACCAGAACATTTGGTGTAGATCTGATTGAAGGTAGATCTGAGCTGTACCCTTGGACTTTGCCTCAGCCTTTAAAAGACAGAATACATAAACCCTGGTCAAGTCACCCTAACCTCCTTGTGTCTCAGTTTCCTTACCTGTAAAATAGAGATAATATTAGCACCTAATGGTCATTGTGAGGATAAAGGGAGATAATATATGATAAGTGTTTTGTAAAATCTTAAAGCTCTATGTAGATGCTAGCTATCTTACCTATATGGGAAATGATGAACAGAAACCAGTCCTGGTTCAGACAGAAGAGGGGCTAAGCATAGAGGGTAGCTAGGTGGTAGACTGGATAGAGCATTAGCCCTGGAGTCAGGAGAACCTGAGTTCAAATCTGGTCTCAGACACTTATTAGTTGTATGACCCTGGGTACATCACTTAACCCTGTTTACCTCAGTTTCCTCATCTGTAAAATAAGCTGGAGAATGAAATGGCAAACCATTCCAGTACCTTTGCCAAGAAAACTCTAAATGAATTTCAAATGAGTTTGAATTGGAAAAGCCTCAAAAACAATTGAACAACAAAAATTATTATAGGAAGCCTTAATCAAGGCACTGTTCTAGTTTTGTTCAGTTGTTTTCAGTCTTGTCTATCTGACCCTTTTTTGACTCCATTTGGGGTTTTCTTGGCAAAGATATTGGGGTGATTTTTCCCTTTCCTTCTCCAGCTCATTTTACAGAGGAGGAAACTGAGGTAAACAGAATTAAGTGATTTGTCCAAGGTCACACAATTAATACATGTCCAAAGTCAGATTTGAACACTGGTTCTCCTGACTCCAGGCCCAACATCCTATCTAGTTTACCACCTTGCTGCTACTTTCCAGATATTCAAAGAAGAAAACGTTTTAGTTCCTGCCTTTATGCAACTTATGATCTGTTGGACTATATTAAGTATTTTCCTTACACTGTATTGATTTAGCTTTTTCTATGGAGTATAAAAGGTTAGATTATTCTACTTTGCTACTTCCTTCTTTCATTTTAAATGGAAGTCTTTATAGTAGTAAAGGGAAATGGCTTTTGCTGACATTTCTGACCAGATTAATAGTAGGTAGTATGGGAAAGTTCATAGTCACACATCCCTTAAGAAGACAAATCTCCTTTAGAAGTAGTGTGTTTGGGACAAAGTTTGGATTTGGAGTGGTTAATGGAATCAGCCCAAGCCTTTGAACCTTTTGAATTAGCCCCCCCCCCCCCCCCAGCCTCCGTCTCTTTCCTTTCCTCCTCCAAGTTTTATTAATTAACCCACTCAAAGCACCTTAGGATGACCTATTATCAAGCATGCATAGACTCTTCTGTATGGGGGAGGGAGAAACATCAGTATGAGCCAGTCTATAGTTTGATGGCAACTGATTTCTCACAAGCAGAGCTTCTTGTTAAAGGTCTCCCCAGAGTTTATCTACTTTCTAGTTATTTGGATTCCACTGATTCCCCTCTGATATAAAATAGATTTGTCTTTAGTAGTGAGGAAGCTCTAGCCTGCATTGGCAAGTTTTCCTCTGGTTTCCGGAAACCACAACAATTGTTTGGCTGTGCGTATCTGCATTGGACTTGGCAACTGCATTTGACTGTAGTTGCAGAAATATTATTTTCAGAAGGTAGAAAGAAAAACTATCTACAAGCTGAACTAATACCATCTGCCTCTCCAAAGAGCTTTAATTGTATTGGCAAAGAAAGCACTTAAAAAAAACAAGCCTGTTTTAACTGGATTATTGGAGTAGAACCATTAAAAGGATAATGACTGTGTTGTCCTCAGATAGATTTTCTTAAAATAATTGCTCCACTGAGTTCTGGCATGACCCAAGTGAAATTTGGATTGAGTTGGCAGCTTCTTCGGGTTGGGTTCAAAAGAGGATCATGTCTCCTTTGGAACATCTTTACCTTTTTCTCCCTATCTCTACCTCAGAATAATTTATTATTTTTTAAAAAGTTGTTGTATAGTGGAAGGAGCACAGAACACCTCTCGATAGTTATGTCACCTTGGGCAAATCACTTACTTTTCCGAGTCTCAGTTTACTAATTAGGTAAAGTGGGTATAATACTCCCTGACCCAACTGTTTCTCAGGGATTTGATCCTCTGATTCAATACTGGGAAAAGTATTGAACTGGAGAAAGGAAAATGGAGTTTGGGCTTGTGCTGGTCTTAGCTGGCATTCTTCTGCTGATACTCATTTTAGCCCCCCAATTAAATCTAGGGAGATGTTTAATTTTGTCTTTGCATTTCTGCCACCCAGTACAATGCCTGATAAATAGTAGTAATAATAATAACTAATATTTCTATAGTGCTTTAAAATTTGCAAAGCCCTTTATATATATGTTAACTCATTAGGTAAATCCTCACAACAATGCTTTGAGAAAGATGCTATTATTATCCCCATTTTATAGATGAGGAAACTGAGGCTGGATAAGGTTAAGTGACTTGCTTGCATCAATTCATATAGCTAATAAGTGTCTGAGGCAGGATTCAAACTCAGGAAGGCTGGGGTTAACATCCTGGCTCTGAGACCTTGGATAAGGCACTTTAACCTCTTGAAGCCCATTTCCTCATCTGCAAAACAGAGATGATAGTATTTGTAATAATACCTGTAACAATAGTAATATCTCACAGGATTCATATAAGGCTCAAATGAATTAATGCACAAATAGTGCTTTGCAGACTTTGAAGTGGTATTCAAATTTCCATGAGGATGATGATGATGATAAAGGCTGTTCACGACAGACTGTGACAACTCTAGAAAGTACAGTGTGTGTATGACCAATGTAGGGGAATGGGAGTCTAATATTATTAATGCTAGATTTGATCTAAGATGCTGTCATTGGCTTGTCAGACTACCTGCTGCAGCCTGTAAGTTCTTATCAAACTAATGGTTTTTGTAATGTAATATAAAGTTCTATCTGTAGCTTAAACAACAGCAGTGGCAGCAGCAGCAGCAGCAGCAGCAACAATCACTGGGCTCTCAGTTCTAAGTAAATGACTAACATCTGAGCAGTTGGTTTTTCATGAAGCCAGATCTACAGATTATGTTTGGAGTCTTGTTACCTTTTCAGCCTACTTGTTTAATTTTTTTTTTTTTTTTGCTTTTTGGAGGGGGGGAAGGCAGGGCAATTGGGGTTAAGTGACTTGCCCAAGGTCACACAGTTAGTAAGTGTTAAGCATCTGAGGCTGAATTTGAATTCAGGTCCTCCTGATTCCAGGGCTGGTACTCTATTCACTATGCCACCTAGCCGCCCCCGTTTACAATTTATTAGCCACTTATTGACTATAAAGCGAATTCTCCCCAATTTACTGCTTGGGAGAGATGGTGGGGAGAGTGCTGCATCAATAAAAACCATTTTCTGAGATGCTTAATAAGAGGTGCCTATCAGGAAGGGACTAGAACCAGGGGACTCTGATTGCAGCTTCCTGAGAGACATTTAAGCTCATATAAAGTACCAAGAGGCATTGAAAGATAAGGAAAGAAAGTAGGAAGAGCCCCTGCAGGGCCTTTTGCCCCCAAGCAGCCACTTTTCTCTTGAGGATAGACTAGCTGAGAATTCTACAGGGTGTGGTTTCCAGTGGCCTGTTCCTGGAGTTACCGGGAGGTTAAAGTGCCTTGAGATCTGTCATCTCAGGCTTCTTCAAGAACTAGGCCAACTCTAGTGCAGGTCCACTAATAAGGCCTCCTAACAACAATTGTCCCAAGATTTAGACTTGGGAAGGACTTTATGTGATTTAGTCCAAACACCTTATTTTAGAGATGAAGAAAGTGAGGCACAGAGAGAAGAGACTGATAAAAAAAAGCGGGGAAAGGAATGAGGGTTTATTAAGCACCTTTTGTTGTTAGGTCCTTTCAGTTATGTCTGACTCTTGGTGACCCCATTTGGGGTTTTCTTGTCAGAGATACTAGAGTAGTTTGCCATTTCCTTTTCTATCTCTTTTAGGCGGAGGGGGGGGGGGAGGGGGGAGGCAAGGCAATTGGGGTTAAGTGACTTGCCCAAGGTCACACGGCTAGTAAGTGTGAAATGTCTGAGGCCAGATTTGAACTCAGGTTCTCCTGACTCCAGGGCGGGTGCTGTATTCACTGGGCCACCTAGCTGCCCCTCTAGTTCATTTTCTAGAGAGAGAAATGAGACAAAAAGGTTAAGTGACTTGTCTAGGGTCACACAGCTAGTAAGAGTCCGAGGTCAGATTTGAACTCACAAAGATGAGTCTTCTGGAATGCAGGCCTTGCACTCTATCCACTGTACCATTTGGCTGCCCTATTAAGCACCTGCTTTATGTCTAGCACCGTGCTAATCATTTTACAAATATCATCTTATTTGGTCCTCACAGCAATCCTGTAAGGTAGGTGTTATTAATATCCCCATTTTACAGGTGAGCAAACTGACAGAGGTTAAATGACTTGCCCAGGGTGACATAGCTAGAAAGCAGTTGAGGCTAGGTTTGAAGCCTGGTTTTCTTGACTGCAGGCCCACTGCTTTATCCACTGCACCACCTAGCTGTCTTGTCAGATCAAGACTGTGGATCTATATTTTGGAGGTGATAGTTGAACCATCGGCCTTAGATGAGTCCATGCAGAAAGATAAAATGTTGAGAGAGAAGAGATCTGAGAGATGAACCTCAGGGACTATTTAAGGATAGGAGATGGGAAGCAGAAGAGGAGTCAATGAAAGAGACAGATCAATCACGGTTAGACAGGCACCATGATACTACAGTTTAGAGATGTTTCATTGGACTGGTTCCCTTTCCTGAATTCCTTATTTGTGTCAATGGCATTACCAAGCTTCTAATCAATCAGGCTTCACCAGCCGGAATAAATTCTATCCTTTCCTTTGCCCTTCATATCTTTCCTATTGATTCCTATCCATTCAAATTAAACAATTTTTAGAAACACGTGGAAGACCCTGTGCTCTAAGGAGTTAATATGCAATTGTATATAAATAATTATAATATAAAAATAACATAGTCGGAACATGAGAGGAGGAACAACTACGTTGTTGTGAGAGTTCTAGTGGAGGCAAGATCATTTCTACCTGGAGGGATCAGGGCAATCTTGGAGGCAGATGACATTTGAGCTGAGTTGTGAATGATGGGTAGGATTTCATGGGGTGGAGATGTGGACCATCATTTCCTTATTATCTTCTCTCTCTGTGATCTCAATAACCTCCTAGGCCGTCTCCTTTCTTCCTTTATTGTCCCCTACCCCACACTACCTTGTGCAGCTATTAGACTGAGGTTGTTTAACACCATTTTCATCATTCATGAAATGGAGAAGTAGAGGCAAAAGGCCTTCAGCAGTTCTCCAGGAGGGCCAAATTTCTTACCTTGGCATTCAAGGCCTACAACAACTTGCTCCAATCTTCCTTTTCCACCGTGTCTTCCCCTATTCCCTATTCCTAATGTTCTTGATTCAACAATAAAGCTGGTTTATTTGTAGTCTATTGAACATGACTTGCTTATTACTTCTGGGGCCTTGGCTTATGCTATTTGAGTGTCTGAAAATAAGGCAAGTGGTAAAGCAGGAATTAATACGTAAAAGCTGATTTGCTCATAATTGTTCAGCAACATATCTCTTGCCAGGTACTTAGATTTAAAGCAAACAATAGCTAACTTAAGAGTCTCAAGAGAAGAAAGACAGTGAAGTAGAGTTTCTAAAAGTCAAAGTCATCAAACCCTCAATATTTATAGAAGCAGACTCAGCACAGAGCTGGAAGGGTTCAGTAAGAACATCCTGTGCCACTCCTAGACCAGTTGTGAATCTTGGCCACAGCAAATGGTCATCCAACTTGGCTTGAAGAGCTCTAGTGACAGGTCTTCAAGGTGATTCTATTTTTGGTAGGCTGTCATTATTAGGAATCTTTACTTTCTCTTAATTTCAAATCTTTCTCACTGTTACTTACACTTCTTGGGTTCCAGTTCTGCCTTCTCAGGTCAAGCAGAATCCATGCAAATTTTCTTCCAAATGCTGCTTGAACATTTATTAGGCACCTGACCTCGGGCTAGGGTCTGGGGATAGGCAAAAAGTGAGAGGAGTGTACATTCTATTTGGTAGGAGAGGGGTAGTTAAGACCACAAGTGACTTATGTGTATATGGTTATCCATGTCATGACTTTTCCCACTATAGTTTCAATATATTGTGGGTCAGCATAAGGAATTTCATGGAAATTTTGGGGAGATTTGCAGAAGCCACAGATGACATGTGAAGGCCAGCAGATGGCATAGAAAAAGTTTAGGAACTCAGAAATGCATTAAATATATGTATAGTATTGTAAATACCCAATTAAAAAAAGAAAAAAAATCAGACTTCTCTGTTATTAAGGGAGGGCCAAAATTTTTATGTGGATTTTCCAGATTGCATGAGTGCCATGCCCCTAATGGCCCCATGGTCCCCTGCCCCAAGTGGAAGGAATAACTATAGATAAGTAAATACAAGGTAATTTGAGGAAGGGGAGAAGACTAACAATTACAAGATAGGGGAAGTCTTTATGGAGAAGGTGGCACCAGCAGAATCATAGTGGGATATAAGGATTCTGGACATGATAAAGAAGTTCATTCCTAGCATTCAGGATTGGAACTGGGAAATAGGATAAGTTCTAGGAACAGCTAGTACTACAGTTTGACTGGAATGTAGAGTGTGTAAAGAGAAGTAATATGAAGACAGGTTGGAGCTTCTTGGGTCTTAAATATTAACCTGAGGAGCTGATATTTTATTCTAGAGGCAATAAGGGTATTAAGCAGAGGAATGACAAGGTCAGGTTATGTTTTAGCAAGCACCCTAGCACAGCGAGGATGGCCTGCTAATAGAGGGTCTTTTCAGCTGCTTTATAAAGGAAAGACAACTTTAAAGGGGTTAACAATCCTGCTTTAATTACAGAGAAAGAAGTGAGTATAGAAAATATACGCAGAGAAATTAGCACAAAGACCAATAGATAGAGCTCCAGCTGTCTGAACCTAGCAATATTGCTATATTACTTTACATACATCACTCTATCGAGGGAACACAGGCATCTAAGCAGTTGGGAGGCTCTTAACAAATGGCCACTTAGGTATATGAATGTAATGGAATACTATTGTGCTATAAGAAACGAGGAACAGACAGACTTCATAATAACTTGGAGAGACTTGTATAAACTGATGCTGAGTGAGAAGAACAGAACCAGGAGAAATCTGTACACAATCACAGACACAACATATGTGTGATGACTAACTTTGATAGACTTGGCTCCTCTCAGCAATGCAAGGTTAGAAGATAACTCCAAAAGACTCATGATGGAAAGGGATGTCCACATCCAGAGAAAGAACTACAGAGTCTGAAGGCAGATTGAAACAAGCTACCTGCTCTCTTTCTTATTCTTGTTTTGTTTCCTCTTTAATATAATCTTTATAATATATATAATTAATAATATAATCTCTATAATCCTTCTTTACAACTTGACTAATGATTAATGTGAAGATATTTGTAGATCCTATATTTGAGTGCATGCCTCCTTGATTGGGGGGGAGGGCAGAAAGGGGGAGAAATTTTGAAACTCAAGGGATTGTGGAACTGAATGATGTAAACTAAAAGTAAATAAATTAATTTAAAATTAAAAACAAAAAAAAAAGCAAAAAAATGGCCACTTAGAGTCTTGACCAGGAAATCAAAAGATCATTCTCATGAGTGAATCCCCAAAGCAAAATTCCAACTCAGAGTATGCATACACTTCTCAGAGCCAGAAGGCATCACAACTGTTGTAACTCGGTGTTTAATTAGTGTGAAAAAAGTGTGAAAGCCTTCAACAAGCGAGTCTCCCCTAAGCAAGCTTCTGTTTAAGCAAGTTCCTCCCCTAATGGACTCTATGTGACTCAGAATGTATCACAACTGGGCACATAGGCCTGTTAATGGGTGGGGAAAATATTCCTGTTTCATTAACATTACAGACTGGTACCTCATTTGGCAGCTGTGTAGAGTAGATTGGAGAGGCCAGAGACTGGAAGCAGGGAACAGTTAGGTGTTGATTATCATAGACTAAGGAAGAAGTAATAAGGTGCTGGCTACATGAATGGAGAGAGAGGGGGAGTTATGCAAGAGATGTTGTGGATGTAGAAAGAAGACTTAACAGACTTGCAAATATTTGCAGCTTGCTGGTATGTCATTGCCTAAGTCTTATATTTTCAAATCTAGAAACCCCCAATTTCTCTAAAAATAAGATCATAACTTCAGTCATTCAGTGAACTAGAATTTGTAAGTACTAAAAAGTACAAAGGAAGGGAAAAGCCAGTCCCTGCTCTCAAGAAGCTTACAATCTTTTTCTTTTCATTAATGGTATTTAATTCCCCCCCAGCCCATTACATATAAAGATAGCTTTAAACATTTATTTTTACAAAACTTTGAGTTCCAAATTTTTCTCCCTTCCCCCTCCCAAGACAGCAAGCAATCTGATATAGGTTATACATGTACAATCATGTTAAACATATTTCCACATTAGTCCATCAGAACAAAAGGGAAAACCCATGAGAAAGAAAAAAATAAAAAAGTGAATATAATATGAAAAACTTACAATCTAATGGGAAATGAAATGAAATAGACACTGCTCTTAAGGAGTTTACATAATAGTTACACACACACTATATTCATTTACAGTGATTGTACATATATGTTTATATAGGTGTATATGTATGTATGTGTGTATACACACACACACACACACACACACATATATATTCCTCACAACTTTTATTATCCCCATGTTACAGGTGAGGGAACTGAGACTGAGAGAAATTAGGTGACTTAGCTTGGTCACATAATTATGTAAGTCTTCTTGACTCCAAGGTCAGCACTCTATACACAGTGTCATCTAGCTGGGCAAGCCTTTTGAGGCCATGTTCAATGTCCTCATTTTGTAGATGAGGAACTGGGACCCTAGAGAAATAAAACAACTTGTCCAAAATCCTACAAGGTAGTAAGTAGCAGAGCTGGGTTTGGAACCCAAGACCTTGGACTCCCAAACCAGTACTCTTCACACTATGCTACTCTGCCTCCCTTCTTTCAGGTACTCCTCTCACGGGCTGGCTTCGAGGCCTCTCATTATGCCAGTCACCTTCTTCTGGATGTACTCCAGAGTCTCAGCTTTCCTCCTAAAATATTCCCTCTGTTATCTAAAAGCCTTGTGGCAGGCACTCTGAGAGATCCACAGAAGTATCAGATATGTTCCTTATCCTCAGGGAGATGTATTGCATCCCAGCCAGGGAAATAATACACCTATACATGAAAAAAAATCAATCTCCAGAAAAGGCAATATATAGGAAGGACCAGATTTGGGTTTAATATGAGCAAAGCCTTTCTAACATTGAGAACTAGTCAACAGGAATTAGCTATTTTACAAAATAGTAAGCTTCCTGTCACTTGAGGTATTCAAACAGAAATGGGATGACTATCTCCCAGGAATGTTGTAGAGGAAATTCCCACTCCTACAATGAGGGGGAATTTGGACGACATCAACAGACCCCTGTGGAAGTCTGATGTTGCTTATTCAATCCCTTCTTGTATTAATGTTTTTAAATGTGCAAGATAAAGTATGTAGGATCACATAGGAAGCCAATTATATATAAATGCAGTTGTAATAATATATTTTTAAAAATGTTCATGGATCCCAGGTTAGTAGATGATCTCAAATGTCCCTTTGGACTGCAATAGTCACATGATTTTATGGGTGGCACAGAGAATGAATGTTATAAGTTTCAGAAGAGGGAGTGATGTCAGGAGCTTGTCAGGGAGGTTTTCATGAAATGGTAGAATTTGAGCTGAGACTTGACAGATAGGTAATAACCTGATTAAGGAGGACATTTTTTCCCTCTACAAGGCATGTTGAATGATAGTGAAGAGCTAAGTTTGGCTGAAATTCAGGGAAATAGAGAGACATGTGCCTACAAATGTATATTGGTCAAAATTGTGGAAGATTTGAATGCCTCTGGGCAACGGGGAGTCATTGAAGATTTTTGAGTAGGACACGGAAAAAATGCCTTAAGAATGTTATTCTGGTTGATTAGCTCAGAAAGAATTAGGATTGGGCAGGGGTATTTCAAACAATGATCCAAGGCAATCCCAAAGGACTAATGATGAAGCATACTATTTGTCTCCAGTGAAAGAATTGATATTGTTTGAATACAGACAGACTGAAGCATGCTATTTTCACTTTTTCTTCCTTCCTTCCTTTCCTTCTTTCTTTCCTTCTTTCTTTCTTTCTTTCTTTCTTTCTTTCTTTCTTTCTTTCTTTCTTTCTTTCTTTCTCTCTCTCTCTCTCTCTCTCTCTCTCTCTCTCTCTCTCTCTCTTTCTTTCTTTTTCTCATATTCGAGTCTTCTTATACAAAATGACTTACATGGAAATGTTTTACGTGATTGCACATATATAACCTATATCTGATTGCTTACTGTCTCAGGTAGGGGGATAAGAGAGGAGAGAGGGAGGGATAGAATTTGGAACTCAAAACTTTAAGAAAAACATGTTAAAATTGTTTTACTATGTAACTGGGGAAATTTTTTATATATGTATATAAATAAATCTGAATTAGTGGAAAAAAAAAGAAGGCTATTTTAGATAATCTAAGATTGAAGGGTCTATATGGGATGGAAAGGGAGAAGAAGGGCATCACAAAGGAACAACTGACAGTATTAGGGACTTCCTGGCTGAAAGGAAAAAGGAAGGTAGGCAAGGAAAAAGAAGAGTCAAAGATAATTTTAAATCTGAGTGACTGAGAGAGTTGTGGTTCCATAAACAGAAAGGGGGAAGTAAGGAGAGGGAACTGGCTAATTTTGGGAAGATGAGGAGTTTTCTTTTAGACATGATGAGCTTGACATATTACCAAAAAAAGGAAGAAAACTTCTGAAAGGAAACAAATAGCGGGAGTTGCTTCCTTCCATAAATTGTTAGCTTTGTAATTTCATTAATTATAAATATATATAAGTTCAGATAATTTCACAGCTCTGATTCTAGAGAGGTAAATACCATAACTCGGTCTTTGGAAGCAACAAGATGGAGCCAGTTTGGGAATTGACAGAAATGGAAGTCCAGGCAGACTTCCTGAAGAATTGATCAAAGTCTGAGACTTTAAGATTCCTGACTAGGAGTTTTAAACGTAGGGAAGGTGGACGCACAGGTCCAGCAAGGAGGTCTGTAACTTGGGGAGTGGCTCAAGGCTGGAAGGACAGATGATATAATCAAGGACTACCCAGAATTGAAGATAAGATATGTCTATTCAAACAGAGCCTGGGTAAGGGAGCCACTGAAATTCACATGATAGGAAATGGTAGAGGTCCCACTGGATTGGTGATTGGTGTCAAGGAAGTGTGGAAGTGGGTATCAGCTCCCAGTCTTTAAGAGAACAGGTTCAGAAAAAATAGTTGGCAGCATGAATTTAATGAGTATTGTCCCTTTGGTTTATGTCATTCAAGGAATAAGTAAAAGCAATTTAACTCATTAAAATTCAGCTTGAAATAATTGTTTCCTCAAAATTCTCTAGGTCCTATTTATGTAATAATATTTAATCTACTATTTAAAGTCACATTCAAAGATGTTACCAGGCTCTGAGATCTTTAAACCAGTAAGAGGTATGAAAGGGTAAAAGTTCTACCTAGAGCAAACCACTACTGATCTCCTGTAGCACCAATGCAATATTCATGGCACTGATGGTGACTATGAATATGCCAGCACAGTTCTGAATGGCAAGATATAACAGACTCTCCATACAGAAGACAGAAGCAAACCATTTATTCAGACACCAGAAAACTGACTCCCCAAACCAGAAAGCTGAATCCCAACACCAGAAAGTCAAATCCATCATAGCAACAAAGAAGTTAATACATCATGACACAGCAGAGAGTCACACCATCCTTTAGCCTTCCCACAAATAAACTCTCACAAGCCTGGCTTTCTTGTTTTATGAGCATCCTCTCTCTCCCACCATGCTAGCTTCTCTGACTCCCAGCTTCCTCTGGGCTCTGCTCCACCCCTCAGCAAGCTCCTCCTACCACAGGCTCCATGTGATTACATTCAGCCTATTAGGGGGCAGGGAAGATCTTCAAAGCAGGAAAGATCTTCATTCCCTTAGACCTATTAAGGGGCAGGGAAGATCTTCAAATTCCCATTATCATTACATCTCTCTGTAGAAATGCCCCAGAATCATTATCACAAGTATCATTAAATGCCTTTATGCTTTATTTTTGCCTGCATGAACATTGTTTGGTGATAATTTCTCTATATTAAAAACATTGAGCACTGCTTAAATTCTCCAGTAGATTGGTGATCTCCCTATTGTGACTCTTCCCTCCAATGATGCAGATTGCAATCCATTCATGCAAATACAAATCCATTCATACAAATTGCAATCCATTCATACAAATACAAATCCCTATATTTCTTCACCACATTTTATCATGAGTTCAGCCCCCAAGGGAGCCACCCAACTTACTGGGCTTTCCTTGCTTTCTCTGATGCCACAAGGATAGTAAGGAAGCATAGGGGCTATGCATGAATTATCTCTCATTCTTGTCATGTGACTGACCTATCTTCTTTTTCACTCCTATATTTATTTGCTGACATCCTTTATTTCACTTCTCCTTTGTAATTCAATGAATGTAGTTCAATGTTCTTCAGCCTGCTCAGTCCCATCCCCAAGCACCCATGCATCCAAAAGCATTGCCCTTTGGATGACCTTTAGGACTCAGAGATAACATGCTTGGCAGTGGGGTCAAAATCACCTTGCTCCGCTTTGCCCTGATATATTAGTTAGGTCAGAACTTGATTATTTGCTCAGGGTGGGCAAGGTCTGGACATCTACCTAGGTGTGACAGGAAGTCTATGTGGAAGAAGAGATTAGAGTGAGGGGTGAGGCAGGGGAGAGCATTCCAAGCAAGCCCCCGGGAAAGAATTGTTTGGGAGGAGAATACTTGGACTCAGTTTCTTCTCATGCTTCTTACTTAGAGGAGGACCTTTTGAGCTCAAAGTATTGAGGAGGATTTAGATTTTTTTTTTTTAAAGCAATTGGGGTTAAGTAACTTGCTCAAGGTTACATGACTAGTCATTATTTATGCGTGGGTGCTCATTTGCTGAGGCCGGATCTGATCTCGGGTCATCCCAACTCCGAGGCCGGCGCTCTTACTCACTGCTCCACCTAGTCGCCCCTTTAGGGCAATTGGGGTTAAGTAACTTGCCCAAGGTTACACGGCTAGGTTTTTGTGTGGATTAAGTGTCGGAGGCCGGCTCCGAACTCAGGTCTTTCTGATTCCAGGGCCGGCGCTCTATTCACTGCGCCACCTAGCCGCCTCGGATTTAGATTTTTTAGATTTTAGATTTGTCATCAGTATCCTCGAAGGATCCCTAGGACTGCAGCTCAGTGGTTGGAGGAACTGGCTATGTTGGGAGCTGAGAATAAACTAGACCTAATGAGGAAAATGAAAACCTGTAACTTTCCTATAGGGAACAGCTTGAGGACTCCAGCAAAGGAAGTCCGTTAGCAGCTGAGTTACCCTTTTGTCACATGTACTCTTGAAACTTGAACTCACTTTCCTCAGGACTCTGTATGTACTGATGACAAAGCATATCAGACTTTTGGGTAAACATTTTGTACCAACCATACCACTGTAGAAAATAAACATTTTTAAAGGCTAACTAAATCGGGCTGATTACTTTCTATTGGCTATATTAATTTCTTTCTCTTTTTTTTTTGCTTTTTTTTTGTAGGGCAATTGGGGCTAAGTGACTTGCCCAAGGTCACACGGCTAGTTTGTGTGTGTGTGTGTGTGTGTGTGTTAAGTGTCTGAGGCCGGATTTGAACTCAAGTCCTCCTGACTCCAGGGCTGGTGCTCTCTTCACTGTGCCACCTAGCCACCCCTACATTAATTTCTAATCATCTAATAATGGTGGTGGGAAATACACCAGTGGGAGCTTGTGAGCTCTAACACTAGAAAAACAGCCCCTCCCACCCAACCCCTCAGGGATACCTATAGACTCTGAAGGATGCAGTAATCTTTCTCTGGGAATCTCACTTGTCAATGAGAATGGAGATTTCGAAAATAACATCAGATCCTACATATGTTATACAAAGAACATCTTTCCCCAAATGATTTACTCCCTCTTTGAAATCTTTCATCCAACTGGTTTAAATCTTGACTGTTTTACAAAATTTGGGGGTTAAGTCCAGCCCTGGAAGCCTGTCAGTGTCTTGACTGATTAATGGACAACCCCATTCCAAGTACAGACACTTTTTTTTATCTTTGATTCATTCCTCTGCTTGAAGGTCTACATGCATTCATTAGAGAAAGCCTTGGCAACTTTTCAAAACACCTGTCCCACTCGCCTCCCCCTCTCCATATATACTATCTTACCTGGACGGTAGGCGCTTTTCACTTCATTCCTTGATTAGAGTAGCAGACTCTCACGTCACATCCCTATTCCTGTCCCAGCACACTTCCTAGGAATAGGGGAAAGGTCTAGAAACATGGTCGAAGGCTAAATTTTAGACAAAGGCCAGTCTTCTTACTTCTATTAGTGACGTGATCTTTGTCTAGATTCTGGAACATCATGACAGTCACAGCTTTGTGCAAACAACTAAGGAACTAACACTAACAATTACCTTTCCTAGTGGGTCTGCAAAGAGCAGCATGAACATACTGGAGATGACCAGGAGAAATTTCAGAACGTGAAGTCTCTGCAGCTGGGCTGCTGTGGTATCCCCAGAAGTTTTAAATGGCCTCTGTTCCTTTATTCATAAAGCTTTCTTGGCTAAAGCCAAATGCACTGACTAGTATGAACATACTGTTGTTTTTATATGCTGTTAGCCATAACCTTAGAACACTGAGGAAGGAGTGCCTATAGCAATCATAGGCTTAAGGCTCCTGATCCCATATCCTGTAGTACTGTACCCTCATCCTACATGCTCTGTCACTTTTAATCTCCCCCCTGTAGTAGATATCCTGAAAACCATGGCCAGATCAAACATTTTAAAAAACTGCTTTCACCATGTTATTCCCTTACCCAAAAACCTTCAATGGCTCCCTACTACCTATAGGATGAAGTTCAAACTCCTTTTCCTTACACTCAAGGCACTCTGTCATCTGACTTGATCATGCCTTTCTAACAGAATCTCCCTTTATCCCAATGGCAATAGCAACAATTATAATGTTTATGAATTAATTCACTTAATCCTGTATAGTCACTTAACTCTGTTTGCCTCAGCCTCCCCCCATGTAAAATGAGCTGGAGAAGGAAATGGCAAACCACTCCAGTACCTTGTCAAGAAAACCCTAAATGAGGTCGTGAAGAGTCAGTTACGACTGGAAAATGACTGAACGTGGATTAGCCACCAGGTACAGGAAGAGCATTGTATGGAGCCAGCAGACAGGTTTTGAATGCTGGCCTTGCCACTTGTAGCATTGTGACTCTGGGCCTCTTCATAGACATGCTCCCTACTTTACCAGATCATTTTGGGAAAGAAATAAAAGGCCTCTAAGCTATAAAGTTCCAAACAAATGTCAGCTAGCATCATTACCATTGTTGTTATAGGTGCTGAAGAAGGGCAGAGAAAGCAAATACAAGGACAGTCTCTACTTAAGGAGTTTCTAGCTCTATTGGCCAAATAACACGAGTCAGCAGAGGGTAATCAAAAGAGCACTAGAATTCGTGAAGCGCTTACTATGTGCCAGGCGCTGGGCCAAGCATTTTAACAAGTACTATTTCCTTCAGTCTTTATGATAACTCTTGGAGGTAGGTACAATCATTATCTCCATTTCACAATTGAGAAAACTGAAGTAGATGGAAGTCAAGGGACTTGTCCAGGGTCCTACAGTTCATAAGTTTTAGAGGCTGAATTTGAACTCAGATCTTTCTGACTTCAGGTGTAATGCTCTATCCACAGGGCCACCTGGCTGCTGTTGCTATTGCCTACCTTCATGGGACTTTGAATGGGACTAATGGGACTTTGTACACATCACTTCATCTCTTTAGCTTCTGTTACCTGATCTGTACAATGGGGATATGGGAGCTGGTCTATTCAATTTTATAGATGAAGATTATGAAATCCTAGGTAAGTTATGACTTTACTAAAGTCACAGTGAATTAACTCCATTCTTAACCATATTTTTTTCCATCTCAGATACTTAATTTAGGCAAATATTTTTTTGTTGTATAATTATAGTTGGGGCTCTCAATTTAAGTATTCCTGTCATTTGTGTTTATATGCATTTATATAGCACCGTCACCTATATTGGACTATAAGTTCTATGAGGGCAGCAATTAAAGTATTCTGTTTAAGACTTCTGTGTTTAAGTCTTATAAAGTCTTTTTTTTTCTATTTAGTATTTTATTTTTCCCCAGTTACTTGTAAAAACAACTTCTAACATTTGTTTTTAAAACCTTGAGCTCCAAACTCTCTCCCTCCCTCCCTCCTCAGCCCCCCTCATTGAGAAGACAAACAATTTGATATAGGTTATACCTATGTCATCATGAAAAACATATATATAATAGTCATGTTGTGAAAGAAAACATTGTAAGTCTTATAAAGTCTTATGAGACTTTAGAAGTCCCGTAAGCTTTTCTAGGTATTTTGAGGATGTTCAGGGAGGGCTAGCACCTCTGGTGTGAGAGCTTACTGAGCCCTTTTTAAGGCTGCACATCCACCTTTCGTGTCCAACTGGTCACCCAACTCTCACCTGTGGCTCTAAGAAGTTATAGCATAAGCAGTGGTCATACCCTGGTAAAACAGTCTTGATGGATGGGCTAAGTCAGATTAAAGGTAACTGGCAGGCCTCAAATCTATCTGTGAGTTAGGGGGATGTCTCCCTCAAGCATGTGAAGACTTCCCCCAGAGGAAGGAGCAGATGAGAACAATTTATTCTAATGGCCATGAAGGTGGCTGAAGCAGGTGCTGTGGAGTGCTGAGAGCTTGGTTAGGCACTGAAGATGCCAATGTCATCCATTGCATTCTGGGTCATCTCCAGTCATCTTGACTTTCATTCTGCTATTGGACTTCAATGACTCTGGAAGAGAGGAGGCTAATAACTTTGTGCAACTCTGCCTCACTTAAATCTAATTCCTGTGCAAGTCAAGACATTGCCCTGTGATCTCATTGGTTCTCTTTGAAACAAGGGCCAAACAACAATGACTTACTGAATACTCAATAAATATCATTGCCTGATTAAAAATAAATAGAGAAATGAATGGACTATTAGGACAAGGTTGAACCAGATGATCTCTAAGGTTTCTTCCATCTCTAAATCCTCTGATCCTTAAAACCATTATACAAATAGAATATAATCAGTGCATAGGAAGCAGCTTGGAGTAGTGAACAGAGAGCTGGACTTATATTTAGGAAGAGTTGATTTTGAATCCTGCCTCAGACATTTACTGGCTAGAGTGACTGAGCAAGTCACTAATCTACCTCAGCCTTGGTTTCCTCATTTATAAAAGGAGGATAATATTAGCACCCATCTCATTGTATTTTAGTGAGGCTCAAATAAATATCTCCATCTCCATCATCTATATCTATATCTTTTCCAAACCTAAAGTCCACCCCATGATGATGAAAATTACTATCTTGATTACTGTAAGAGAGGATTGAAAAAGATGTGCCAAGAATTCATAGAAGGGAGAGATTGCTCCTGGCTGGGAGTTCAGGGAAGACTTTTTGAAGAAGGGGCCATTGGATGTGGATGTTGAAGAAAGGATTTTCATAGGTGAAGAGACTGGAGGCAGGAAAATGTGATTGCATTAAGACGTTAGCAAAAATCCACTTAATATGAGATTTATTTGGGTTAACATAATGCCTTTTCAGTGTTTCTAAGCAGGTAGGAGGACCAGTTCAAAGATTCTATAGGGAAAAGAGCATTTGTACCCAAGCCAATAGTGACTGGAATCATAATCATGGAATTTCAGAGCTAGAAAGTATATTATGTTTTTTTTTTTAAAAAACCTTATTAGTTTATTTATTTTTAGTTTTCAGCATTCACTTCCATAAGATTTTGAGTTTTAAATTTTCTCCTTCTCCTCTTCCCCCCTCTTCAAGACAGCTGATATAGGCTATATATGTAAAATCATATTAAACATATTTCCACATAAGTCATATGAAAAGAAGAATCAGAATAAAAGGGAAAAACCAAAAGGAAGAAAAAAAAACAACAAAAAAGGAGAGAAAATGCATGCTTTGATGTGCATTCAGACTCCATAGTTCTTTCTCTGGATGTGGATAGTGCTTTTCATCACGAGTCTTTTGGAATTGTCTTAGAGCATTGCATTGCTGAGAAAAGCTTAAGTCTATCAAAGTTGGTCTTTGCACAATGTTGCTGTTACTGTGTACAATGTTGTCCTGGTTCTGCTCACTTCACTCAGCATTAGTTCATGTAAGTCTTTCCAGGTAGAAAATGCCTTAAAGATCGTCTACTCCAACACTCTCAAATTGTATGAGGAAATAGGCTGAGTGATTTTCCCAAAGTCAACCAGGTAATTAACGGCAGAGATGAGTCTGGTACCCGCTCTTTTCACTGCATCTCATGGCAATCTTGTGTATAGTCTGCATTACTTATGGACACGCCTCTTGTTTTTCCTGTTAGAAGGTAAGTTCCTTTAGGGTGGGCACAGTTGTGTTTTTCTTTTGTATTCCTTGATACTAAGCACAATTCTGGCACAGTTAATTGTGAAGAGTCAGTTCCCGGAATAATGATTTCAGTAGATTCTTTTTTTTTTTTTTTTTGGAGGGCAATTGGGGTTAAGTAACTTGCCCAAGGTCACACGGCTAGGTTTTTGTGTGTGTGTGTGTGTGTGTGTGTGTGTGTGTGTGTGTGTGTGTGTGTGTTAAGTGTCTGAGGCCAGATCCGAACTCAGGTCTTTCTGATTCCAGGGCTGACGCTCTACTCACTGTGCCACCTAGCCGCCCCCCCCTTTTTTTTAAAGCAGTTGGGGTTAAGTAACTTGCTCAAGGTTACGGCTAGTCATTATTTATGTGTGGGTGCTCATTTTCTGAGGCTGGTTTCGATCTCGGGTCATCCCAACTCCGAGGCCAGCGCTCTTACTCACTGTGCCACCTAGCCGCCCCTCAGTAGATTCTTAATAGGAATATACTGGAACCTTACTATACTGTCTCTGGGGTCCTTGCCATAGGACATCACCTGATAGGTGGAACCTCCTTATATTAAGGTCCTTTTGGTACTGCAGTAGTTATGGGGATCGAGACACCTCTCTTTACAGAGGACTCTGTAAATGGAGACCCAATTTTCAAATTGACAATCTCTCTTATTAAGTACTGGGGATATTTATAATAATTTTAAAAACCAAGACAAGACATCCTGAACTGTACATTTTGGTTATAATCTGGAACTATTTTGTCACAAGAAATCAGAACCAAGTTTAGCATCGTTCCAACCATAATTTGGCATTATTGTATTGGCTCCAATTTCTTAGAGAGAAATAAGTCCAATTTGTTTCTGATGGGTTGAATTCAGAATAATCTCTCCAAAGGAACTTGGCAATGAATGTCAGGGAATAAGTGGGACATGAGGGGGATGCTAGTTTCATCACTGAATTCCTAATTGTGAACACTCTTTGAAGTTTCAAATGCTTCTCCATCACAACCTGCCTTGCTTTTTGCTTTTAACTTTACAAAAACTTCCCATTTGGGCATAGTTTTTTTTCCTCTGTATTTGATCTCAGCACAAAATATGTGCCTTAGGAACATATGAGGGGAAAAAAGCTCCACACTCCTCTCCAGCTCTAGTCTTCTCATGATTATATAGAGAAATGTGTACTTTTACCAAGCATCCAGACCATGTTGTCAACTTTTATGAGCAACAACACCACAAAAAAGAAGCAGGCATTTCCATTTAGCATAGTAACCGTCGCCTATAGGGGGTATGTTTGGCAGGAAAACTAATTTGCAATTATGGTATTACAGCTTTGGGGTCAGAGAGAATAAGATTTGGAACACATGCAGCAGCATAGTATGTTGATAATTTGTAAGGCTCTGACCTTAGTGTTAATATGATGTTACTCTTTTCTTCCTATGCAAACCTCATGGAGGAAGGTTCTTATGCAACATTGGGGGCTGTACCCTAAGTTTTGCAGCATACGAATCAGGAAATTGTAAAGGAACATAAGAAGTCATCTTGAGCACCACTTTAGCAGGAGCTAAACCATGGGCTTGTAGATGTCTTGGTGTGTCTTTGGGCTTTTGGGACTCAAGTTAGACAGATTAGGACAACCTAGGCAACTCTCATTTCAACAGCTCTATGACAGAGGGTGATTCAGGAACAAGAACACTGTGAATGACACTCCTTTTGGCTAAAAAAAAAAAGACAGTTGTGGTAGTGATGAGTAAAGTGAAGCCACATCACTAGAATCTCTAACCCAGGGATTCTTAACGTAGAGAACGCAGACCTCTGAAGGGGCCATGAGTAGACTTTAGGGGGTCTGTGAACTTGAGTGGGAAAATAACATGATTATTTTCAACAACCTCCAACTGAAATTTAGTTTTTCTTTCAATTATCAATGTAGACAATAATCCTTATTCTGAGAAGGGGTCCATGGGTTTCAGCAAGCCACCCAGTCGATTTTGGTTTTCTCTTGACTAGTCAAACATCTCTGCCAACTAATCCCAGACCCCAGTCCTGCCTGTCACTGGGCCAGTATCATTGACCCATAGAGGAGAGCAGACATATCTCTGTTACATCTTATAAAAGCCACCATCTAATCTGTTCCTGTGGTGGCGCCTCTCAGCTAACTTAGAACTTGATTTAGTTATGTTCTTAATTTAGCATTTTAATATTAAGGCTCTGTGCCCTTCAAAGCAAATTACAGTAGCAGCCATCCCACTCTGGAATGCTTCAGGATTTCTCCTTATAGGCTCATTTACAGAGTACAAGTGGCAGAGTAGAAAGAGCACCAGACTGGAAACTAGAGAACAAGGGTTTGAGGTCTGGCTAACGTGACCTTTGCTAAAGGTCAAGTTCTTGTCCCAAGACTTTGACTCCCTCTTGTCCCAAGACTTTGACTCCCTCTTGTCCCAAACAGTTTACAAGGTTCCTTTCAGCTCTGAGATTCTTTGGTTGTGTTCTTTCCTTTTCCCCAGTATCTATTCATAGACTCAGTGATTACTGTGATTCCAACTGAGAGGCAAGTGAAGCCAGGCTAAGACGGCTCTAGCTGCAGATCAGTGTAGATAGTCATGTGAGGGCCATGGGATCTTTTAAAAACTTCCTTTCATGAACCATGGAACCTTTTATGGGTGTAAATAACCAGCATAGAGCCTCTGGGGAAATCAACACCTCTTTATCTTCTCCAATAAAGCCAAGCCTATCCTGGGTGCTTCTTTTCTTCCTAAATCCTGGCTTCAATTCCTTGGAAGAGAAATTGTGATGTTGATAAACATAAGCCACAGACAGTTTCTCCTTAAAACCCAGGGAAGGGGATAAGATAATTTCCCTTGGTTCAGAGTAATCAGAACAGAGTGAATCTTCTTGAAATATGAGCTTGGTAAAAATAATATTGGCATTATGAAATAAATATGAGGACTTGGAGAGCAGTTTTCATTTGAACTCACTTCATCATATATAATAAAGCAAAGGAAAATTTTGGAGGGGGATTTTAAGATGTTGAATTGGATCAAGCTGAGTCCTCAGCTTATAAATTCAGGTTTTTCTAAAATCTACAGCTTGAGTATTGGAGATAGACACTGGGTCAGACAGTGTTTTGTTAACCTCAGGGAATGGTGTAGATGAAGGATTTTATGGGTCTCCCTGGTAGAAGTGAATAATTACAATAATAATGCAAACAATAATAACTCACATTTGCCCACTGTTTTAGGTTTTATCATTTTCTTTACAACCATTCTGTGAGGTACATAGTGCCAGTGTTATTATTGTCATTTTGTGTATGTGGAATTTAAAGATCAGAGGTTAAAGGACTTGCCCAAAGTCACAAAGCTAGTAAGTGTCACAGTCAAGGTAGAAATCCAAGTTTCGTGAGTTTAAGTTTAAGGACTACCATAGGAAAGAACCCACAGAAATTGTGAGATCCCAGGAAAACCATACCACATCTCTCTGTTATTTTTGTATCAGTGAAATCTGGCTAAAATGAATGGTGAGGGCAAGTTTGAATGTCAGAATGAGGAATTTGGATATCTGGACTAAGGGGAAAGAAGGAAATGATACAAAAAGTAACAAAGACTAAGATTCAATGAAAGGCAGAAAGTTTGCCCCTCAATGAATCTCATTTTTATCAGTGTTACATGGGTTTGCTACATGAAAGCTTTGGGTCTTTTTTTTTTTTTTTGGTACCAGCTAGGGGGTGCCACCTCTTAATCCTCCCCTGGCTTACTACTACCCCAGCTACTACCCTCTAGTCTCCACAGAAACACAAGGTCTGAGTTGACTACCTAGGTCTATTGCAATGATTCGGGTCAATGATTCTTTGCCGACCTGATCTGCCTTAGACACAGTGTTTTTGCTCTCCAATATTTGAACTATTTGGTGCTGAGTCCAGCAGTGGGCAAGGAATATGGTGAAAGGGATCTCTTACTCATTGTTTGAGCCTATCTCTCTGACATTGTGCCTAAGAATCTCCAAATGAATGTGGACACAGTTGGGACAAGATTGCTCCAAGATTCCAGGTTTCCCTTCCAGGGGTTCCTGGCTTATGAAGCAGTGGTGGGCAGGTGTCTGAGGATATTTGCTTTTTATGTGATCTCTGGTATCAATAGAAAACCCTGAAAGTGCTCCACTTCTCTTTGATGACCTTGCAATATCTATAGGAATTTGCATTTTTAGCAGCACACATTTAAAACATTAAATTGGAGGAAACCCTCTATCCTTCATTTTATTGTTCCTCCAAGGGACATCCTTTTTTCTCCCTCCATAGTTAGTTGTAAATACAGCTCAAGACGCCCACGCATTATAAGTACCAAAGTAAGAAGGGGCCCTTTTTGAAATGTTCAAGTATATGATTTTTCTTTCTATATAAAATCTCTAGGGAAGATAACTTTTTTCTTTTCTTTTTCTTTTTCTTTTTTTTGGCCTTTTGGAGGGCAATTGGGGTTAAGTAACTTGCCCAAGGTCACATGGCTAGGTTTTTGTTTGTGTGGGTTAAGAGTCTGAGGCCGGATCCGAACTCAGGTCCTTCTGATTCCAGGGCCGGAACGTTTTTCTTTAATGCAGAAAGAATCCATTACCTACAGGGCATGTTGGTTTGTGGGGTAGGGTTAAGTCCATTATCTATGAGATATATAGGTTTGTGGCATATACTCTTCCCTTCAGCCCTCTCTCTTCAATGGTTCTTTGTAGGTCAATTCTTCTAGCTAGATGTTTCCTGACTGGTTCCCCCCCACCCCCATGATGAAATTGTTTCTTCCACATCCATGACTTCACACCTCTGAACTATTGTCTTCTTCATCATCATCATCATCATCATCATTAATTTTGATGAAATTAAAAAAGAAATGTTCCTTACAATAGTGGCTATCCTCCCATTGCTCTTTTAAGTTTAATATTCAATGGACTGTTATACAGATGGATAAAATGATTGCATTTGTAATTGAATATAAGCAATGGTTCATAAACAAACCTTCCACAGATGTCCACAGAGAGCATTTTGGGCATGCTTCAGTAGCAGACAGCATGATGGGAATGAAAAGTATCTTGTTTTGTCCCCACATGGTTTTGATTTCTTCTGCTAAGTCTCTATATTTTCAGAGTTTTTCATTCCATGTATCTTGGAGGTTACAAATATTTGGTATATCAGTATCTATTAAAACATTGTTATTAAAATTTTTATGGGTCAAAATTTTTCCTGGATAATTATGAATAATTTTTTTTCCAATGATGCTGCTCTGATTCCTAATACACTCTTTTGTTATTATCATTATACCTTAACAGCTGTGATAAATTGACAGAATAGCATAGAAACTATAAGTATTAGACAACTGGCTGAGCCCCCAAAGCATCCCAACATCTCCTACCCCAAACCAATAATCAGTCAGTTAAGCATGGAGATACAGAGAAACTCGGCAATTATTACCTATGAGATTACCTCCCATTTACCTCCTATGTGGCTTTTATGTACATAGCTCTTTGGATGTTATCTCCCTCAATGGAATGTGTGTATTTGTCTTTCTTTGAAACCTAGAGTATTAGCACAGCACCCACCACACAGTAGGCACTTAATAAATATTTGTTGCCTACCTATTTATTGAGTAGTCACTATATACCCAGCACTGACCCAGAAAGTCACCTTGGGGACACCAAGGCATTATGTAACACTGTCCCTACTCAAGATGCCTAAAATGAATTTCCATGAGTGTGAATAAAATGAAACAGCACTTCAGCAGGCTTAGCCTTCTGTTTGTAGTTTCCATGTGAATCCTATATGGTCATCCTTGAGAGATTGCTTGCTAATATCCAGCTTGGAAGCTGTCTCCTTGCATCTGTAGTTCATTACTTTGGATTCTGATGTCTGGACTGAAGAGTTCATTTCCTCCCCTATTATAACTGCCCCTAAGCTCTCTAGGCAGGGATATTGCCATGTAACCTCTTCAGGATACTTCCTTTAAGCCAAAAAAATAAGAAACCACCCCCTTTCCTTCCCCTACCTCCCAAAGCCCCCAACAAAACAACAGCTAAGCAGCTTTCCTTGCCCACTGTAGTGCTTCCTAGAACCACGTTTCCTAATTCTTTAGCTTTGTCCATCAGTGGATCTGCTGAGAAATTAACTAATGGAATAGTTAGTTAGAAATGCAGTTTTCTATAATAGTTTCAAGTTCTGGTTGGTATTAATTCTGCCGAATTTAGGGAGCAGATGGGATTGTTATCTTTATGTAGCTCCCAGAGCCCTTTGGTTGAGAGAATTTCTTTTTCCTGGACCTTGGCACAGCAGTTCCTGTGAATAACCCAGAAGGGCCTCCTTTCCTCTTCATTTTTTTTTTTCATTGCTCACTTGTCAGGTTGGCAGTCCTTGGTTGATAGATACAGAAAGATAGAAGCATAGACAGCTCGATGGAAAGACGATAGATAGGTAGATGGATAGAGATAAATAGATAGACAGATAGAACATTTATTTAACATTTATTAAAGGCTTATTATTTCCCAGGCACTGGGTTGTGCTGGGCATAGAAATACAAGTAAATAAGACATGTCCTTCCCTCAAGGAGTTTATATTCTTTTTTTTTTTTAAAGCAATTGGGGTTAAGTAACTTGCTCAAGGTTACACGGTCAGTTATTATTTGTGTGGGGGTGCTCATTTTCTGAGGCCGGATCCGATCTCAGGTCATCCCAATTCTGAGGCCGGGGCTCTTACTCACTGCACCACCTAGCTGCCCCAAAGAGTTTATATTCTAATTGGGAAAGATAACAACCTGAAAAGGAATTGTAGATGGCACAGTAGGGAGCTCCTTTGGAAGTGTCATGGAGGCCTGCTTCTGAGCAAAATAAGGAGAAAATTCACTTGGTCTACCTGCTTTTTCTTCTGGATTTGGTATCATAAGATATCAATGTCTTTTTCTTTGACTCTTTACCTTTATCCTAGACTCATATTCTCAACTCTACGTGGGAGAAGGAGTAAAAAATTTCTCTAAGAGCTCCCTGGTAGAGAGACCATTGTCTGGGCCACCTTGGACACCAGGAGAATTCTTCCTAGCCCTGTTGTTGATACTATATGGTCTCAAGAAATTTACTCCAGGTTCTTCTCCATCCTTTTAATCTTGAGACTGGAGATAATAACATTAAGTTATGAACAATGGCATTATTATAAAGGCCTTCCATTTCATAGTTCTAGGATACTACATATACACTGGGGCCATCCTCCGCTGAGCAAGAGCTTACACTTTTAAGAGACATCACATTCAGATCAAGGTCCCTCCCCATGCATGCTTGGGCCATAATTCTCTTGCTATTTCAATTTATCTCATACAACCAACCATTAAGATGGTTACTAATCACTGTGTTTTAGTAGAAATTGCCCACTAGGCCCAGAGGATGCTCTTCATGTGTAGAACACCAAATTCTCATAGAAATAGGACTGATTGCAGGCACCCTCCTCTCAGGCTTATTTTGAGCTAGCAAGCAGGAGAAATAGAGTGCTGCTACTTCCAGGACCCAGACGCTCCACCTCAGCCCTTGCCCTAAGCAACAGCTGTGTCTTAAAAGGTTTTTCACCTCTGCTTGGAAATGCCAGCTGGGGCCCTCTCTCATGGCCCCCCTTTGGTTCTCCTCCTTTCCATGTCTCTTGGTGAGCCTGGAGTTTTCATGAATTCACTTGCTTTCCTTCTAGCGGGTGCAGAGACCCTGTGTCCATCTGTTTCACTTGAATGGGACTGGCCAAGAAAAGTTTCTCAGGAGCCATTCCATTTCTGCCCCCTTGGCTTATGATCTGACTACCTAGGAAGATCTATAAAATGCAACCAAATGCCTCGTTAATTTTAAATGAGTCTCCCCATGTAACCACTCATCTCTGACGGCCACAATTAACCTCTACTCCACACTCCTTTCTTTTTGTATTTGGCTGGCTGATTCCTAACCCATTTCCCCCCTTTTAATGATATGCCCTGCAATGGAGTAAGGATTTCCAGTAAAACTTTGGAAGAAAAAAATCAAGCTATAGTCCCCTTCCCTCTCTGCAGCTCTTCAGACCTCTCCTCCTCCCCCTCCCCCATAGCTGTCCCTCTGCTCTCCCACTTCCTCGACTATGTCCAGACCATCTAATGCTTTAAACATGTTGGGTAATCTGACTTCCCCAGGCAGTCCCTTTGACCTTGTAATTTCCTCTCCTACCTTCTCCCTTTGACTCTCAGACTTGGGTTTTTCCTTTCTGTGATGTGGGTCCCGGGTGATAGGACTGGCCTCATATCCTTTATTCTTTCCCCAGCAAGCAAGCGGAAATCCAATAGCTAGTGTTTATTTAACATCTAACAAACTGGTATTTTCACTTGTTCTTTTAGCCACTAGCCCTACATCTAGTTCCCCTTCTGTGAAGATCATGAATACCAAAAACACTATGTGTGTGTGTGTGTGTGTGTGTGTGTGTGTGTGTGTGTATGTATGTATGTATATGTATGTAAAATCTATCTATTTAAACATAAATATAAAACAAGCTGAGGTTTCCCTGTGGCATGGAGGATTGTATCATTTCTCCTCTCTTCCTCTCTTCCAATCTCCACCATATTCATCTGACTTCTTTTTCATTTTGTTGTTGGAGAATATGCCTAAACTCTTCTGCAGTGAATGAAATGCTGACTCCATAGTCAGAAGAGCTGGACTCAGTTTACCTCTTTCACTTACTGCTTATGTGACCCTGTGCAAGTCACTTAACCTTGGGTCCGCAGGCATGCTGAATTAACTCCCACCTCAGATTGCTTTCCGGACATACTCTCCATTTTGTCACCACTGATCTTGCTTTTGTGTGGGTACTCCTCCCCTCCTTTCTGGCTCCCCCTTTGTGTGTTGGCTTCCTCTATTAGAATGTAAGTCCCTTGAGGTCAGGGACTGTCTTTTTTTCTTGTACTTGTATCCCCAACAGTGCCTAGAACACAGTAAGCACTTAATAAATCCTCTATTGACCTCTCTATCTGGGGCTATGCTGGATCTAGGTCAAAATAGCTATAGTGAGCTGGTTATTAAATTTTTAGTGTGAACTTGCACATTAGAAATGAGCACATATTACAAACTAGGGCTTGAGTTTTGTTTTGCTGGTTGTCTAGACTAAAGAAAGTGACAGAAAAAGTGTTAATAATGTAGATTAAACTAAAAACTGTGTCCCGTGTATTTTTTTTTCAGAGAGCTGATTGTTAAACATTTGCCATAATACCTCTGTCTCTGTTTCTTTTTTCTTGCTCTGCCTCTTTCTTTCTTTCTCATTCTCTCCTTGTCTCTTTTATCATCTGTAACGTTAGGAAATTGGACTAGATCTCTAAAGGCCCTTCCAGCTCCAGATCCATGATCCTACCGTTCCCAACCAGATGATGAACTCCTTGAAGAGACCACTTTTTCCCTTTCTTTTGTTTAACCTCTTACTGCAGAGTTCAGTACTCAGCACCTGATAGATTGAGGCTTTGTATTATACTGAAAGGAGCTCTAGATTTGGAATTACAGAATTATCGATTTTGGTCCAGAAGGGACTTTAGAGAATCTAGTCCAACCTCAAATCCAAGTCCTCAATTCTGTTTCCTACTTGTTACCTGTGATACCTTGGATAAGTTACTTGATCTCTCTGGGCCTCAGTAAAAGAGGGTACTAGGCTAGGTAACCTCTGAGGTTCCTAAATCTATGATCCTATGTTTGCTTTTACTTATGTGGGATGGGAAGGAGACTCTGGGACCCAGGCTGAATAAGGGTTATTTCCTTTGGGAGGGATAGGCAGTTGTGAGTGTGACAAGGTATCTAGAGAGAAGAAGTCTCTTGGAGCAGAGGAAGCCTGGACTCTTGGTGAGAGGCACCTTGAGGATGCTCCACTCCCTGAGAGTGTTAGAGAAAATGCTGCAAGGAGGATGAAATTTGGTTGTCTATTTGAAGAGGCCCAGAAGGAAACAACAAAAAGCAGAGCTCGTTTAGCACTTGGTGTAAGAAATGTGTTGTACACAGGTTCTCAAATATAAAATAAGCAGTCTAATGCTGTTATACTATTTACTTAAAAAAATGCCTTTTTAAAGGTTTCTTAGTAAGTCTAATCTCTTCCTCCCCATCTTTCCCCCTTTTTTTCTTCCCTTCCTTTTCTATCCTATCATTTGACACTATCTGTGAACTATTATGTAGGCATTAGGGGAATTTTCAGCCAACAGCAGGAAAAGATATGCTATTCTCTCCATTTTGGTCTCTTTTAATCTTTTCAACAGCATTCTGGAGCTCCTCTCAGTCTCTGCTTGTCCACCATACAGGATATGGTAAAACAATTGCCCATGTCCCTTTTAATTCTTATGCCGTGGGTTCCCTAATGTAGATTGGATCCTTGCTGAGGACAGAAAAGAAAGAGGTTCATTCTGGTCTTTTGAATGGCCCTCAGTTCTGGCTCTCCAGTCAATCAAAAGTATCCCTCTTTCCCACCTGGTTGGCAAACTAGAATCATTCAGAGAATGCCTATGCATACTTTACAACGGGGAGCAGGGCCCTTTCATTACCTATGCAGAAGTAGTTTCTCCTACGCAGACTGGCAACAGGAAGAGGACACTATACCACTCTTGAGGGTAATGCTCCATTGACTATGGCCCCATTACGTGTATATTTCTTCTAACACAATGTATGCTCCATATCTCCAGTGCCTGGCTCCTATTAATAATGATCAACCATAATTCCAGAGTCCTCATGATGAAACGTGACAGAGTGAACTTATAATATGGAAAGAGAGAAACATTTTTGGATGTGACCAATATGAGAATCTGTGTTGCTGGATGATGTAGTTAGGTACTGAGGGCTTTGTTTTTCAGTTTGAAAAATATTGTTCAGTTGGGGTGGGGGCAAGAATAGATTAGTGAAAATGTTTGTTACTTGAAAAAACCCCCTCTATTTTTAAAAGAAGATAAAGATGATGCCCTTTCTCTCAGCACTGAGAGGAAAACATGTTTCAGTCTGTAGTTTGAGTGTTATCTCTGTGGGAAACTTTCCTATGCTCCAGAATGAAACCTAATGGGTTCTTAAAACATAGTGGTCTCTCATTATGTCCTGATGGCTTGGATGGGGTAGGATATGTACCTCCCATATCAAAAGCACTTGACTGTAGTTTTCTTTTCAGTCCAAAGAATTCACAAAGAGGGTTTCCCAATTACTTGCAGCTGTCAGTGGCAAATCTTTACCTGCCCATATAACTTTTGCTGCTAACAAAACTGACTTCATTTACTCCTCTCATCTTGTTCTTTCCACCCCCGGCTTCCTCTCTCTCTTTTGCTGCCTCAGGAGGTGATGGGAGTCCCCTCATTGAAGGGTTCAGGTGAAGGTTAGATGACTACTTGTTAGTTATGTTGTGGAGATTATTACTTTTGGGGGACGAGGTAGGTCTGTGTTTGTCTAGATGGCTTCTGAGATAGGTAGGCAGATAAGGCAGGCAATAAGCATTTATTAAGACCTTACTTTGTGCCATGTACTATGGTAAGAGCTGAAGATACAAATATAGGCAAAAAGAAAAAAGAAAGACAGGCCTTGTTTTCAAAGAGCATATGATGAAATGGTTGGATAAGACATACAAAAGGGATCTGAGAAGGTTGAGGGTGGTAGTGTAAAGGAAGGTATCCAAGGGGGAGGATTGGGAGGATGTCCAGAGAGTCAGAGGCAGAAGCCCTAGTTGGTGAATGAAGGATGACCAGTCTGGTCTTCTTTCCAAAATGGAGGCCCCATGAAGAATTGGGAGAAGGATTGCAGAGGTATATCCTAGGATGAGAAGGCACAGAAGACCCCAGATATTCAGGGGAGTTCCAGGGTGATATTCTGATATTCTGGGCCTCTGATCCCTGTCCCGACCAGCAGTAGCTTTGCTGGGATTGTAGACATTAGAATGACCTGCAATAGAAAATTTAGATATTTTATAGGCCTGCAGTGTGGTTTGGGAACATTGCTCATGAATGATGAATGCCCTGATAACCTTTTCCTCCATCAGATCTTTTCAGTCTTTCATTTTTTTTTTTTGTAAAGCCTTCTCCCATCTCCTTTAACTAACCCCTCTCTTGGCTTGAAATATGTGAGAAGAGTGGACTTTTAGATGCCTGCTTGTCTTATAGTGTTGTTTTAGCTTTAATTCCTGACAGCTCTCTTCTGATGTAAGAATTTAATACTATTTTAAAGCTCATATCTCTGGCAAGGTTAGATCTCGGAGGTCCTGGCTTCCCTCTCAGACTTGAAATTGTATTAGCATTTCAGTCATTCGTACAACTGCTATCTTTCTGTGAGCCATAAATACCAGGCAGGAGATTTCAAGAGATAGGAAACTTTTTTTTTTAAAAAAATATATACTCTCCTCTCCTTCCTTATTATGGTGCAGGTTTGTTTTCTTAACAGGGAATTTTTCAAGAGCTCTAAATGCTGTGACTTTATGGAATAAATGTAGTGGAAAAGGGCACACTTCCCAGGCAGAATATCCTTTTTACTCACTTTTGCTCCTCAGAGCTTTGCTTCCCAAACACACAAAACCTGTATTTGTGACTGCCAAGAGACCTTCCATTGTGAGGGGGGAACGCATTGTAAATCATTCTTTCACAGTCAGTTAACAGGCAGTGTCTTTCTCACCAATAATTATGGTTTTGCTTTGAGTTGAGAAGGTTGTTTTTGGGGCAATAAATTGTGATGTCAGTTATCCTTCACTCTCTTTGCATGTTATTCCTCAGTCGGAAATTGGTGTTCTTAACAGTTGAACCTCAGGGGTCTCCCAGGCTTTGCAGCTGAAATCTCAGAGTCCTCTGCTTTGGAGAGGGAGCCACATTTATAGAGAGCTCTTTTGTTTCCCACTTTAATGATAGGAAATTTGAAAGTGGGGGAAGGGCCCTTAGCCCTCCTAGTAAAACTGAGTTTTTATGTTGGAAGATGTCACTGAGGATGTCACTTACATTTAGGAAGAAGAAGTAAATACTGAATATATAGCCTTGTGAACACCTGATTCCTTACAGGACTATTTTTTTTTAGTTTTTCAAGGTCCTTCAGATACGCACTAAAAAACAAACACCCACATGTACACAGTATCAGATCACGTGGTGAAATTCATCAGTCAGATTGTTCCAAATGGTACAATTATTAGTTGTAATGGGCCACAGGACATTTCTATTTTGGAATATCAAGTCTCATTTAATCCTGCTGGATAGCATGTTGTGATGAAATCATTTCAAATCTATGGATAAAACTGTATAATTGTTTAAGAAGGTTCTTTTCTGGTGGGGAGATAGGTTCTTTGGGATATTGGTTCTGAGAAATTTTTTGACTAAGTCAGTTTATTTCTGATCATGTCTATAAACTGGCTGCTAGGGGCAATTTCTACCAACATAAAAGCCATTGTATGAAGATTTCAAGGTAGTAGTACCTGTCTAGAGAAGGAGGCTCTCTCTCTCTTTTTAATGAGGGGAGTGGAAAATAACTCTTTTGGAAAATAACAGTAGGGATGCCTGCTGGCTGTGTAATATGACTAAACTCTGTCTTTTGATTCTGTTTTTGTGGAGAAAGATGCAAGAAGAAAGAAGAGTATGTGGAAAGACACATAAATGCTTGTCCTATAATTAGTTTATATTAATCAGTGAAATAGTTTTCATTAGAGGAAGAAAACCACTTATAAGCACTTTTGACGCTAAATTGGACTGAAATCTGGAGTCCTGGAGTTGTGTGAGTATCCTGAGAAAGGCTTTGACTCTAAGGTAAGAAAAAATGTATGTGTTTATAAATTTTAACTATAAATTAAAAGGGAGTTATAGAACACAGCCTTGAACTAGGTACCTTACATTAAATGCACACTTAATAAATGCTTGTTGATTGATTGATGTTTATTTAATTGGACTGGTAATAAAGAAACTTTGGGATTAAGGACTGCAAATATTAGGCATTGGATTAAGTTGATAACAATTAAAAATTTAGTTAGCATGATACAAAATTGTACCTAAACATTCATCTCTGAAATTCTTATCTTATTATCCTTTTTAAATGACAGAGTTTGATAATATACTTTAATATTTAAACTGAACTTTTTCTTAAAAAAGAAGTTCTATTTGAAAAAAGGACAATGTTCATCATCTCTAACAAGTAATGCTTTACAGAATCAAAGAATATTAGCACAAGTAAGTTTAGAGATCCTTTAGTCCAGTAGTTCTCAAAGCATGTGCCATATGTGTGGAGGAAGTTCTCTTTAAATGAGCCACGAATTAGATGGAACTTATGTTTGGCAGTCACCTGTCAATTTTTTCATAGTGTACCTCATTCCTCACTACAAATCATAATACTTTATGTACTATGGTAAGGTGGGAGGGGGGAGGAATTGGTTTAACGACCTTATTTTACAGATGAAGACTGAAGCCCAGATAAATTAAGTAGTGTCTCTACTTAATAAACCATAAATTAGGGGAGCAGCTGGGACTAGAAACCAGATCTCCTGACATTCCTCTCTGCCATCCTGTTTCCACTTTCCATCTGTGGAAGACAAAATATGACCTGCCCTGAATCCAAACACAGCACCTAGGAGGAAGTAAACAGCCTGGAGTGCTGAACTTCCACGCCTAAACACATAAAGTGACAACAATAACACCACATGACTATCTTGATCACCTGTGTTTGAAAAAGTAAGAAAAACCATGCTCTCTCCCTTTTCCTCCCTACTTTTTTTAAATCGCCTTAGTCACAAAATTTTCCCAGATGCATTATAGCTATTGGGAAAAAAGAATGAACGGGACTTGTTAGCTGCTGCATTATAAGAAATGAAGGGAAGAGAAGTCAATGCTAGTCAATGAAGTTTTGAGTATGAAATTTGGGTGAAAGGTTAGGTTTGAGATAAAGATTTTAGAATATCAGCATAGAAGATCGTTAAGTCCAAATGAAGAGCTGAATAGAAGCTTCTTGAGAGAAGAAATTGCTTCATTAAAAAAAAATCGATATTCCCAGAATCTAGCAGAATGCCTGGTTCATAGAATGCATTTAATTGGTAGATTGAAGAGAAAACGTAAAAACAAAAACAAAAATCTGTAGATTAAACTTTGGGAACACCCATAATTTGGTGTGGGAGAAGGCAAAGGGCCAGCAGAGGAAAGGATCTTTCAGAGATGGAGGAAGAAAGGTAAAGAATTGTGGTACCTTAGAAAATGAAGTTAGCACAGTGCCTAGAATGTACATATTTGAGATGCTTGTTGAACCAAATCAAAGGAAGAGTTTCCAGAAGGAAGGTAAAGGATCTGTGATTTCATTAGAGAATAGAACTCCCAACTAGGTGTGCCCTCTACCAACAAGAAGTTAAATAACTTGCCCAGTGTCGTGAAATCCATAACTAGTGTTAGAGGTGAAATTTGAATCTGGGATTTCCTGACTCCAAGCTCAGTAGGATATATACTATGCAATGTTCCTTGTATGAGAAAGTATTTAACAGTGTCAAATGTTTTAGAAAGATCAAAGAGAGAAGGGAATTAGCAGAGAAACCTGGGAAGATTTGTATGAACTGATGCAGAACAGAGTCAACTTTGAAAGATTTGGAAACTTTCATCAATATGATGACCAAGCATAGCTACAGAAGACTCATATTGATGAAAGTTTCAAAATCTTTGGCAGAGAGGGAATACACTAGAAGTGCAGAATGAGATTCTCATCTTTAGACACAGACAATGTGTGTGTTTGCTTTACTTGACTATAGTTACTTGTTGCAAGAGAGAATATCTGGGGGTGGAGCCAAGATGGCAGAGTAGAACAGCACTTCCAAGGTGCTCTCTCCCACACCACTTCATAATCATGTAAAAGGGGACTCTGAACAACTTCTGGAGCCCCAGCACCCACAGAATGACACAGAGAAGCTAACCTCTCTCTGAGGACAACCCAGCACCCCTGCAGGCAGCGGCCAGAGCAGTGCTCTGGAAGCCAAGCCCAGGACCACATGAGCTGCAGTTTTAGCCCCAGGGCGGCTGGGCCAGCAGCTGGCTGGAGGGACCCCAGAACATCAGCAGCTGTGGCGACTCCAGAATTATCAACACAGACATGCCTAGGACAAAGTGAGTGGTTAGTGCCCTATGGACTTTGGGACCAGTATTTGTGGAATGTGTCAGGCTTTTTCCCCTGGGGGCAAGAAGAGGCTGAGAAGACACGGCATAGATGCCATTTTGCAGCTTCAGTTGCAGCTTCAGCTCCTGGTCTGTGAATTGTAGGGAGATCCAGCAATCAGTCTTGGGTGGGGGGTAATTGCTGTTGCTTTAACCTCCCTGGATCTGGATTGAGGTCTGGGGGGGAGGTCTTGGGGTGGGTATCCAACTTGCCAGAGTATGTGGAGGCTTCACAGAGGCCACCCAACTAATACCTCCGGAAAGTTGTGAAGACCCCAACTTTGGGACGGAAGCTCCCCTGTCTGGTGGCAGAGTCCTACTGTAGCAACAAGCCCAAAAGTCAAGTCATTAAGTGGCAACATGCCTAGGCAAAGGAAACAAAATAAACAGAAAAATGCAACATTAGACTCCTATTTTGGGGGCAAAGAGGATCAAAGCATGGAACAGGAGGAGGACTGTGAGGTCAGAAATCCTGCACCAAAAGCCCCAAATGAAGATATGAGTGGGTTACAGGCTATAGAGGACCTTAAGAAGGATTTTAAAAACCAAATAAGAGAAATGGAGGAAAAATTGGGAAGAGAAATGAGAAGGATGCAGGAAAAGTATGAAATGAGAGTCAATAGCCTGACTGAGGAAAATAACACCTTAAAAATAGACTAACTCAAATGGCAAAGGCGGCTCAAAAAGGGCAATGAGGAGAAAAGAGAATATCTGCTTTTGACAGATAGGGAACTCCAGCAATTTGGACAATTTTTAAAATGTCCAACAATCAATAAACAAGGATTTATTAAGAGCTTCCTACCTGCCAGTAATTATGCAAGCATGGGGGATACAAAGATAAAAATGAAAGAATCTCTGTTCTCTAAGAGTTTACATTCTATTGCAGAGACAATGTGCATAAACATGTACATTTACATGTATGTACATATATATGAGCTCACAGAATAAATATAAAGAAGTTTGGAGAGGAAGGACAATAGTAGTTGGGGGAAGGAGGAAATGCTTTGTGTAAAACTTGGCATTTGAGCTAAACCTTCTATTAAATTTTAAAACGTTTTAATTTATTTTTAAATTCAATTTAACTTTCAGTTCCAAATTCTCTCCCTTCCCTGACCCCTTCCCTTCTCATAACGAAGTCAAGAAATAGCAATTCAAAACGCATTACAATTATGAAGTCATGCAAAAGAAATGTCCATATTAGCCATGATCAAGAAAAAAAAAGGAAAGAGAAAAACATTAAGTTTCAATCTGTGCTGAATCAATTAGTTCTCTATTTGGAGGCTGATAGCACATTTCATCATGAGTACTTTGGAATTGTGGTGGATCATTATGTTGATCAGAGTTATTGTCTTTCCCAGCCAATTATCTTTACAATATTGCTGTCACTGTGTAAATTGTTCAACTGGTTCTGCTTACTTCACTTTTTATCAGGTCATAGAAGTCTTTGCTGGTTTTTCTGAAACCATTCCCTCAGTCATTTCTTATAGTATGATGATGTTCCATCACATTCATGTACTATAACTTTTTTAGCCATTCCCCGTTTTATTGGCATTCCCTCAAGTTTCTAATTCTTTGTCACCACAAAAGAGCTGTTATACACACACATACATATATACATACACACATATAGTTTAATATCTTTTTGGGCATAGTTCCAAACTGTTCTCCAGAATGACTGGACTAGTTCACAGTTTCCCCAACAATGTATTAGTATACCTGTTTTCTGGCATCCTCCCTAGCATCTGTCTTTTTCCTTTTCCATCACAATCTGGATAATTGTAGTCTCTGGTCACTTTTATATCATGCCTATATTGTAGGCCTGTGATTTGTTTCCTAGTTTCCTCAACTATTTACTCTTTCTTTGTAGAAGGTCTATAACATAATCTGGTGATTGTTGTTTCTGTTTCTCCCCACATTGATTTTTATCTGAATGTTTTCTACCATGCTTATTCCCTCTGGTTCTTGTGTTTGTTCATTGAGATCTTTTTAATATATAACACTCTCCACCATATTTTACTTATCATTTCTTTTGAATAAGATATACCTTTCCGAAGCTGCATTCTAGTTAGATGTTTCATCCTACCAAGTCTCAGTAAGACTTATAACATCCTTCTGTTAGGAACTCTAGGTCCTCTTCCTTATTGTCTAAACTTTTAAGTGTGTCTTGAACATGTATAGTTCAAGGTAGCAAGGTAGTCTGGTAGATAGACAGAATATGGTATTCAGCATCAGTAAGACCTAAAGTAGAATCTGACCTCAGGTACTTCCTACTTTAGGCAAGTCACTTAATCTCTCTCTGCCTCAGTTTCCTCTTCTTTCATAGGGGTAGTTATTGTATATATCTATGAGTATTGTTGTGAAGGTAAAATGAAACAATTTTTAAAAGTATTTTACAAAACTTTAAATACTATTTATATGCTAGATATTATTACTTGAGGCTATAGGTTTTACTACTGACTCCTTTTTTGGATTTTGTCTGCTATGATCTTCTGCATATCTTAATTGCTATCCTTTCCCCTTCATTTCAGCTACTTTCTATACTAGTTAGTTTGCACAAACCTAGTAAGTTTCCTCCCTTCATTCTTTTTATTTTAAAGTACTTTCAATTTTATTTGCAAGACATCAATTCTGTTATCTTTACATTTTAAATGCTGCTTTACAAATCCAAATCCCATTCTCAGGTGCCTTCTTTGTGATTCACTTGCTAAATCATTTTTTTTCCTCTCCTCATCCCTCACCATCAATGGGCAGTGATGAAAGAATCTTTGGCAATAATCTCTAAGTTCCTTTTGGGAGTATTATTTATGTTCACATGAATCACCAGTTATATGAAGTAACAATATAACAAAAATTTTAATAGACAGATATATATCTATACTTCTATAATAAGTATTGAATAATCATTTGGTTGGTCCAGATTTGAAAAGAAGGAAGAAAGCAGAATCAATTGCCTTTGGAAAATTGTGTGGGGGCAGCTAGGTGGCGCAGTGAATAGAGCACTGGCTGGGGAGTCAGGAAGACCTAAGTTCAAATCTAGCTTTAGATACTTGACATACTTACTAGTTATGTGACCTTGGGCAAGTCATTTAATCCAAATTGCCTTGCCTTCCCACTTCAGAAAAAAAAAAAGAAAATTGTGAAGCACTTTCTTTATCTGCCCAGAATTTCCCCTAAAATATAGGCCCAACTCTTAATCACCAATATTCTACCACCAATAATCTACTAAGAGATTACAAATAATGGAATCCTGCTATTCCTGAAGAATTGAAGTTTGGGATTGTAGCACCAACGCAATATTTACAGTACCCACGATCACAATAAAGACTATGACTATAAGTATAGAATGATGTTCAATTGCAAAATATATCAGATTCTCCAGATAGAGGATAGAATGGAAGGATTTATTCAGACACCAGAAAACTGAATCCCAAAACCAGTAAGCTGATTCCATCATAGTACCAAAGATATTCAAAAGCCATGATAACGCTGAGAGCCACAGCATCCTTCAGCCTTCCCACAAACCAATACAAGATCAATATTTACTCACAAACCTATCTGACTCCTTGCCTGACCGTCCTCTCTCCCCCACTGGCTAGCTCACTCTGACTAGCTTCCCGTGGGCTCTGCTTCCCTTCAGCAAATTCCCTCCATCACAGGCTCCATGTGATTACATTCAGCCTACTAGGGCGCAGAGTTTATCTTCACAGCAGGGGAGGTCTTCAAACTCCTCCCTAGGTCTATTAAGGGGCAGGGAAGATCTCCAAATTGCCATTCCCATTACAAGGGTTTACCTAAAAGAGAATGGAGAGGAGCATGGTTGATATGAAGAGGCTATAGTATATTACAGTGGAGAAGTATGCAGAAGTGTCATAAAAGATAACATGATAGGAATTATGACTAGAAAAGGAGTTGGGTTGATCATGTAACAAAAAAGATGGAAATCCAATGGGCAGCCCAAGTGCTCCCTTAGGGGGTACCGATGCAATGTTAAGAGAGCTAGAAGAACATTTCCAGTCCATTATGGAGACTCACTGAAGAGGATTCATAGGAAGACATGGAAAAGAGTTGCACAAGACAGACAGCATTGAAGAGTTTTAATCTGTACTGTTTAAGGAAGAATCCATATGCATGAGACCACAGATTCATTAAAGTATTAGAGTACGTAAAATTCTCCAATGTGAAATCTTATTTCAGAAGGGGTAACTTTTCTGGCACGAACCATGTGCCTTTTTTGCAAGTTCAATTCAGATGCACATTTCAAATGCTGAAATAGGAATCACTGTTGGTGAGAAAGAGCAGGGATTGTCTTTTACTTTTCTTGGTATCTCTAGCACTTGGCACAATGCCTAGCACATAGTAGGTGTTTCTGTGGAGTATCTGAAGCTTCATAGGTGGCTTGGTAAGGTACCAATGTGTCTAAGATCCAGATATGTTAATTCCAGATACTGTCAACATAGGGTACCTTGCTGTTAATTTTTATTTCTTCCTAAATTAATGTAGAGAACAAAGACTCATTGGCAGAAACAATCTCTCTCCATCTCTCCTTCCTTCTTCAAAGAAGAGACCTTCAGATCTATTTTCTCTTTCCATCTTCATCTCCATTTTCACCAAATCATAATCAAATTGAATGTCACTTTGTTCCTTGGACTTTCATTAACACATTGTTAGTGAATTTGCCTAGGGCAGATAAGTCAGAGATTGGGTCTGTTCCACAGTGGTGAGCACCCTCTGTTCCTAACGTCCAAGAATGTCCTGCCAAGCCTGAGCAAAGTCCTGTTGAAATTCTCACCTGCCAGCAGCCTTGTGCCGGCTCCTCTGTCATTCACCTGGTTGTTTGAGAACAGTAACGGGCTCATGTTTATGTTTCTGCAGAGTGATCTGATTAATAAATGGAGCGGAGAACGCTAAATAGGTCTGTCATTAATCTTGATAGTTAGCTGAATCACAACTGTTCTAAGCAGCTATATGAAGGAAAGGACGCCTTGCTTGATTATTATTATTATTTTTAAATCTGGGAAATACCAAGTTTAATCAGAAATCATAGGCTGAATATTGAGCAGGGTGGGGATGGTATAGGAAAATGCTTGGAATTCCTTGTTGGAATTCTTCATTTTTTTGTCATGGAACCTTTGAGAGTCTGATGAAGCCTATGAACCCCTCTCAGAGTAATGTTTTTAATGCATAAAATAAAATTTATAGGATCACAAAAGATGCCAATTATATTGAAATACAATCATAAAAAATGTTTTACATTCATTGACCCAGGTTAAGAAGCCCTGTTTAGAATATATCTGGAGAATTCTGAGATGGCCCATATGGGAAAGTGAGTTTAGAGGCCCTATATGAATATGGTAGCCTTTTCTTTTAGATGGCTAAGATCTTCTCACCTTTCCAGGTTGGCCCCATAAGAGGCCTTGAAATCTCTTAAGAAAGAGATTTTTCTTTTTTTGCCTTTTGGAGGGCAATTAGGGTTAAATAACTTGCCCAAGGTTACACAGCTAGTGTGTGTGTGTGTGTGTGTGTGTGTGTGTGTTAAATTTCTGAGGCAGGATCCAAACTCAGGTCCTCCTGACTCTTGGGCCGGCCCTTTACTCACTGTGCCACCTAGCCGCCCCTGAAAGGACTATTTTCATATGATTGTCATTCTCATTTCCCAGAAGCATAAGTTCTGATAAAACCAAGACTGAATAGAACCAGGAGTGGGCAAACCTGGATTTTCCTATTGTTTTTGCCACAGGCTTGCCGTATTGGTGCTTCATTGCTTCTCAGAGCTTAATACTGTGGAGGCTAACTGTCAACCTGCTTCGCTCACAGAGGTGTGCTGAGGATGATTGAGGTCATGCCAGTGAAGTGCTTTGAAGTCCTTGCACAGAAAAAGCAATATGAACAGAGTTTTATCCTCAACATGAAGTCATGGGATAATTGTTTCTTTGAAACACAGAAAAAGCTGAAAAGATTCCAACAGTAGTGGCTGGGGCCTCATGGAGGATATGACCAACTTCCCCACACCCACTGTTTTCTGCATTTGGTGCTCACAGAATCAGGCAGCCCCCTGAGTTTTTGTTTCTTTGGACACTTAATTTGATTTATCTTGGTATGGGTTAGGCAGGATGATGTCAAATAGCCAACAGATCCCCAATTGTTTCTGATGAGAAGAGGTGTCTCAAAGGCAGCCCTCTAGCTGCTTAATTATCCTCAGTGACAGGGAAAATGAAGCTGGGATTTGAATAGTATATTTGCATATGGAGACAGCTTTCCTTCTGTTCGCTTTCTCCTAAAACCCTCAGAAGAGTCCGAAGAAACAGGTCAGTGGTTTTTAAAAGCCACTTTTCATAGTTGGGTCAAAAGGAGGCAGATTTCAAGGAATTCAGACCTTCTGTGCCCTTGTTTATCTCTCTGTTCTCTGCTTAGCCCCTCTATGTTGATCCTGTGGCATCTTTGATTTTAAATCTTTGTGCTTATACATCATGTCCCTCTCGTATCTCTTTCTCAGCTAGCTTGATTAGGACAGAATTTGATCTTGGCCCAGACAAATGTTAAGAGTCAAAAGGATTTCATTTAATGCCTTGAGACTGCCTCTCATCCATGCAAGCAAAGGCTGTATCTGGAAGAGGTTGTTGGCAGACTATCTTTGATAGAGACTAAGCAAATTATTTTCTTTTTTCTTTGTAGAATCAACAATGGTATAGAGAATAGAAATCCTCCAATGGTTAATAGACCCCTTTCTTGTGTATTCTCACTCTGGGTGATGATAATAAAGACTTTTTCAAACTTGAGGGGATTGTAACTCATTCATATGCCCCTCTACAAGTAGCATGATGCTATATCCATAGAAAGTACTTCATTTTTTAAAAACTGAATTTTGCTTTGGATAAATGATACACCATAGAATGAGGAGGGGACCGTGAATCTAGAGCCTGGTTTTTAGTGCTAACTATTCCACTACCTGGGCAACTGGGTGGTGCTATGAATAGAGTACTAGAACAGAAGTCAGGAAGATTCATCTTTCTGAGTTCAAATATGGCTTCAGATAACTTACTAGCTATGTGACCCTGGGCAAGTCACTCACTCCTTTTGGCCTCAGTTTTCTCATGTGTAAAATGAGCTGGAGAGGGAAATGGCAAACCATTCCAGTATCTCTGCCAAGAAAATCCCTGATGGAGTCACAGAGAATCAGACATGATTGAAATGACTGAAGAACAACATTCCCCGAACTTGCTCTAAAACCTTAGGCAAGCCTCTCTGGGTCCTAGTTTCCCCATTTGTTAAGGAAAGGAGACGGACTAGATGATTTCTGAAGTATGTTTCCCACTCTAATATTCTGTTTCTCTATAGAAAATGTGCTGAAGCAGCTCTACATGAACCCTCTGTATCCCCTCAACTGTTCCATCTTTGATTGGGTTGGACAACTAGTGTCCAAGATGCTTTGAACGATAGGGGGGTATTGCTTCACATCACTGTATTTGAACATTTCAAAATCCGCAATGATGACTATAATGACAAAACACTAATAGTTTAATTTCTTTATTTATTGCCTTTTTATCCATAATGCTAAAGCACTCTTCAGATACCATTTGATCATTGAAGTAATCTAGCTCTTGGTGAGACCCAAGTAGAGGACAGGTTATGTCACCACATTATAGAAGGGGGAAAGTGAAGGACATAAAGGAGGAACAATTTTTCGTGCTCTAACATAATACTCTGAATTACTGTCTAGAACCCAGTCTTTTACTTTCCATGTAATAATAGATTCCATTTGTATGGAACAGGTCTGATCATGTTAACTCTTCTTCTCCATAAATTCCTGTGGTTCTCTATTACCTCTAGAATAAAATATAAATTTCTCTGAGTGGTATTTAAAGCCTTTCACATTCTTCCAGCATTACTCTTCATCCTCCCTCCCAGACAGTCATCCAATATAATAAATCATATTTTTAGAGAAAGGAAAGAGAAAACAAAGATAAAAAATCAGCAAAACTGATCAATACACCAAAAAGATCTGAAAATACGTGTAATGTACTATGGACCTCATGCCTCTGCAAGAGGTGAGATGAGTATGTCTTCTCATATCTCTTCTTTGAGATTATACTTGTAATGGAAACAATAATACAACTTACATTCATATGTGAACATTTAGCCATGCAAAAATTATTTAAGAGACTGGCCTGACTTGTAAAGAAAGTAATGGAAAATTAACTGTCTAATTACAACCTGAAAACAAAAGGAAAAATACTAATTCTTCTGCAGTCGATCTCTGTGAAACTACAGTATGTCAGATAAAAATCCTGAATGGAGAATCTTTCCAGTGGATCCCTGAAAATGCACAAAGAATCAAAAATAAATACTGGATAAGCACTCAAAGTATAGTGCCTCCTCTGGACTACCCCCCAACTGTCACTCATAGTTTGGGTCCTATCCAAGATATAGGTATTCTGTAGGTCTGTACCTCTAAAATTACAACTCATTAGCCCCCACTGGTACATTCACCTTTAATAATAGGCCAGTTGGCACAATTAGCTCAAAACAAAGGCATTAACTGAGAAGACACAGCATAAGTATTAGGAACAAAATATTAATACCTCCCCCAAACCTGGTGCACATTCTCCCACAAATATTCATGGGTTGTTGAGAAGAGCAGGCACATACATGGAGAACATATGTGGCCAACTCACACCTATGGTACTTCAGGGCCCCAGTGTCTTTTCTCTTCTTGTAGTATCTTCATGCTACTCTCCCTGGGCACAATGTCTCTTGTGGGCAGGTTGCTTCCCTCAGTTTCCTGAGCCTACTGCTCTCTGATGTTCAACTCTTGAGCACTTGGGTGACCCCACTGGATGCAGAGGTAGATTTATTTTTTATATTTGTCTGAGGGATGTGGTTTATCCTCTCAATCAATTGCTAGACATTTCCTGTGTAGTGTTAGTTACATTCATCCAACGGTCAAGGGTCTATAATCCTCTAAAGCTGATCAAAGATCTTATACTTCCTAAAAGAGTTGAGAAATGTAAATACTTCATTATGCTTCCTTTATAAGCTGTGAAGCTACCTTTTTGGTACCCTTTATAGGCCCTGAATAGGATATGCAAGGTGGCCATTTAACATCTGAAACAAAGTCTAAAATAGTTTTTTTCCCTAAACTCTTAGACTCATGAGGAAACTGAGTTCTAAAGAGGTTGTGACTTAACTGTGGTCAAAAAGTTAGTGAGTCTCAGAGCTAACCTTTGAACCCTGATCTGTAGATTCCAAATGTGTCCCTATGTCTATTACACCATAGGACTTAGAGATAGAAGACGCTCTAGAAGTCATCCAAAACAACCTTATTATCTTTTAAAAATACTTTATTTTTCTCCAATTACATGTAAAAACAAATTTTATCAATAATTAAAAAATTTTGAGTTCCAAATTTTCTTCCTTCCTGAGACAGAAAGCAATATGAAATAGATTTTATATGTTCCATCATGCAAAATATATTTCCATATTAGTCATGTTGTGAAAGAAGACAGAATCCCAAAGAGGAAAAAATCATGAAGAAATACAGAAAGTGAAAAATAGTATGCTTTGATCTGCATTCAGACTCCATCAGCTCTTTCTTTGGAATAGATAACATCTTCCATCATGAATGCTTTGGAATTGTCTTGGACCATTGTACTGCTGAGTCATTAACAGTTCCTCATCTTTGTAAGACTGTATATTGCTCTTACTGTGTACAACCTTCTCCTGGTTCTGTTCACCTCACTTTATATCAGTTCATGAAAATCTTTCCAGATTTTTCTGAAACATGACTGCTCATCACTTCTTATAGCATAATAGTTTTCCATTACAAATCACATATCATAACTTGTTCAGCCATTCCCCAATTGATAGATATTCCTTCAATTTCCAATTCTTTGACACCATAAAAATTTTTGTACAAAAATTTTTGTACAAGTAGGTCCTGCCCCCCCCCTTTTTTATCTTAACCTTGTTATCTTGTAGATGAAAAAACAAACCAGAGCTGTAGAAATTGAAACTTGAAAGTTATACAAGTAGGAAATAGCAAGGACAGGATTCAAATCCTTATCTTTTGACTCCACAGCTGCTGTTTTCCACTATGCCAATGTATGCTAACCCAGCATCCCTGTGACTTGCAAATTATGCTTAGAATCTTTAATTTCTCACATTTTGAAAACACTATTGGCAGAATGCTGGCATTTGGAGAGCTGCTTAAAAGAGGCTCAAGTCACTTTTGAAAACATCTATACTTGTCCTATGAGGTCCCATAAGGGATAAACCTGTTTTCGGCCCTGTAAGTCCTCTATACCTCAGCCTCCCTGCAGAAAGTTTAATGACTTGTCCATGGCCTCAAAGTGGGATATGGAATGGATATAGAATGAAACCAGGTTCTTTGAATCCAAACCTTTGCCTTTTCCAGACTCTTTCATCCTGTATTGGTTTTTTTGTATTTCAAAAACTGGTGTAGATTCTAATTTCCTCATTACTCTAGGAATTTGGTTGTAGGGTCGTAAAACAGAGAATAACTAGGAAAAGTGTGATGAATATTAGCCAAGGGAAAACATAAGCTTCTGGTCTGAGCATCAGATATATATCCAAATGGTGAAATGTATTTATCTCTGCAGCTCTCTCCTTAAGGGGAAGCAGTAGGAGTTTCATCATGAAAACGATTTAAAAGCCAAACTGGACAAAGTTCTTTAGAACTTGCAGTAATTGGCAGAGGGGTGGACAAGATGACCCAACCTGTATCTTCCACCACTGACTTCAGTTTCTAAATGACACGACAAGAAAGAAAAGCAAACTCTATTTGTCTGCAAGTATTGGTCATGTCTCCCTGGCTTTTTCCCCATGATCAAAATGGAAAAAATGTTAATGGTTCAGGTTCATTGCCCTTTATGTAGGGGGCAGTCAAACACCAAACAACCCAGAGAGTTGAAAAAGAACATCAGAAAGGTTGCAGGCTGACCCACTTCAAATAATCTAAATCCTCCTTAAACTTTCTGTGACTGCAGTTAAAGTGAGAAAGGGCTATTAGGTGGCTTGTGTGGACTGTCATATAATGGCTTATTATTCCCTGGCAAGGAGAGAATGTTGATCAGATATCAGAATCTGTCTTCTCATTCCCTTCAGACAGATATAAAAAGAAACAAAGAGAAAATGAGAGCTGGATTGATTTAACTGTTTGTTGTTACCTCCTTGAGATTGTAAAACCTAACCTTAAAAACACTAAAGACAAGCCAAAACAAAAATGTACTAATAATGCACCAGGGAAAGCCTATTAACTTTGTGAAAGTCACTCATTTAGGCTCACCTCTATGGTTACATCAGCTGGATTTTTCTTGGTCTCATTAGTCTCTGGTAGATTAGATGGGTATCGACATTAGCAAAAATATCACAAAGAATGCTGATAAGCTTAAAAAAGGCCACAGGAATATTGTAATCAATCTGATGTATATATCATATTTTGCATCCTCCATGATGATGTTGACTTACAGTAATCCTGTGTAGCTAGGTGGCACAGTGGACAGATCACTGGACTTAGAATCGGGAAAACTGGAATTCAAATTCCGCCTTAATAGCTATGTGACCCTAGTACTGCATGCCTCAGTTTCCTCATCTTTAAAATGGGGCAATAATAGCACCTACTTCCCAAGGTTGTTGTGAGAATAAAAGATGATAATATTTGTAAAGCATTTTATAAACCTGAAAGTACTAGATAAAATTCGAAGGGGTGATCCATCCTAGCAAATACTTTTTTTTTAAGTCAAGAAATATTTCATAAACACAACATTCTATATCCTGTGGAGAATACAAAAAGTTAGAAGATAGAACACTGACTCTAGCTGAGGAGATAAGACTCACATTATGCAAATTGAGAATAGTACAAGATTATGTACAGGTAGGAGTGTGCTGTTAAATATTTAACAACCAGCTCTTTATACAGGACCCGTTTTAAAGCTTAATTTGCAAATTTTAACATTTTCTCCATCACTTTCAAAAGTCTAGACAATTAAAAATAATCAAGCTCTAATTTGTAACGTTTGCTGATTTTCAAGGTACAAATGCTCACACTGAAAATTTAACAATTGGATCTCAGAATTCAGTTAGAGTTTGCTCCAGCACATCCTTCTTCCATTAGAGGTGTATACTGACAAAGGTTACCACTTCCTATGTTATTTTGTAATAGCATCATTAATAGGATCATTCTATCATAAATTTAAAGTGGGAAGGCACCCTTGAGGACTAGCTCAATCCTGTCTTTTTTACAGATAAGGAAACTGAGTCCTACAGAGGCTAAGTTATTTGTCTCAGGTCACATAAGTGGCTGAAGCAGGATTAGATCCTCAAACTCCAAAGAGCTCTTTCTATAGTACCTCACTACACTTCTCTAAATAAACTGAGTTGTAAGATCATGAAATGTGGCACTAACAGGCATAATGGAGAGAACACTGGATTTGGAATCAGAAGATATGGGTTCTGGTCCTGAGTCTGATACTAGCTATTTGACCAAGGTCACATTGCTTCCCTCTCTGAGCCTCTGTTTCCTCATCTGCAAAATGGAGCTAATTCTTTTTGTGGCTTCTACCTCATGAGGTTATTTTGAAGAAATTTCTTTGTAAATAGCAAAATATTATGTAAGAGTTAAGATGATAAATGTTTGGCTAATTACATCAAGATGAAGAGTACTGAAGGGTTGTGACATCTTCACCAGTATCTTCAGTATTTTTCCATGACATAAAAGGAAAACATTTGAGGGTAGTGAGTATCAGTAGGCAGAAGGGCAGAAATAAGTTATGGTAAAATTTTAAAATCAATTTAAACCTGATTATGGCTTCCTTTCTTTTAGTACTATCGAGTTAATAATAATTTAAATTAAATGATGATGATGATAACTGGGATTTGCATAGTGCCTTGAGGTTTTGTAGGAAGGTCCCATGTGTAGCCAGACCCATATGCAGCATTTGACTCAAAGGGAGACAGAATAGACATTTCTAGCCTATTCTCCCCCAACCTTTCTTCAGGGATGACTACATTTCCTGCCAAGGGGGAAGCAGGAAGTTGGGGCCAGAGGTTGCCATTTTATTCTCCTCAGAGAGAGGGGATATCAGGCTAGAATTGTAACTATCTGCTCCTTTAAATATTGTTAGTCTTAGGAGAGGCTCAAGGAGGGAGAGATCAATTTTAGCTTCAACTCTGAGAGTTTTAGGGGATGAGAATTTTAGGTTCAGGCTAATATCTGATTGCTATTTTATTATAGAGAGAGAAGTAAGACCCCTAAACTCTATATGTAAGGCACTACCCCTTTCCTACCAAATATAAGTTCTACAATGAACCCACATAGTGAATATCAAAGAAATCCATTTATCCAAATCACAACAAAACAGAAATTGGAGAAGATCTACAAAGAATACATACCAGACAAGACACAGTGAAGGAGCTCTCCCATTGGGAGTGAGACAACTTCCCTCAACCTAGAGAGACTGTCCTTTATCTCACCCAAAAGGAAGTTCCCCAAAGTCTCTATCTAGTATAGCAAGCTACGGATAAGGGCATGATGGAGATTGTAGTTTCTCTCATGCCTTCTCAAAGTCTTTTCCTTCAGCAACCTGAAGTATTCTCTATTTTTCCTTTCCAAGATGGAAGTTAAAAGTGCCTAAAGTGACTAACCAGCCTGAAGCAATTCAAAGCTACCATGAAGACTGACACTCTCACCAACCCCATCTGCCCCTCATGCAGGGCAGGGCACTGATCTCCACCAATAAGGAGTCTTATCCAATGGACTTTGAGACTTGAATTACAGTTTACCAAATACTTTATATACTTTATCTCATGTAATCCTCACAACAAACCTGTGAGGCAGATGCCATTATTATCCCCATTTTCCAAGTGAGGAAAGTGAGAATAAGAAAAGTGAAATGACTTGCTCAAGGTCACACAGCTAGTAAGTATCTGGTCAAAAATTTGTGCTCATTTTTTTTTTTACTTAAAGAATAACACTATTGGGGCGGCTAGGTGGCAGTGTGAATAGAGCACTGGCCCTGGAGTCGGGAGGACCTGAGTTCAAATCCGGCCTCAGACATTTAACACAAAACCAGCCGTGTGACCTTGGGCAAGTCACTTAACCCCAATTGCCCTGCCTCCCCCCCTCCAAAAAGAAAAAAAAAAGAAAAAAAAGAATAACACTTTCCACTGTACCACCTAGCTCCAATTTAACAAGCATTTATTAAGTGCCTACTGTATGACAGTTACTATGTTATTCATTGAGGGTACAAAGACAAACAAGTGAAATGGTCTGTCCCCAAGGAGCTTACATTCCATTACTATCTGTATTAATGAATTCAATTATCTTCCTCTGAAAATGAACCCGGATCTTCTTTTGCTCCAAAAGTAACTATCTATATTTAGGTTCTTTTTCCTTTGTTTACTCATTTTAATATAATTTTATTTTAGCAACTTATTATTATATTCAAGTTTTAATGCCAAATTGTGTGTAATGTTGCCCTAGTCCTCAGGTCCTCCTTACTGTTATTTTCTGAATTCTATCTAGGGGCTCAACCTCAGGGACTCCTTTCCTCCCCTAAGCCACATTTAGTGCCCCTAGTCACGCTGTCCCAGAGCATGGGGCTGGGGGGGGGGGAGGAAGAGAAGAAAAAAGCGGAAAAAAAGAAATTTACATGATACCTTTATTATATATTTAAAAGAAATAACAAGTTGTACATAATAGAATTGCAATTTCATTGTAATCATCTTTTTTATTATATTATGTTATAGAAATGCTTGTTTTCTTTCATAAAATAAAATTTAAAGTTATATAAACTTTTTTTTTTTGCTTTTTTGGAGAGGGGAAAGCAGGGCAATTGGGGTTAAATGACTTGCCCAAGGTCACACGATTAGTGTTAAGTGTCTGAGGCTGGATTTGAACTCAGGTCCTCTTGACTCCAGGTCCAGTGCTCTATTTACTAAGCCACTTAGCCACCCCCTCAATAAACTTAAAAAAAAAAAAGATTAAATAAGACACAGACTCTGTCTTCATGGAACTTACAATGTAGTAAGAAGGAACACAACATATCCACAAATAACCTTAATATATATTTTTAAACCATAAAAGGCTGCAGGGATTAGAGTGAAGATGCCCTAACGTTTGCTGAGAGGGCAGTACAAGCCCCAACAGAGCTTTTTTATAGACTTCTTCCTTAGCTTCCTTTCAGCTTTGGATAATATTTAGTACCTTTCTATCCGAACGTACTTTATTTCCTTGACTTGCAAAAAGCATTGTTTCTCCTCACAATTCCTTCCTGGTCTCTTTTGCTGTTTTCTCGTCTTCTTGACCCTTTGATGTCAGTGTTCACTGAGCTAATGCCTTCTTGCTTTTGTTCTTTCTCACTCTTTTTCTTGGCACTCTAACCACCACAACTTCAGCTCTAGCCACAATGCAGGCAACTCTCAAATCTCTATCTCCAGTTCTAACCTTAATTCCAAGGTAGAACAGCATCTCAACCTGCCTCTGCTTAACCTTTTGACCTTTGAATGTGGTGATTCATCACCATCATAATCAATGACCATTCCTGAATTTTAAGTAAAGTGTTGTATGTGGATGAAAATCAACTTGCAAGAGGTGAGAAATGACTTTATTATGAGAAAATAGAAACTGCAGGTATAGACAACTATTTCAAAAAATTTGGCCATGAAAAGTCAGAGACATGGAATCATAGCTGGGATGGGGAAGGGTTTAGGGAAGGCTTTTTTTGTTGTTGTTGGAAAGACCTAAGTATCTTCACAGAGGAGAAGAAGTCATAAAAGAAAGGTCCACTATAAGTGAAAGTAAAGGTTAAGGTGAAAGAAGGAAGAATAAAAAGATTAAAAGAAAGATCAGAAGTTGTGATTGGAAAGGAGAATTTTATTAGAGGTGACACTGTTGTATGTGATGGTGACTTCTGACTGGGGCAGCCAAACTGGTATGTGGTTAAAGTAGGGTAGAGAGAGAAAGGAGGTAGAATCAAGGAGATGAAAGAACTCTAAAAGCATTTATTAATGTGAATAATGATGTTCATAAACCTTATGGCAGAAAATTGGGTGGAGAGGAAGACATAGCAGGTGCTTGGGTATAGCTAATGGCCAAGCAGGAACAAATGTTCCCCCATTCCCCAGCCAGTTGGAGACACTCACCCTCCAGCTTTCTTGCTTGTTGAGCTTCAGCAACTTTCTCAGAAAAGCCAGGTAGAAGTAATTTACGACCACACCTCTCAACTCACCCAGCTTGTAAGCAGATTTGGGTGGGCGTGCCTATATGCTTGCCTCTTGCTGGGGATGGCAATAGAAAAAGAAGAGCTCAGGGCAGTGAAACACGATCAATTATTTCTTTAATTTGTCTCCAGCTCTAAATACCACATTTCCTATTTTATATGTCTCCAAATTCTCCATGCCACCCCCAAGTCCAAGAATATATCTCTATCTATGATTATACATAGACAAAGGAGAATTAGTGAATTGGTATCACTGCTATTTACATCCATAAAACAAACCCAGGGATACTATGACTAACATTTATATAGTGATTTAAGGTTTGTAAAGTACTCTTTGATAAGCTCAAAATAACTCTAAGACTTTTGGGACATCCCATACTATCTTATTTGAAACTTCATGACATCCCCATCAAGTAGGTGCTATTATTTTCCTCATTTTATAGATGAGGAAACTGAGGTTTGGATAAAATTTAGAACTGGAAGGAACCTTAGAGGTCATTGAGTTCAAGCCCCTCATTTTACAGACGAGAAAATTGAGACAAATGGAAATTAAGTGACTTGCCCAAGGTCACACAGCTAATAAGTGTCTGAGGCCAGATTAGGTCTGACTGACTCTAGAACTAGAGTCACTTTGACACCTAACTGCCTCTACTTAACCACAGTTGTATTGCCAGGAGCTACCAGATATTCCTTCTCCCTAGGAATCCATTCCCTTTGGACTCATAGGACATAGTGAGGAGACCACTCTTATTAGGTCACTTTACCCAACCTATCCCCCTTCTCTCCCCATCCAACATGAGTAGCACTTGACAATTAGTATCCTTTTTGTTCCTACAAATCCAAAAACTGATTGCTGATCATTTCCTCTTTTTCTATCCATTCTTTCTCCTAGCAAAACTGGCCAGACCTTTGGAGAATGGAAAACTGAGCTTAGTGTAAGACCAGATCAGAAAGGGAAATAGCATGTTTTCTCCATCATGGGACTAGAGAGCCAAGTCTGAGCTTTTGCATGTGCTTGAGGTGTGATGTATAAAAATAAAACAAAATTTATCTTTGAACTGCTTTTTTTGGAACCTCCAAAAAGACCCCAACATCAAAGAGACTTATGAATATAGATGATTTTATCATTGCCTTGTTGGTTCCAGTCATTATTAAGCATTTTGCTTGAATCAGCCACCTTCTGAAAAAGAAAGGAAACCCTAAACCCAAAGCACATTGTCAGCAAATGGACCCAAACGCTCCAGCACACACACATGCCCAGCATATGGCCTCCATACATCCTATGGTTCAGTGAAATAAAACATTACAGGCTCATGTTGCAACTTGTGGTGCTGGGCACACTTGGTGTCCAGAATACAGTGAGGCTACTTGTTATTTGATGTTCATGTGTCCTCTCCCAGGCCGCTCCCCCATCTCAAGGGAACACATAGAAACCTTGACTTTCAGACCTAGAGTCAGCTCTAGGGAAATGTAGCTGTGACTTCAGCCAGGGCTCCTGCTGAGTAGGCCACTTGACCTCACACAGTATGGAGTTTGGTGCTGCCTTTGCTCCAGTTGCTGAATGGGGGATAGTGTGTGGACTCTGTGGCTACATCCTCAATTAGATCATGCTGTTACACAGACACCAGGATCATCTCACCTAGTGAAGATTTCCAGTGCCTTAAAGTCACAGAAAGAGAAGGCCATTTTTCTTTTTCTGGTAGAATTTGTTCTACTGGATCCTGGGCAGTTCAGCAGTGGGTAAGGAGTTGCCTCAAAATACACATAGGACAGAGCTGCAGCCCCTGATATTGAAGAGGACTTTCTTCTCCTGACCTACAATCAAAGAGGAAAGAGTTTTAAGGCACAGGGCAAACCTTTACATGAGTGAACTGTGCTATCTAAGATTAACAGCTGTCTTAGGTCTCTTGACAATACTGAAGGAGAGAGACAGGGAGATGAGCTCATATCTAGTCCAGTTCAAGCTGACTTTCAAAGTGTTAGAGGGATGCCTGACCCTAAGGCTTCACCAGAAGAATATGAAACAAACTTTTAGCCAGATGTTATCATTTATAGTAGCTTCTTGTTTTTGGTTGATAAGCCAAGTCCTGGGGTCAGAAAAAGAAGAAAAAATATTTAAAACCCAGAATGCAATTAGATGAACAAGACTGACATAGCTTTCTTAAAAAAAAAATCCCACACACATTCTGAGTTTTAATCAATAATTCTGTTAAGTTCTGTTTTATTTGGAAGCTAAATAAAACTATTGAGAGGGTGACTTTTTTTCCATCCAAAAAGACCTAGAAAGAGGTTGAATTGAAGAGGAACTGAGAAAGAGAATGAACTCTGAACTAAATCTCTATAAATTATCCCTGTTACCTAACATCTTTTCACCAGAAGCATTCATCCCCCTATAGAGCCAATGCAATATTCACAGTGCTGAAGGTGACTGTGAATATGCTGGCATAGTGCTCAATTGCAAAATATATCACTCTCCACATAGAAGACAGAAGCAAAACATTTTTTCAGAAAACTGAATCCCCAAACCAGAAAGGTGAATCCATCCTAGCACCAAAGAAGTTAATACACCATGACAACACAGAGAACCACACCATCCTTTAGCCTTCTCACAAACCAAAACTCACAAGCATAGCTGTCTCCTTGCCTGAGCATCCTCTTTCTCCCACCATGCTAAACTGCTCTAACTCCCAGCTTCCTGTGGGCTCTGCTCCACCCTTCAGCAAGCTCTTCCTACCACAGGTTCCATGTGATTACATTCGACCTATTAGGGGCAGGGATGAGCTTCAAATCAGGGAAGGTCTTCAAATTCCCTTAGGTCTATTAAGGGGCAAGGAAGATCTTCAAATTTCTATTACCATTACACCCCCATACTGTTCTGTTGTTCTAGACACTTTTGCAATCTTTCTGATTCTTTGGCCCTAATGAAGGGAGTTCCAATCAAATTTTACATATTACTGAAATCCCTAAAAGCAGATGCAGTGTCTTCCAGAAATAAATGCACTACTTAGGCCCTTATTTATCCCCTATGCCACAAAAATATAAAGAGAATAAATTAACTTCTCTGTTGATTATCCATCAATGAGTAATTGTTTCGGTAGTGATCAACCTGAAAATTAATATGCCCAGACTCTTAAAAATTCAAGGACAAATGGCTTCACATTTAAAGTCAGAACATGTGTAATAGTGAGACTCATGGAATAACTGAAACATCAGACTCACTGATTGGTTTTCACTGCTGAGATTCTCTCTGCTGACCTAACCACTCCAGGGAAGTAATTTTCAATGCACTCAGAACCAGGTGAGCTTGTAAAGAATTTTGTATTTGGAGTCAGAACCTGAGACCATACACTGGCTTTGCCACTTACTACCTTGTAGTGACCTTGAGTGACCTCAGTCAAGTTGCTTAACCTTTTGGAATCTCATTTCTTCATCTATATAAGATGTTCTCTATGTCCTTTACCGGTTCTAAATCTATAAGCCTATGAATTATTTAGGGAGGAGAAAGGGTTCCCTCCAAAATATTGTACTTCTTGGGATCCTGGTCATTCTCCTTACCTCATCTCCCCTTTTTATAATGTGAATACTCCTTACCTACTAATGTGTCTTCAGCAGGTAGATTTCTCATGCATATTCTCTAAGGCAGCTTTGTGCCAATTAACTTGTAAGCTGGGTCTTTACAGTTATCTCTAGTTATACATCCTCTGTCTTGCCCCTAGGGACTCAGACAAGAATATTTTCTTTTCCAGTACCCTGAAATCTAAAAAAGTTCTGTAGGGCCAACTCTTAGAAAGGTATGAAAATTGTCCTCTTTCCTTCTGCAGACATTCACACAGAACTGATTAGATAATGCTCCCAGCAGCTATTCACAAAATCTACTTGAATTAGTCTCTCTTTTTTTTCTAAGCATACACACCTGATCAATAACCCCCGATCTCTTCAACCCTGACAGATATTTCCCCATTGTTTCTTTTTAGCTTCTTGACCATCCTATCATGGCATAGTCATGCTTCTTCACATAGGGACGTTTCTTCCCTTTGCACAATATTTAGGCCTTTAGATTTCTCATCTTCGACCACTACATTCCTAAGTGGAAGTTACCATTTCAGTTCAGTGCTTGACTTCCTCCTGATCTTTTCCTGATAAAATTAACATTTAAACTCCCTATTTCATACTTCAATGACTCCTTCCCTGGCAGATGGTGTGGTTGCTCTTAAAACCACCTGTGATTTTGAATTATAACGGGACTTCTGTCACAAGTAGGTGAGGCAGCTCAGGAAAGTGGATAGATAGCATATTGGACTCAAAAGAACTAGGGCTCAAATCTTATCCTTAGCACCTTGGATCACCATAAGCACTTGACCTCTCCAAGTCTCAGTTTCCTTATTTATAAAGTGAGAGTAATAATAATGTATTTAGTACCAACTACTTCACTAAGTTGTTGGGAGGTTTAGATGAGACAATATAAAGAAAGTCCTTTATGAAAGTCAGTTACTACTGCTAGCATCTAGCATGGTGCCTGATACCAAATAGTTACTTAATGAATGCATGTTAAATTGAATGGATACACATGTAGAGAATATGAAATAGTCTTATTTGAACTGTTTGGGAGACAGTGTGGTATAATGGAATGAACACTGGAAGCTTTAGTCTGCTTTGTCATTAATTAACTGTGCAACTTTGGGCAAGTCACCCAACTACTTGGCCATGGATTCTTCAACTGTTAAAAAACAGTTAGGCAAGAAAAGGGGTTCTTCCCCAAAAGGTGCATGAGAGAAAAATGTGTCATGTACCCTTTTGGCAGCCCATGTATTCTTTTTCAGAATAATCTTTATAAATACATAAAATAAAATACATAGGATTAGAAAAGAAATAAATCATGTTGAAATTCAGTTATTAAAAAAATTCGTGGACTCCAGGCTAAGAACTACTAGCTTAGATGATTACTAAGGTCCTTTCTAGAACTAATGTTTTATGTGGCTAATCCAAAGTGACAGGTGAAAAATCTTTTCCACAGGTAAGTCTTTTCAGGTTAAGCTTGATAGGCATTTTAGACAAATGTTTATTCTCAGCTTTATAGAAAGTTAAAAAAAACCCCAAACATGAATTTTTTCATCAGCTGTTGCAACACTTGCCAACACCATCATCAAGCTCAGTCTTTTTATTACTTTAACAACAACAAAAACAACAACAAATCAATCTGCAGCATGATTTCTTGTAGGTTGTTCATCCTGGTTTCTTTTAGATCCTGGATTTGGGGAGACCCCATTCATCTATATGGCTAGTTCCTTTTGATTCCTGGAAAGTAGTTCCTCAGGAAGATGTAAAACAATGGTTAATTAAACATCTGAGTTTGCAATGAGATGTGGAATCTAAGAAGCACCAAGCTGTTTTGAGTGGCAGGTGATGATAGACTATCAAGCATTAAAAGTGTATACTCAGAAACCAAATCTAAAATAGTGTGTCCCCATTTTTAGGTCAAAATGACACAGTCACACACATGTGGGGAGGTGGTCAGTTACACAACACAAATGATCAGAGAGTAGGTAGAATTACAAGGGCCATTTCACCAATAGAACAAAGTGAGCTAGGATCCAAATAAATGATTAGAGAAAGGGAAAATGTAACCTAAATATCATGAGAAAAAAATCTACTCATTGTGAGCCGTACTGGGCCTTGGAATTTTTTTTCTTAAAAGAGTAGAAATGCTTTCATAACAGTTGTTGCTAGTGCCAACTCATTTAGCAATTAATCATGTGACATCTTGTGCCAATGTCCACAGTTTTATTTTGTACAGTCATCTGACATTTTATATGTTGAAGACTTATGTCTATGGTCAGATTGTAAACTCCTTGACAATAGAGATCACACCTTATACTTCATATTTCCCATGTGCCTTGACCTGAGATTTCATCAGGATGAGAACTGTAGATGTTGTCAGAACTCCTTCTACTAACACCAATTACCAATCTCTCTCTCTCCATAATTTAGTCTTAGAGAACTGCACAAAGCAAGTTAAAAGATTTATAGATGCATATGTGTGTGTGTGTACACACACAGACACACAAGAATTGAACTCATAGGAGCTGATACAAACACTGAGAATGACAATGGAGAAAGTGAAGAGAAGAGGACCCAAGATAGAACCTTAGGAGACACCAGTGAGTGGGTAGTGAAAATGACCTGGATGAAAAGCAGCAAAGGAGACCAAGAAGGAGCAGTCAAACAGGTAGAAGGAAAGCCAGGAGAATGTGGTATCATAAAAACCTAGAGAAGAAAGCGTATCTAGGAGAAGGTGACTTACATTGTCAGAGGCTATAGAGAATTCAAGAAGGATGAGGACTAAGAAAGGGTCATAAGAGTGGGCAATTAAGAGATTGTCAATAACTTTGGAGAGAAATTCCAAAGGCTGTTATCTCTGAGATAGCAATTGTTCAAGAAACTCTAAGTTGTTCAGCTTTATTTAAGAGGACCAAGATATTTTGACTTGCACAAGTAAACTGGATTTAAGTGAGTCAGAGTTGCCCGAAGTCGTTGGCCTCACTCTCTCTTACTGAGTCATAGAAGTCCAGTGGCAAAACAAAAGTCCAGATGGCCCAGGATGTAGTGGATGATGTTTGACATCTTTGATGTTTGACCAAGCACTAAGCACTCCACAGTGCTTGCTTCAACCATTTTCATGGCCATTCCACTGAGGGGGAGGGGTGTGTGAATCTTTACATCCTTGGAATATACATTTCCCCAGCTTACTGATGGGTTTGAGGTCTGTTGGATACCTGCAACCTGGTTTATCCCATCGGGTGAGATGGTTTTATCAGGGTGTAGCATGTGCTACAGCTTCTTGGAGCCACAGGTAAGAGTTGGGTGGCAGGTGGACACCAAAGGTGGATGAGCCTTGGAAGGAGGTGCTAGTTCTCCTTGAATACTCTATATACCCCACTATAAATCGTAGAAAAGATACCAACTGGCATTCATAGAGGAAATTTGTTCATTCAGAAGTTTCTTACACCAATGAAATCAGTCCCTATTCCTATCTTACTGCTGGGTTTTGACATAGATAACCAGTATCAATTATTTGAACTAGGGCACCCATTTCCCCAGATAGCACTGAAATATACTGAGAAATTATTATGATTTGGATCTCTTCTTTCTGTATTCAGTATAGAAGACTGCTGAGACCCACCACACTTACATTTGCAGACATGAGGGGTATCTCCAGAGCATCTATATGTGATTGGGGAATAGGCTCTGCAAGTGCAGAATTTATGAAAAGTAGGAGTGTGTCTATGTCTGGATGCAATGCCATGTTCTACGTGTTGAACTATTTTACAATTATTCTGTGGAGACTTGGGGGAAAAGCATATGGGTAGGTGTCTTATAAAGAGAATTCTTGAAAGGTTTTAGAAATTATCCTGATAAAGCTTAATGGCAGGATTGTGTTCTAGAAGTAAGAAAAAGTCAAAAGTAGAAGTAATAATTAGAGATGACTGACTATAATCTTTCTCACAGCTGAAATGTCAATTTTATTTGTCTTTTATTATTTGTTAAATATTAATAATTTGTATAACCAGTAACTCTGATGCTTAACCTCACATTTAGAAGTTCTCTCCCTCCCCCACCTCTCTCAAGTTTAATCATATAGATTGGGGGGCTCAGAGTTGATTGAGAGTAAGTTACCTACCAATAGGAAAGATTTCCACCACCATCCCTCCTTCCCTTTACTTCCAAAAGGAAGCAACAAATTTTCTCCAATGCTTCAGCCGGTCTTCTTGCAATGAATTTGTGCCTTGAATATCAAGAAGTAGTATTTTCCAGCCAACTGAGACCTCAACACTTACAATTCTGAAAGACTGAAAAGGAAGTGAAAAGGGAGCAGTTTATGGATGCTGGTATAATACCTTGTTATGAGTAAATGATAACAGAGAAACGAGACTGTGGAAGCAACTGCCAGGGAGATGGAGAGGTGGTCAGGAACAGCAGAACAGCATTCTCAAATGGGCTAGACTGAGTGAAAAAGGGAAGTAACTCAAAGGAATTGCACGCAAAGGTTAATCTTTTCAATAGTCCAGTGTATGAGTGAAACTGATGTGTCCCACTCCTGCTGGGTTGGGGAGACAGTGTTTAATAAGTAGTTGACTCAGGCTCTCAGAAAACATCTGAGGGGTAGAATCCGGTTTGGGGGATGAGGGTCAGGAATTCTTCGTTCTTGATTTAACCCTTTGTTGTTTGCCATGAGAAATAGCAGGATGAAGTGGATATAGCTCATTTACTGGTTGTATGATCCTGGGAAAGCTGTGTTACCTCTGAGACTAATTTTCTTTTCCACAGAGTGAGGAAAATAAAAGCATGTTCCTCAAGGTATTCTTATGAGTCAAATAAGGTAACATATGTAGCATGATTCGAAAACTTTATGTAAATACTATTCCTTACACCTAATCCTATCTTTATCATTGTCATCTCTATTCCTTTTATGATGTTGGTTTTTATTTTAAGGTTAGATCCTTTTGCTGTATTGGGATCTCATGTTTTGAATTCTGAGTGGTTGGGGGAGAGTCAAAGGAAAATGGTGGCTCATAAGGCATGGTTTTGAATAAATAATGAGTTCACACAGAGTCTATAAATCTTCAATTAGCTTAGGGCACTACACAATTGTTAGTGACATACACTAATTCCTACAATTATGATTATCTCACATGAGTTATTTTTGGGTTGGTAAGAGTTGAGACACTTTAGTGCTTATATTGACAAACTGTCTCTTAGGGTGGGCTCCTTCTATAGCTGACTATTCTCTTCCATTTTATACTTTGGAGTTTTAGCTTTAGGAGGTTACCTTTCTAGACCGTGTGTGTGTGTGTGTGTGTGTGTGTGTGTGTGTGTGTGTGTGTGTGTGTATGTAGGAGGTGTGGGGATTTCACCTAGTGTTTGGTGTTCTGAACTCCTATGTAGTTGGCTATAGGAAATGTTTATTTATGTTAATGTTGTCCAAGTAATAGCTGCCATTGTAATCTCTGTGACTCCAAATATCATAAGAATATGAATGGATTTATCTACTCTCTCTCTTCCTCTCAGATGAAGAACCGATTTTGTTTGTTCAGAGAAGACAATTTCTCCTAGCTAAGTGAATCAGAGAAGGAAAACCCTAGCAAGTAATTAGATGTTAGCAAAGTATAGCCATCATTATGTAGCACAGAAAAAGAAAAAAAAACATTCTGGGAAGCAGGTGAAATGAGTCACCAAAGGCATGAATACAGGAAATGTCGAGGGGCCATAGCTGTTCTCCACAAGTGTTCATGTGTAAGGTGTAGAAAGCAAACCTTCGGCCATGACAAAAAAAATGAAGGTGAGGGTAAGCTAACTGATGAAACTCTGAACGGAACTGTTAGCAAAAGTGGACAAATATTTTACATTTCTCTCAGAAAAAATTTAGCTAATATAGTCTTTGACCCTAGAGAAAACAAAAATGGGTAGAGAAGTATAAACCAAAGGCAAGCAACAGGTGCTTGGGGAGCTGGAGAAAGTGGTCCTGGGAACTCTTATAAAGCTGTGTGGGGAGGCTGCTAATGTTGGTGAGGAGACAGTTGTAAAGTGGAAACAGAACCTTCCTGATGAATGTTGAGGATATCAGCTTGAAAACATATGGAATATAAAGGAAGCAGGATTGATTTTCTGGGATTGGCCCATAAACTCACTTGTGGAAGCAATAGAGGAGGCCAAGGGTGGAAAGCTGGGCCAAGAGAATAGAGCCCTCTGTTGCAGGCTGGAGGGTGAGAAAGAAAAGCTGCTGATTCCCAGGAAAGCTGGAAGACATTGTCTGCTCCCAGAAGGCTTCGGTCCAAACTCTGTTGGGGCTGGGGAGGCAAAATGAAGAAACCTGGATGATGTTAGACACACTGGGGGATGAGAGATTTCTTTCCATCATGAAGTGATTCCCTCCCAGTGGAATATGTTCTTGTTTACAGAAAGGGCTCCTTGAAATGCTTAGATGAATTTTTAAGGAGGTTTCTTAAGGAAGAGGAAAGAAAACTCTCCCAAATAAATAACACTCAATGGACTTTCAAAAGTGGACACCTTCCAGCCAAATCACCCCTAGCCACGCTTTCCTGCAGGGAGTGCTGAAATTAGAAGCACAACCATCTAATTGATCCTACTGCCCATACGTCTTTGGCTTTGTTCCTGCTCAACATCAGTCTCTCTGGCCTCTTCTGTCATGCCCATGATTGGGTAACCTCAGAGAGTTTTTGCCTGATGGCGTTTAGGGATTTGAGGGGCAGAAGCAGTTCTGCTGAATTCTACTCTCCTCTGATTAGTTCTCGTCCTAGATACTGATACTGCCATTGTCTGTTGTTCAGTAGCTTTTAGTCATATCTAACCCTTTGTGACCTGATTTGGGGTTTTCTTGGTAATGATATTGGAGCAGTTTGCCATTTCCTTCTCTAGTTTATTTTATAGATGAGGAAACTGAGGCAAACAGGTTTAAGTGACTTCCCCAGGGTCATACAGCTAGTAAGTATCTGAGGCCAGATTTGAACTCCAGAAGATAAGTCTGTTTACAGGCCTGGCACTATATCCACTGCCACCTAGCTGTCATTGTCTAAGGCAACCCTAATGCTTGAAGCTTCAGACCCAAGAGCTAAATCAGAAGCTAAAGTGAAACCTCAACTATAGAGAGAAATCTCTCCAACCAACAAGGGATGTATATAGGTTAGTAGTAAGATTTCTACCATACTGACATTCAAATAATTTCAATTTCATTGTTTGGGAAACCATGTCATAGGATACATTGCATAGGATCATAGAACTGAAGGCAGGAGAGGCTCTTAAAGATCAACCTTGTAATCTTACTTCAATTTGCATGTAGTACTATTCCTACTGAAACTTCAAGAGTGGGTCCCACAAGGCAGCTGCCATTTGCTCCTACGTCCAAGGCAACCCTATGAATCTATGCCACTAAAACTATAGATCATAAGCCTTTGCTGGTGAGATTTCCCTTAACAGTTAACCAGTTTAGATGCAGATTAAGTCAAAGCAAAAGCATTACTATACACAAGTAGAATGGTAGCTACCAAACATTCTTCCCCATAAATCGGTGGCATATTTTCCCCACAAATGTTCATGATATCCACGAGAAGAGTGGATACTCTTAAGGTTATAATGTATACCAATGTAGGCAATACATGTGACCAAGGCATCACACTAGTTCAGTACTATAAGGCCTCAAAATACTTTTCTCTTACTGGAATCCTCATGTTGCTCTGCATTGGGTGAAGCTTCTCTGCTGGGGGGATTGTTCATCTGGGGTCCCAGCATGTGCTTGGTGCTGAAGCTCCACTAATGATTGCCAGACTTAGAGTTCCCTTGAAGCCACAATTGACTCTCTTCTATGCTGCCAGGGGTCTTGCTTGAAACTCTTTGCCTCTGCTCATATTTGACTGGAGAGTGTTTATCTTTGTTCCCTGTTGAAAGTTTCTCAATTGTGCCTCAAACTCTCTTATTATTTTCAGTGTTCCATTCTTTTAAGGACCATAAATGCATGGCCAGTTTTTGCCTTAGGCAATTTTTTCTTTCTAATTCAATATTTTTTTTTCATACTTTGTAAAGGAATACTGGGCATAGATCCATTTCGATAGTTAAACATTAACTCCCCTATATACAGATTGGCAAAACTGAGACCTAGAGATATAAAAATTTGCCCAACATCACACAGATAGTCTGAATTTGAACCTAGGTTCCTTCTGAATCTAAACCCAACATTCTTTCAACTACACCAAACTGCCCTCCTTTTTGTATAGGTCCTAAGGGTTGAAAAGAATAGAAGATCAAAGGTATGTAGGTACCAAGGTAGAATGTGTTTCTCCAAATTCTTGTTACTCATTTAATAATTTTTATGATGCAATTTCCCAATTTTAGAATTATGGAGTCATTGGTAGAGTATCAATTAGATAAATAATCAGAATTTCAAATTGATTTGGACCAATATGTTAAGAAACTGCTATTTTGATATTACAGCATGAAATGTGCCATCACTTAGGACTCTCAAAACATTTTCTCTTTTAATTATTCTGAATCATCTGCTTCTGAATTGGGTATTCAAAGAGTCAAATAACATTCTATAGCTAGTTGTTAGTGATGGCTGGACTTAGGCCATAGAACTCTCTCTGTCCAGGGATTGTAATGATGGGGGGAATACCTTGATAGTAGCACCTGTATCTGATGGTTTACCCCCCTTTTCTCTCCCTCCCCACTGACGAGAAGCCACAATCAAAATTCCCATATTTGAATGGCAAAGCTTTTAAATGGATTTGGGCTCTATTAAACCTGCCTTGGAATAGCTAGCTGGGGTATTTTAATGCTGCACACTGAAAGCCTATAATAATTCTAACACCAGAGAAAATTCACATCCAGTACAAAAGGTCCTTTCTTTGGACTGGCTCACAGAGCCATTACTTGGTGCCTGGCAAAGTGTTTCAGTCCCAGTGAGGTGAAAGCTTTGGCTCTGGTTCTGGCTCAGCCACTGATTCTGCTGGGTGACCTTGAGCAAACTGCCTACCTTTTCTCAAGGCTAGAGTTTTCCCCTGTAAAATAAGAAGCCTAAGACTGGATCTTTCCGTCTCAACGGGTCATTGTGGGAGAGGCTGCAAAAGCATTTCAAAGTCCTCAGATTCAGGCACTTTATAAATAGAGTGTTGGTTCAGATGCTGCCAGCTGAATAAATTCCTCCTTGGGCCAAAGGATATTTATTTCTACTACTGGATTATACAAAGAATACCATCTTGCAGCTTGTACCTTCTAGGAAGTCACATGGCGATATCAACTAATAAGCCATATCCTGCCAGGTGAAAAATCTAATCCCTGGGTGCACTTCGGGGCCTTGAGAGAGAGATCTGCTAACTTTTGTATTGCATAACATCTTTCCAAATATTTAACTTACATCCTGAAAAATAAGCTTGCAAAGATTTTTAAAAATCTATATAATAATAATAATGTTAATTCTTTTTTGGTGTTTCATTGTGTTGTAGAGATGACTCTAGTTCTCAAAGGCTGTGTAAAGGGAACATGGGTCCTACCAAGCTGGAAAAGCTTGGAGTCTTGGACCATTGATGGATTGTGTGTTTGTCATTGGAAGACCAGGTTTTCTAAGTTGAGGAGGTTCATTGTGAGGTTTATTATGATGTTTTGGGCACACTCTACAGTGAGTATTTACTGAGTTATAGAGGGATGTCAGTCTGTAGGGATAGAAGTATCCAGATTGACTGACCATGTTCTTGGGCATCATCCCTGTTAAACTGACATTCTAATCAGTTAGAAATGAACTGTGGTCATGTCATCAGGAAGACATATTTATTATTCACTTCAGGAAATGAATAGTCCAGACCTGTTTTAGAACTGACCATTGACTATTTTCTCCCAAAGTCATATTGCTGAATTTTATCTGATGGGCAATCTCCTCTTCTTGTGCTTCATACTGGGTTGTGGGAAGAGGAGGAAAATGATAGAGTGGTTTTTCAGTACTTCAGGGAGAAAGGTGAGAATGAATGAATGAAAAGTCACTTATTAAGAGTTTACCATGTGCTAAGGACTGTGTTAAACACTGGCAATATAAATACAAAAGTGGGATAGCTCCTAACTTCAAGGGTCTTACCTTCTAATGGATGAAGTAGTAACAAAAAAGGGGTGGTGACCAGGGGGTGCTGCTAATATCATAGGGATTGAACATTCCACAGGGCTGTTTATGGGACCCAAGAACGAGGCAGATTGTTGATGTATGTCAAAAGATGGAGGACGTGTGAGGGTAGCCTTGGTGAATCAGTTGCTATGGTGACCTGTGTGTCATTTGCCACAAGAAGACTGAATGAATGCTGGAGGGAAGCAAGAAGTACTGAGAAGGCCATGGCAAAAGTATCAGGGTGTTTTCTTTGAGCCTACACACTCTGGGTATTTATGATAGAATATTCACAAATGCCTCTCAGTTAAGGTTGTGGTTTGGTCACGCTAGTGTCTTTTCACATCACATACCAGTGTGGCCTGAGAAATGACAAGAGACAGCTTTAAGATCAGATTCTGGGGCTGTTAGGTGGTGCAGTGAATAGAGCACCGGCCCTGGAGTCAGGACAACCTGAGTTCAAATCCGGCCTCAGACACTTAACACAAAAACTAGCCTTGTGACCTTGGGCAAGTCACTTAACTCCAACTGCCCTCCAAAAAGCAAAAAAAAAGAAGAAGAAGAAGATCAGATTCTGTCTAGTATGGCTTATCTATTAGAGCTTTAGCAGAGGATTTGAAGGTTCTGGCACAAATATTGAGGTTGTACTGAGCCTGGGGAGGAAGGCTGGCAGAGGTCTCTGGAACACATTCACATCGAAAAGGAAGGAAAGTGCAATGGAAAGACCTGGATTTGGGGTCAAAGGATCTGCAATTCCATTAACTACCTGCAGAATGCTGACCAAGCCCTCCGAGTCTTAATGACCTCATTTGTAAAATGAGGCATATGAGTGAGATGGTCTCTAAGGTACCTTCCACTTCTAAGTCTACTGTCTTATGATCTGGGGTTCGAATCCTGACATTGCCAATCACATCCTCTGTGACAGAGCAAGTCACTAAACTTTTCTGTGCCCCAGTTTCTTATCTGCAAAATATGTGGTTGGACTAGATTATCTTGGTTGTACCTTCCATCTCTGAATCTAGGTTTGTATTCTGAGATCATAGACTTAGGGGTGGGGGCTCCTTAGAGACTGTCTGGTCCTATCCCTTCATTTTACAGATGAAGAAACTGAGGCCTAGAGAGGTGGGGTGACTTGCCCAGGTAGCCTGGGTACTGGGTTTTACCTTCTATTTCTTTTTTTTTTCTTTTTTAGAGGGGGAAGGCAGGGCAATTGGGGTAAAGTGACTTGCCTAAGGTCACACAGCTAGTAAGTGTTAAGTGTCTGAGGCTGGATTTGAACTCAGGTCCTCCTGCTCTATTCACTGTGCTACTTAGCCACCCCTACCTTTTATTTCTAAGAGTATTAAAGATAAATTGTCTGGGTTTTGGCTTTCAGACATTAAGAGTTTCAGCAATTTTTAGCTTTCAGGAACTCCTTTTTCTTAGCTCCCCAAGACCCTAAAGAAGTAGGTTCTATCTGGTCCACCCTCTCTAATTACAGGTCACATTGTTAAATCTACTTGTGACCTTCTGAGCTGGTTGGTATCCCTGCCACTGCTGAGCTTGCCTCTTGTTCTCATTCCTGAAATAGAGTGTTGGGGGGAGGACTCTGGACACTTCTCACAGCTCATCCTCAGTTCTCTTTCCTTTGTGAAGCCATAATTTATCTTCAGCATTCCCCTGTGTCTTCCTGATTATATTCTTTGGCATCACAGAAGGGGTCACCAGAGAGGCCCAGACAGCCCAGCCTCCTATTAGAAAGCATCACAATCCCCAAGCTAGCAAATGGTAGTCACTTAAAAAATGCTTGTTGATTGATTGTTGATAGCTCACTCTACCAGGTACATGGTTAGCATGTTAAAGATCCTGCATTTAACCTATCTGCATTAATTACAACTCAACTTCCCTGGTTCCAGCCATGCTGATCTCCACGAATCCTTCATTGCTTTTGGGGGAAAGGATGCTTTCTTCATTGCACTATAAAAATCCAATTTTCTAAAAAATAAATAAATAAATAAACAAATAAATAAATGAGGGATTATTTGCATTAAAATAGGATTCCAGGGGTCCTTTAATTAGGGACCTCCTCTAGTGAACTCAGAACAGGATCTGATTTTTTTAAAAAGGTTTACATACAATGTTGAAGGAAAACAATCATTTCCTAAAATGAATAGCAATATTGTCTTAGCTTCATAATAGGGTGGGTATAAGTGGATGTGGGAGGTTAGGCTAGAGGAGAATGAGTGAGGGCCTTAATAATCAAGGGAAAGCTAGTACAAAAATTTGTGAACCAGAAGAGTGTGGTTTTAATCTATCAGCATAGTTGGGCTAATGTCTTTTAAGACTGGCTACTTCCTTTCTCCTACACCCACTTTCCATTCTGCTCCCTTGCCCCTTCTTATCCCCCAAAGAGAGCACAGTGGGATCGCTGCATTTTATTTGCCTGGACATCTGTTGGTAAAAATTCTCATTTGCAAAATGGAAGGCTATACTTTCAAAATCTGGCTTCAAATGCCTACCATCTTCTTCATTATTTCTGCTCTGTAAGGGTTCTCTATGGCTCGGCACGTCCCACTTGATGGATAATCTTTCCAATGTGGAAGAATATTTTCAGACATGAAACAACAGTATCATAAGGGATCATTAGGGATGCTTGAGGAATACATTTTTCATACCCACGGTAATGTGTTAATGACAAAAGGTTACACAAAACCAAAGCATTGGGATCCCCAGATACAGAAAGTTAAAGAAAACACTTCATGCCATTTTCCATTGCAGTTCCAGGATCACATCTGTTTGGAACCGAACCGTAGCATGTGAGCTGGGGAACCTGTATGAAATTAACTTTTATAGCTGCCTTTACAAGCAGGATCTTTTATTGTCTACAACTTGGCTGAGGTTCAGGAAGTTTCCAGAATGATTTATTGTCATGTGTGCCTATTTGGTGTCAGTTGATGTTACTGATATATTATTGAACATATGCAGTCATTCTGGCAAAGGCAACTGATCATCTAAGCCCTTCATCCACATGGATCGAAGAATCCATATTGAGGAAAGAAAAAAAGGGGGGGAGTATTTTGTTTTAAGCAAAGTAATTACTTGCAGGAGAAAATCATTTGTAACACATCCCATAGTTCTATTTGTTAGAGGGAACACTTTGTAAAGTCTAAAACCTAGTCTGTAAAATGAATGCAGTTTCCCCCAATTAATATTTGATCAAATTCTGACCATAATACTGTCTTTAGTCAGTTATTCACCTCCTAATCAAGAACCTTCTAATGGTATGTTGGTGACTCTGTATTCTAGATGACCTTGTCAATCTACTTTGTCACATAGACTGTATTGCTGCTGTCTAAGGAACGGTCCAGCTAACCTGGGAGAAGGCCACCGCTAGGATGTTTATTAGTTGGTCAACTTTTTCAGATGTGGCAACTCTTGAAGATTGCTTATCCATGAAGGCATAGAGGATCAAGATCTATATTAATGAATGCAAAACTATGCAATTATGTGTCTTTGAAGCTGAAGAAATATCACAAGTATGCTTGAACTGATTTACATTATCTGCTACAGTATTATTAGGCCTCTATATAGCCCATCCCTACAAATAGAAAAAACAATTCAAAACCATGTACAAATAGTATGCAACTTAAACAATTGGTTGGATGCCAAAAGTTTGTAAGCCTGTGTTAGGAAAGTATTATTCCACTGAAATGATGTAAAACAAGGCTAGAACCTCAAATAATCCAAAACTGATTCAATCCACTGAGTGGCTTGAATTACAGCATTCCACTCATAGTATTAAAATTGTTGTTGGTTGTCCTTTGTTCTTGAAGACAGCCATGACCTCGAGGAGGTGATGCCAAGACATGCAACTGAATTGGATTTAAGTGAGGCAGGGCTGTGCAAAGTCACCAGCCTCACTTTCTCCTCTGGAGCCATCTGGATCCAGTATTAGAATGTAAGCACTTTGAAGGCAGGTACAGTTTTTCCTTTTGTCTCTATATCCTCAGCACCTAGCACAGTGTCTTTGATAACTTCTACTTCCTGCCATATCTTCTTGATCTCCAGCCTAAGGTGAGAAGAGGAATGAGACTTTCCTCTGAGCAGGTGCCTTCTATCTTCTGCTGTAGTGTCTCCTGAGAGAAGGCTGCTAGATGCCAGGAGTGTATCTGTGCCAGCACAAGGCAACTTCCATCTTCAGCTGCCAGCCTGATTCAGGAAAGCCTCTGGTGAAAAAGAGGAACAGCCATCCCTTTGACCTCAGTACTTTCATTTTCTACTGTGCAGCTTCAATTCCCATCTTTTGCTGTGCCACCCTCTGCCTAATTTCCAGCCTTTCAGAGGAAAGAGAAGTGAAACAGAGCCTCTCCTCTCAATATGTGCCTATCTTGTGCTTCACTTGCCTCCTTCCTAAATTCCAGCCTCTTCTGGGAAGAGGAGTGGCACCTTCCACTCAATGATAAACATTTTGCTACCTGGTCATACTCTATATATCCCAATGATTCTGAACCCAGGTAGATCTTCACCCAAACCCCATTCCCCATCCATCACCAGCCAATTTCTTATTCCCAACTCCCTCAACTCTCCCACCCCAATACCGTCTTTAGTCAGTTATTCACCTCCTAATCAAGAACCTTCTAATGGTATGTTGGTGACTCTGTCCCAACCAAACACCATTAGCTTCTTCTACTGTACCCTCTGGAATGCCTGTTCCATAGGTAACACATTTCCCTTCATCCTAAATCTTTTATTCTCCCAGTCTTTTCATCTTCTAACAACCATTGAAACTTGTATGCTGTGTGATGATATAGCCTTCCTGGTCACCCTTTCTAGTACTGGTTGAAACTTCACTCATTTCTCTTTACTCACTATTGAAATAGGTGAGTTGGAATGCTGTTTGCTATCTTCCAGATTCTCCCCTTACCCCAGTACTTTATAACCTCTCCCCCTTTAAGGTTCATGAAATTCGTATCTACTACCCAGTCAAAATCCTGGTAGATATTGTCGATAGGCTTTCAGGTTATTTCCTTCCTTAATGAGTTTAATACATGGCTCATAATTTTTATCTCCTTCCCAACTCCTGTTCTCATCCTGGGGACTTCAACATCCACATTGACTCTCCCTCAAACACTCTGAACACTCAGTTTCTTAACCCACTCACCTCTACATATATACTTATATTGACTTAAACATCCCAACCTTCTATTTCTTTAATTTACTAATTTCCCAGTAAACATTCCTCCACCAACTTCAGTCACACACAAAGATGGCCATACCCTTGATCTTGCCACCACCCATAAATGTATCAGCTTAGTGTTGAAGTCTGAAATCCTCTTTTGTAATCATACTTTATTGACTTTCTAATCTCCTTCTGTCTTCCCTCACCAAACCCTACTCTTAATCTACACTATGACCTCAAAACCCTGGATCTCTCAGTTCTTTCCCAGGCTCTCTCCCCTCCTTTAGCTACTTTCTTTTCTTTTCCCTACCTTGACCCTTAGTGAACCAATTGAATGGTTTGTTTCTCTTGAGTCCCTTGACTCTGTATCATACTGCTGATTGTGCCCTGCCAAGCCTCAGGCTTGAATGACTCCCACCATCCGCTGCCTTCCCTCCTACACACATGCTGCTGAATGAAGATAGAGAACATCAGGCAACTATTCTGAATGGGGCTACTACAAATTGCTTTATACAATCTCAACTGGGCCGCCAATACTGCTGGCCTAAATACTTCTACATATTCCTTCTCAACTCATTATCTCATTTTCTACAGCAGCTTTTCCAAACCTTTTCATCCCTCCTCAAATCTCCTATTGCTTTCTCTCTATGACCTTTCAACTGAGAAACTTGCCTCATATTATGTAGAAAAATGAGGCCATCAGTCATGAGCTCCCTCTTCTCCTCTCTTCCTCATCTCGTATCACTCAGTTGCCTTTTGCTGCTATCTCCTTCACCTTTTCTCACGTAATGAAGTGATCTTACTCCTTACCAAGGCTATCTGCACAAGCAATCCCATTCCATCCCATCTCCTCCAATGGATCGCTTCCTTTGTCACCCTCATTTTCAGACTCTCCCTGTCTAGTGGTTCATTCCCTACTGCCCACAAACATGCCCATCTCTCCCCCATCCTTAAAAATATCCTCACTTGATCCTTCCATATGTCTTCTTTCCTTTGTGGCTAAACTGCTTGAAAAAGGCTATCTACAATAGATGCCACCACTTTTTCCCCTTTACAATCTGGCTTCCATCCTCAGCATTTCATTGAAATTGCTGTCTCCAAAGTTACCAGTCAGCCTTCAGTCTTCTTGACCTCTCTGCAGCCTTTGGCACTGCTGATCATCGTCTTTTCCTCAACACTCTTCTCCCTCTGGGTTTTTGGACCACCATAGGAACACCATTGGTTCGTTCATCCTTGTGACTATCAGAGCACTGTTTTTCAATCTCCTTTGCTGGATCTCCATCCAGATCACATTCTCTAACTGTTAGTATCCCATAGAGTTCCATCTGGGGCCTTCTCTCTCTAAACTACTTTACTTGGTGGTTTTGTAAGCCCCCATGGATTTATTCACCATTTTTATGCTTAGAATTTCCAAGTCTATCTGTCTTTGACATAACCTCCTTTCTGACCTTTAACTGTTTTTCAGGCATCTCAAACTAGATGTCCAATAGATATCTTAAATTCAACATGTTTGAACTCATTATATTTCCCTCAAAATATTGTTCTGCCTCCTAACTTCCCTATTATTGTCCAGGACACCACCACCATGCTATTCCCTCAGATTCACACCCTGGATGCCATCTTTGGCCTCTAACTATCTCTCATCCTTCCTCTGTGCTCTCTCTTCCCCTTCTTGCCCATATCCAGTCGGCTGCCAAAGCCTATTGATTTCACTTCAGGAATATTTCTCAAATATATTCCTTTCTCTCCTCTGACATTGTCACCATACTGGTGCAGATCCTCATCACCTTATACTTGGGCTATTGCAATAGCCTACTGGTGGGTCTGCTTGTCTCAAGTCTCTCATCACTCCAATCCATCCTCCATTCAGCTACCAAAGTGAATTTCATAATGCATAAGTCCAATTGTGTCCCCACTCTGCCCTGCCACACTTGTTAAATTCCAGTGGCTCCCTAATGCCTCAAATACAAAATGCTCTCTTTGGCATTTAGAGCCCTTTATTAATTTACCTCCCCCTCCCAACCTTTTTAGTCTTTTTAGACTTTACTCCTACCACATGTTCTTTGATCCAGAGATGCTGGCTTCCTTGTTGCTTCACAAACATGGCCTTTCATAAGGATAAGGAGCTATGGGAGACTGGGATCTCCTGACTGTCAATCTCAGTATCATTCTCAGTTCAGTAAGATTCCTCGTCATTCTTTTGACCTCAGCAATTAGCCAGCCTGCCTCCAAACCTCTTGGATTATGAGTGAAGAGGTATGCCATAAGGGTGACTGGAGATAGCAGTGTGATGGCATGGAGAATTCTCAACAAATCAGAGCTCGTGGCAAGAGAAGAGCCTGGAACTGACTGTAGTATTCTGAAGAGTAATGTCATTTTTACATGTGAAGAGTAATGTCATTTTTATATTTGTAAAATAATAATCTTTGGCTGGGAGGCAACTTAACCAACCATGGGGTAACTTCTAGAACCTTAGGAGGAGGAATGGCCTCCACACTGGGTATCCAGTGGTAGAGTAGGTTGGGGGAATGAACTTTAGAGAGGGGTGTTATAATAATAGTAACAACAACAATAAATAGCTAATATTTATGTAGCAATCTAAGGTTACCTGGATCTCCCTGGACTTCAGATGGAGTCTTTCTGCTTGAGGCTCTTTTATATCATATGGAAAACATTGGTGTCCTTGCCCATCTCACAGAGGGCATCAGTATAGTTGGTGAAAAATTTCAAATGTAAAATTAACTCATTAGCTTTTGGAAACTCAGTAAAGAATCTTCAAGAACCCAGAGGCTACTCATTGTCATTTCTTCTCCCATCCAGCTCATTACTTTATTCCTTTTTTACTTCAAAATAATTTTCCAGTATATTGCCCCCCCTCCTTGTAAGAAAGACAAATTTGAGCAAAATATAACAAAGTGACTACTTATTACAATATGTGCAACATTGTAAACCTGTTCCCTCCCTCTCCTATCTTTCTTCTGTTCACTTCCTGCAAAGAAATAGAAACACTAATACATTTAGTGACATATTAAAAATTTATAGAACTAACTGATAGAAGGCAATGAAACTTACATGCATACTCTCACCATGAGGTCACAAGCCTGCTTATTGAAGTGCCTCCTTTATTTATATAGAACTCCTTCTTTTCCTTCATTCTAAGGTTGGTAAATCCAGTGGGTTAGAGTCAATGGAGTTGACAAGGTCAGGGTCCTGTCTTTGATTTTCTCACCACTCACTTGGTTCCAGACAATGGGGAGTCTCTGTTTCATGGTCCCAAACAATACCCTTAAGTCTACATCTTTGAAATGAGTGCTCTTGGTCACCTGGGTGGCCAGGTCAAAGACTATGGATGGCTCATGTCAAGTTCTTTCCCTGAGGCTGACAAAAAACCCAAAGGAACTTGTACAGTCTTGTATGTCCTCCTCAACATGGGAAACTAGCCTTTTCTTTGTGTATGAAGAAGGACCCCATATTTGCCAACAGTTGAGAGAGATTGAAAGTGGAGTAATCTGGTGTCAGACCTCAAGTTTCCTATTACTGATGGCACAGAAGAAAATGAATCTGAGTCTGGTCCCTAATCACTTCCAGCAATGTCACTTTTCTATGGAAGTGTGAACAAGTATCATATGTTGCTTGATAGCATTCTGAGCCCTGGCTGATGCACTTTGTGTGATGAAGAGAAGCCAGCCCATCACTGAAAGCTGAGAGGGATTGTTATTGACAGCAGTATGTTGTACCCAGGCTCAGAGGCCCTCTGGGCAGTGTTCCCTCACATTCTTAAATAAATCAGTCAAGTACTTGTGATTTGAAAGCAGCCCCTTCATTAATGTTTGTTGATTTGAATTGACAGTGTCTTACACCTATTTCATTTGGTCCACACAACCCTATGAAGTAGTTACTGTGGTGGACAATAGAAAGAATGGGGATTTGAAGTCAGAGGACTTACATTCATATCCCAGCTTTGTCACTTATAACTTGTGTGACCTTGAATAAATTAATTAAACTCTCTGGGCTACAGTTTCTTCATCTGCAAAATGGTCTGATCTAGATGGTATCTGAAGTTCCCTTCCAGCTTTAAAATCTGCTATCCTATTTTATCTTTATTTTCCAGATGGGGAAACTAAGGCTCACAAAAGTTTAATAACTTAACCAAGGCAATATGACTAATTTCCTTCAACCCAAAAGGGTTCTCTGCTTCCTCCAAATTTTTCAGGATAATTTGTCTGAATCTCTGTCTTTGAATCATTAGCACTTTAACTTGCATTATATTATCTGTGTAATCTACCCAGTCAATCTTCAAGCATTTATTGAAGACTTACTATGTTCAGGCTCTTAGTTAGGTGCTAGGTATACAAATTTTGAAAAATGAAATAGTTCTAGTCATCAAAGAGCTAACATTCTATCAAAGGCATTTATGTGCTATCCTTTCCTAAGAGAATGAATACTTGTGCAGATTAGAGACTGTCTTTTTTTTATCTTTGTACACCTAGCTAGGTGGGTAGAAATTTTGTCGTCAGGAAGGCTCATCTTCCTGAGTTCAAATCCAGTCTCAGATACTTACTAGCCTGTGTGACACTGGGCAAGTCACTTAACCCTGTTTGCCTCAGTTTCCTCATCTGTAAAATGAGCTGGAGAAGGAAATGGCAAACCTCTCCAATACCTTTACCAAGAAAACCCCAAAATGGGGTCTTGAAGAGTTAGAACTGAAATGACTAGACAATAATTCTTAGCTCAGTACTGGCATATAGTAGGGGCTTAATAAATGCTTGTTGAATTGAATTGAATGTACTTGAAAGAAAGAGGGATTCAAACCCAGGTCTTCTGAAGCCACTTTCCTTTCCCCCAACCTTGACTGTATCATGGCTCTTCTCAAGAAACATTGATTGTGGGGTGGCTAGGTGGTGCAGTGTGGCCCTGGAGTCAGGAGGACCTGAGTTCAAATCAGATTTCAAAAGAAAAAAGAAGCATTTATTGATTACCCACTGTATTCAAGGCTAAGTGCTAGACTTCGTATACCAAGTCCCCTCTCACCAGTGAAATTACTGTTCCTCTTACTAAAAATAACAAACGTTTTAACCCAGTACAGATATGGTCGCAGAATCCTGTGGTTCTTTGGTTAAATACCTTAGGGTAATGAAACTCAGGATTTGGAGTTTTGGATTTCTGTAAGCTGCTAAAACTAACTCATGAATGTCGGCTTTCTCAATGTTTCTTTCAGAATGTGGCTCTGTGTTCCACCAAAGTTCGGATGCCAGCTGTGGAAACTGGACTGGAAAAATATTTGTTGGTGTGGGAGTGTGGAATCCGCTTAGGGAGTCCAGTGAGAGAGGCATTCTATGAATTTGCAAGTAGACAGACTTTAATATTTATTCCCGGTTGAACCAGCAGCAGTAAAGTCCAATGTTTTCATGATGCCTTTCAGTCAAAAATCCCAGAAAGTTTCACAAGTTTCTTTTTGGTGCCAACGATGATGCAAAAATACCTCTCTGTCCAAACCTTGACTATGGATGGATTAAAGGGGTTGGGACGGGTAGGGGACCTCAGATTGAGGCTGTGGGTGAAAATGGAAATGTGGGATTTTTGATGAGGCTAATGAGGAAGGCAGTGTGGAAGGGTCTAAGGATTCATTGAATGGGAGGGTTGGCTTACGGTCTTTTATAGAAGAGGAAACTGAGGCCCAGAGAAGTTAGGTGATTTATCTTCAACTAGTTAGCAGCAGAGTTGGGACTAAAAATCCAGTCTCTGACACTAAGTCCTTTTAGGATTCTATTATAAATACTATAAGGGAAGATAATGGGGTCTCTCCCTTGCAAGAGGAACATTTCCTTTTAATATGCAAATGTGCATTGTGAATCTCTGAAAGAGGTTTAGCAGCCCTGCTGCCTAGGGAGGGGCTGAGATGGAACCCAGGTGGCTTGATGAGGCTGGAGGCTAAGTTATGATGAGCTATGAGGGTCTTTTAGAAAACTGATGTTCTAGACAGAAATATAATGGCAAGAGTGCCCAGGGTACAGAAAATTGAGAGGCTGATCAAGAGTGGAAGGTCTGAGGAAAAATCACTGGAGAAGAGCTTAATAGGAAGAACTAGAGAGAGGGAAGTCTGGCTGTTCAGGCACTTAGGCTGGAGGGACTTTAAACCAAACCCAACTCAGATGATTTAGTTCCAAAGGTAATCCTTTATATCCCAAGATTCTCTCATGTCTAAAAAGTGAATCTTTAGCCAGGGAACCTCTGTACAACTGAATTACTGCTGTGTGCAGTAGACAGGGTAAGGGATCTCTAGTCTCATTTCCCTCTTATAAAAGAGAAGATTCCTTCTGAGCCTTCCAGAAGGTTCCTCAGTAACTTGCCCCAAATCACACAAGTTATCTGAGGAAATAGAATGAAAGTCTACTAATTCCTTATTTGGATTTCCCACTATCATTCCACTTTGTACCTTCATGTTCCTTTTAAATTCTGGATGGTAGTTGTGAAAAGTTAATCAGAAAAGTAGCCAGTAGCTTGCACTTATAGATGCTTTAAGGTTTGTGAAACACTTTATAAATATTTAATTCTCACAAAAAACCCTGGGAGGTAAGTGCTGTAATTATCCTTATTTTATAGATGAGGAAACTGAGGCAGAGGTCTAGTGACTTGGTCAGGGTCACACAGCTAATAAGTGGTTGAGGATATATTTGAATTCAGGTCCAATGCTTTCTTCACTGTACTTCCTAGTGCAGTGGGTATATAGGACAATTTTATTATGAAACTTTCCAGGGGCTGTGCTTAACCCTGGACTGGGGCGGGGGGGATACTCTACTGTATCAAAATTAGGCCCACTTTACAGATGGAACAACCAAGGTACACAAGGATGAAATGAAATGTTCAAGGTGACTTTGAGCAAAGAGATTTGTAAATAGGACTTCGATCTCTTTTTATATACTGGGAGTCCTACTGGGCCACTCTTAATTAATTGCTACATTTTCTATGCATCTAAAGAAGGACTGAAATTAATTTTGCTCTAAATTAAACATGTAACAATCATGAAAGTCTTCTTCTGTTCAGTTTCATACTGAGCTCGTGCTTTAGACATCATAAAGGATGTTGAAATCAAAAGAGTTTTCTTTTCACCTTTTTTGGAATATGGTGCAATTTATCTGCATGATTGCATTTTAATTAGTACTCCCCTTGCCTATTTATACTTGCTAAGATATAAAACAAGCCAACCAGATAGAAAGACATGCAGCCAAGGGGTTTGCAACTCAGGAATTATTGGGCATTGTCCTGGGATAAAGTCTTCACCAGATTAAAATTAATAGTGGAAACTACTTTAAAAAATCAGTTTTTTATGACTGACATGTTGCATAAAAAAGGTTAAGGCAGTTTACCCAATTGGTAATAATTAGGAAACTTTAGACTAACTTTAAAGCGTTCTTTAAAAATAAGCCAATCAACCCTGTGGATTTTTTTGGGGGGGGTGGTAAAAAAAGTTTTTGTTTTCTTTTTTTTTAATAGGGGCATCTTTATCCCAGCCCTTATTAGACAGATGCTGACCCTGAGCAACCTAAAACCACTTGAGTTTTGGCATGTGGACTGAGGAAAACAAGCCATCAGAGCTGGCTTACTTTCAGAGTTTAAAATTGTCTAAGTCTGTGTCTCCCAAACCGAGTTATGCTGTGGACTAAGGGAATACCTTAATTTTGCACTGGAGAGACCACCCCACCCTCTTCTGCCTCAGAAGCAAAGGGTGGAGTGGACAAGATGAAAGGAGGAAAAGATTTGTTTTTTAACATTTTTATGTTTTAAGGAGTAAAAAGCTTTTACAGACAGGGGTGAAATTTTCTGGGGCCTGAGACTTGGGAAACACTGGTCTAAATTACTTTCTGGTGCATCAGGAGAAACTAGGAGGCATCATGGTTTAAGAGGTAAACTTGGAACAGAGAAGGAAGACCTGGGTTTAAATTCCTCTCCATATACATACTAGCTGTGTGACCCTGGGCAGGTCACTTAACTGTCCTCATTTATAAAATAGGGATGATATTAATACTGCTTGCTTCACAGAGATGTGGAGATCAAATGAGATCACATGGAAAGCACTTTACAAATGCCAAGATACTCTATTTGTTTAGTCATTTTAGTTGTGTCTGACTCGGTTTTGCCATTTGGAGTTTTCTTGGCAAAGATACTGCAGTGGTTTGCTGTTTCCTTCTCTAGCTCATTTTACAGATGAGGAAACTGAGGCAAAGTTAAGTGACTTGCTCAGGGTTACACAGCTACTAAATGTCTGAGGCCAGATTTGAACTCAAGAATTTGAGATTTCCTGCCCAAAGTACTATATAAATGTTAGCTATTATTACTAAGGTACAACCTATCATTTTCTCCTTGGACCAAGTACCAGACACTTTATACCAAGTACCAGACCTCCCCATTAGTGCTTAGCAGTACCTGGCATATAGTATGTGCTTAATTAATGTTTATTGATTACTTTTGAATCCCTTGGGGATGGCTAGGTGGTGCAGTGAATAGAGCACTGACCCTGGAGTCAGGAGGACCTCAGTTCAAATCCAGCCTCAGACACTTAACACATACTAGCTGTGTGATCTTGGGCAAGTCACTTAACCCCAATCACCCTGCCTTCCCTCCTCCAAAAAAGAAAAGAGCAAAACCAAAATAAAACCAAAAAAAAGAATGTGAGTCCCTTGCAGGCAGGACTGCTTTTTGACCTTTTTTTGTACACCCAGTGCTTGGCACAATGCCTGGCACATAGTAAATAATTAATGCTTGTTGACTGAATGACTGCCCCTGGGCATACACATGAAGCTCACCCTTAGTTAAATTAAAGGTTGGAGTGGGGGAGGCTAGGAGTGGGAAGGGCTGGCCATGTGATGATTTCCTATTTTAACCAATTATTCTTGCCAAGTGCTAAGCTATGTTGCTTATATAGGATTGAAATTCTGTCAGAAGTCGCTAATCCTTCATGTCACCCTCTAAACTGATCATCCTGAAACAATGCTTTGGTCACCCCATCCTAGTTGTGACTCAGTCCTTCATTGCAGCTACTAGAGAGCCACGGCTCCCCAAATACCTCTACTTTTCTGTGCGCGTACTTGGATGTGTTATAACTGAATCCTGCCTCCTACTGTTGCTATAGTTAGTAGAAGCAGTAGAATAAAAATAGGAGGGTCATTTAGTACTGAGTCTAACCAGTACCATGAGTATAACAGATGTTCAATAAATGTTTCTTATAAGGAAATAAGTTGGATGGAAAAAAGTAACACGTGTTTTGATCTTTGCTCCACCATTTTTAAATCTAGCCACATATAAGTCAACAAACATTTTTTAAGTACCTACTGTGAGTAAGGCATGGAGTTGGAGATATAAAAATGAAAACAATGAAATCTCTGACCTCAAGGAACTTAGAGTCTACTAGGAAAGGATTCATCCCATATATAGGTGAGGAATAATTCAAAATAGAGTTTGTGATGGAATAAAGGAAAGATCCAGGCAAAGTACTCTAGGGAAATTTGAGGAGAAAGAAATCTCTTTCAGCTAGAAATTAGTCATACAACCTTGGATAAGTCATTCAACTTCCTTAAACCTTAGTTTTTCCATATATAAAATGTAGATAAGACTTATGATAGCCACCTCACAGGGTTATCACACAGCTCAAGAGAATTAAATGTAAGCCTCTTTTAAGAATGAATGGTTGAAAGTGTGTCATACTCATACCAGCAATAGGGCTACAAATGAAGACTGATCTATGGATTAGCATTGTACTATGTGGAATAATGGGTAGAGCTCTGGAACTGGGTTTAGAATAAGAGTACCTGTGTTCAAATCCCCACTCTGCCACATTTAGCTATCTCTGACAGTTGGGGAAATCTACCTCACATCTCTGGGACTCAATTTCCTCATCTGTAAACAGAAGGGGTTGGACTAGATCATCTCTATAATTCCTTGTAGCTCTTAGTCTTTAATCTTATAAATATTTTAATTTAAAAAAAGAAGACACAAGATGTACTGGAAAAAGATATAATAATAGACCAAGCCCTGGCCAACATACCAAACAGTTAATTATTTGACAAAATTAGCAATTCATTTTCATGGAACTAACTGATAGAAACATTGCTCTTGAGATGATTAGTTAGTTGATGTCACCAACTAACAATGGAGAAATCAGACTATGTCGTGGCAGAAGAGGCTAGGAAATCTCAATAGTTTGGTGACATGGGCAGTTTTACATACATGTACTATGTGGATGTTTTATATAATCTAGGATCTGGCATGCTTTGGGGTCTGATTAGAATGGGCACAACATGTAACAGATTTCTAGCTCAGCAACAGATTAAACAGTCCCATTCAGTCCAGCAAACATTTACTATAACTATATACTATATAGTTATATACTATATACTATAACTATATACTATAAACATTTACTATGCTATGTGGGAGGCATCATAATAAGGTAAAAGGATTTCAGATGATGTGAGGGTGCCAGGAAAAGACCTCCTTTAAAAAAATAGGTTAAGATCTTCACCACAGAAGAATAAATTGACAATCATGAGGTGGCCACAGCATGGTCGGCACTGTATAGAATACCCAGAAAGACTTGACCTCTGCACTCTTAATTGCCAAGCAATGCACCACCAGCTAAATAGTTGACATGGCTGCTCATGGGCCTCCCAGTTGATGGCTTGCTTGTCCACCCCCCATCAAATTCTTCATGAAAAAAGCCAAAATAGAACCACAAACAAAACACAGCAAAACAAAACAAAACAAAAACCACGAGGACAACAGTCCCAAGTCTTTGTCTAGCCTGGGACTCTTCTCTGTTTTATTAACAAATGACAGTGAAAGGCTTGACGTCCTGCCCTTTCACATTAAACCCCACTGAGCCTCCTTTCTGGCAAACAGACCCCTGGCAGCTTTTGTGTAACTCTTCCCCTCCCCCATTTGTTTGAAGCCCTGAAAGTCTCCCAAACTGCTGCAGCCATCATTCTGAAAGAATAAAGCCATCACAATGGCCAGAGGGCCATCAAAAAAGATCAGCTTCTAGTGGTTCTGGCCTGAATTTGGGGGTCTCAAGGGAGTGGGTTGCTGAGACTACCATCCCTAGAATGCGGACTTTCCCTCCTTTGTTGTGCAATAATGTTACCTTCTGGACACTTCAAGGTGAGGCAGGCTCCCCTAGGTTGAAACTTGGGGGGAAAATGGTGTTCAAGATAGGCCCCTGACCACTGGTTCTTTGTTCCTCTTCTGTTTATCTTGGTACAGAGCAGAGGTGCTCTTACTCTACAATAGTCACCGGCTCTTTATTCTGATGACACCCACGGATATGCATAGCAGAGTGCCAAGAAGGCAGCTTTATTCTCCTGGAGTTAGTGTTCAGGGGTAAGATTTGAGTGGACCTGGTGGGTTTAGGCTCTAGATGTGAGCACAAGACTGATTTTTAAGGATGGAGTAAGAGGATATATCAATCTATCCTCTCTCCTTTCCTCCCTCATGAGCAAATTCATATAAGGCAGCATGTTCTAAGTGCAAAGCACTCGGGATTTGGAGTCAGGGAACCTGGGTACTTGCCTAATTTTATCATTAAATTCAATTTCATGATTCAGTTCCCTTGTTCTTAGTTTATCTTTGTAGTTGAAGAAATTTATAACCCTAGTTCCATGCCTTACTCATAAATGATGCTTAAGAAATGTTTGTTGAATTGAATGTGGCTAAAAAATATGGAGCAGGGATTCAGACTCAAGTCTGATCCCAAGTACTCACTTTTTCCCACAGAGCCTGTTTCCTCATAATAAAATTATTTTATAATAAGGGGGTGGGACTAGATAGCATTTAAATTGACTCTTCTGGCCGATGGTGGGTTTCTCCTTCTCCCCTCTATCATTCTCTGCATTGAAACAAGAACTCCTGTTTTCCTGATATTATCAAGAACAGGGAACATATATGTGATTGTGATGGAATATTATTGTGCTATAAGAAATTACAAGCAGGATGATTTCAGAAAAAACTTGGAAAGACTTAACATGAACTGATGCAGAACCAGGAGAATGTTGTACACAGTAACAGCAATATTGTGTACTGAAGAACTGGGAAAGATTTATTCTCAGCAATACAATAATCCAAAATAATCCCAAAAAACTCAGGATGAAAAATGCTATTTGTCTCCAGAGAAAGAACTGATGTTGTCTGAATACAGACTGAAGCATATTAATTTTCACTTTCTTTTTTCCCTTTTTTAAAAAATATTTGAGTATTCTTGCACAAAATGAAAAATATGAAAATATCTTACATGATTGCACTCATATAACCTAAATCAGATTGTTTACCTTTTCAGGGAGGGTAGAAGGGTAGAAGGGAAGGATAGCATTTGAAACTCAAAACTTAAAAAAAATGTTAATTGTTTTTTACATGTAATTGGAAAAAATAGAGTATTATTTTTTTTAAAGGAGCAAGGATCATAGTTGTGGGGAAATCAAAGAATTCTGTGATAGACAGCAATCTTCGTATTCTTCTCCCCCATTTCCCCATTAGAGGACCTCTCATAATTCTTCCAGATCCCACTATCTCTTTCCCCACAAACTAACTCCTTGAGGCTCTCCCAGGTACAAAAAGACTGAGGAGGCTTATCATTGCAGAGCCTTTAAATTAAACTTTGTTCTAGGTCTTATTTATAGTGTGGTCTGTGTTCACCATGCTCCCGCATGCAGACCAAGTTTGGTTTGCTTTTTAAATTATTACAAAGAGTCATGTCAAAGCTTGTCCATCCTTTTCTCCTTCCCTTAGTTTCTCAGTTTTATTGTTTCATTTATGCCCCTTCCTGATTCCTCCTTTGTTCTATCAATTCTCCTTTTGTGTTTCCTTCCTTTTTATCTTGCTTCCTTCCTTCCAGAAGAAAAGGTGGTGGCTCAGTGATGGACCAAGAGTATGAGACAGTAAATAAGCAGACAAGCCTGAGTGCCTAGAAGAAGGCCTCCGGTACCCTTTGCCCATTTCCCAGGGCTGCTGAGAGGATCAAGTGAGATGATATTTGTAAATCACTGGCATATGGAAGGTGCTTAAAAATGCTTGTTTATTTCTTTACTTCCTAGTATATTGGGTAGGTCCCCTATGGAGCATATGTAGGAGTTCCTGGACAAGACTTACATAAAATGAAATGTAATGGATTAGTTACAATCTTCATTAATGAAAAGAGAAACAAATTGATAGAGACTCCAGTGGACTCATCGAAGTAGTAAGATACTAACAGTCTATAAAATGCTTTCCTCATTACCACTCAGCGTGGTAGATATTGCAAGGATCATGACTTCTCACTACAGGTGAGACAAGTGAAGATCACGTAGTAACAGGACACAAATCTTGGTCTCCCAGCTCCAAATTCATGACCTTTCTACTCAATATAATTCTGCTCAATATCAATTTAATGCATTATCTCTTAAGAGCCTGTTACATTCCAGAAAATGCCAAATATTCAGAAACAGTCTTCTGTGCTTGCTGCATAGTCTCCCAACCCATTCACTCACTTCTCAACCCCTTATAATAAGGTTTCTACCTTTACAATCCTCTTTGACTTTGCAAGCTTCAAATCCATTCAGTTGCGAGCCCCTTGAGAACAGGAACTGCTTTTTTTTTTTTTTTTTTGCTTTCTGAAGGGTAATTGGGGTTAAGTAACTTGCCCAAGGTCACACGTCTAGTAAGTGTGTCAAATGTCTGAATCCAGATTTGAACTCAGGTCCTCCTGACTCCAGAGCCAGTGCTCTATTCACTGTGCCACCTAGTTACCCCAAACTTTTTAGTTTTTTTTTTTTTAGGAACTGTCTTTTGTTTGCTTTTTTTTTGTTTTTTCTTTTTATTCCCAGTGCTTAGCACATAGCAGACACCTAATAAATGCTTGTTGACTGACTGACTGACCAGTGGCCTCTCTCTGTTCTTATTCTTCTTGACCTCTCTGTAGTTTTATAGCACTGTTGACCACGCCCATTGGTGAGGTGTTATTAGGGCCTTGATGATCTGCATTTCCTGGGCTTTAATAAAACTATTCTCTAGCATCTTTCTCTAATTCTTTGACCACTCCTTTTGTCTTCATCATTGGCAACTCTTACTTCTGCCTTCCCCTAAATGTAGCCAGTTCCAAAGCTTCAGAAATGAATTTTCAACTACTTTTCTGAAATTTCACATTCTCAGAATCAGCATCCTCAAAGTGAAGTTTATTAGTCTCTCCTCTTCTTAAAACATGCTCTCTTTTCCATTCATTTAACTACATTCAATAACAATTTATTGTGTGGAAGGATCACTATGTTAGATAGTGGTCAATGCATTTAGATAGGATCCTACCTTCTTTGAACTTATGTCAGGCCAGTGGGAGATGACCGATAAGCAAAATACTATAACTAGAATGCAAAATGACAGCTAGGTAGTACAGTGGATAGAGTACCAGGCCTGGAGTCAGGAAGACTCATTTTCCTGAGTTCAAATCTGACCTCAGATACTTACTAGGTGTGGGACCCTGGGCAGCCCTGTTTGCCTCAGTTTCCTCATCTGTAAAATGAGCTGGAGAAGGAAATGGCAAATCACTTCAGTATCTTTGCCAAAAAAGCTACAAAGGGGGTCATGAAAAGTTGGACAAAACTAAAATGATTGAGCAAAAATAATGCAAAATAGAATAGGCTTTGGATACAAGAGAGCTGTGTAAGATCTCTGGTGAATCAGCTTGTCCCTGGGCACTTTGGGAGGGATGTTCCACTTCACTTTTTTTTGGAATGATAAAAACTCCTCTATCTCTGCGTGTTTCCTTGTTCCTCCCCTGCTCTGGGAGGAAGGGAGAACACTAATAACCAGTGATTAGGGAGGAATGTGGGCAGATGCCCAAAAGGCTGCCATGTGGTCAGGAGGCTTCCTGGTTAAGAGTGAACCAGGGATTATAGAATTTATAAATGTTCGAAATCCCAATCGACCAGGTGGGGTGACTCCCAATTAGGTAGGGTGTGTTACAGGATAAAAGGAGCCATTGTTTTCTGGGATCCATGACAGAACCAGCTATTTCATGACTAGAGAGAATAATGGGCCAAACTAACCCTGAGAAATTGTAGAATGGCTTTGAACTTAAATGCCATCCAGGCTGTGACCAACTCATTTTTTATTCATACTTCTAATTATCTTATCCTGGTGTATTATTTCGGCATTTGTATAATCTCTCTTCCCTTGTAAACAAACCCTAGGAATCCATTCTTGTGGTCTGGAATGTGGGGTAGCAGGGGGTGGAAAGGAAATAAAGAACTGATGTCAAAATTAAGCACCCAGTTCTGGTGGCAGTGGTGGGGGAGGGGAAGGGCTAAAAGTCATTAGGGGTCAGATTAGGGACAGATCTCTGAAACCAGCGAGTCAAATAAGCTCAAGAACTAAAATCAGACTGTTCCATCTCATTTATTTCCAATTTTTTATTTGGAAATTTTATTTGGAATATTTATTTCTAAATCATGCTACTATGTACAAAAATGCCCAGCTCCCTTTTTTGTTGTTGTCTTCTAGCATTAGAAGGTAAACTTCTTAAAGTCAGGGCACTGTTTTGCATGCTTGTATTTGTATACTTGGTACTTAATATATGCCTAATCCATAGTAAATGCTTAATAAATGCTTATTATTCATTCATTCATTTGTTCATTCATTCATTCACCAAGAATGTCCTTTAGGTTTGGTACTTCCTGTTGGAGTTCAATGACCACAGAAGCTTAAAAATTAGTAAAAAATTATAGATTTGGGCATAATGACAATATCCCATGGACTAATTTCAAGGAAGAAACTGACTAAGATTAAAAATGCCTACCCTCCAAGAATAAAGATTTCATGCATGTGTGATTGGAAGTAGTGAGACCCTAACCATTTTACCAGTGCTTCCAGAAGGAGACTAGAGAATTTAGGAAAATGTAGGAATATCTTCTACAAGGTGTCAAGGAGGAAAAGATCATTTTTGAACCAGGAAGGGTAGGATGGGGGTGATGGTGGATGATAGTTAAAACTAGTTCATAAATAACTATAAGTTGAATTAGACCATAATACAAAAGCTAAATCTATATGATATATATATAAAGTGTTGAGAAATTTGAGGACAGGGAGTCATTGCCTTCTGGGGGATAAGGTGGGGAGGGGGATCAGCAGAGTTTTCATAGACAGGTGGTATTTGAGTTGGGCAAGGAAGGATTATGATAGGAGGCTGTTGGGGGTTGGAGATGGTGTAGGGCATTCTAAGTGATAGCTCTACCATTTTCATTGTCATCCAGAGAAACCTTAACTTAATTTAAATTTTTTTTCTGTTTTCTTTACCCTATATAGCCAACTGCTCATAAGTCTTGACGGCTCTGCCTATGAAATATCAACTCAATTTAACATGGCTTTACTGAGCTGTGTCCAGAGGACTGTACTAGGTACTATGTTTGCAAAGACAAAAATGAAAAACCACTGTCTTATAGTGGGCTGGGCAATGGAGTTGAGAAGAGTTGGGTTTATATCCTACCTCAGACACTTACTAGCCATGGGACTGTAGGTAAGTCTCTTAATCTCCCTGAGTCTCTGTTTCCCTATCTTAAAAATGAGCAGTTCTAAATTATTGATCCTAAGAAACTTATGTTCTATTGGGATCTTGGAGTGAACAATTAAGTAAATGCCTGCTAATTTTATTAGGTCAGGATTATGGGATACTGTTAGATTTTTCAGCTGGAAGGGACTACAAAAGACCATCTAAGTTAACCCCCTCAATTTGTTATTGGTTGTTTTTTGTTTTGTTTTGTGTGGCTTTTTGGAGGGGGGGATGCAGGGCAATTGGGGTTAAGTGACTTGCCCAGGGTCACATGGATAGTTCTGTGTTAAGTGTCTGAGGCCAGATTTGAACTCAGGTTCTCCTGACTCCAGGGCCGGTGCTCTATTTACTGCACCATCTAGCTGCCCCTGGTTTGTTATTGTTTAGTTGTTTTCAGTCATGTTGGATTCTTTGTGACCCATTTGGGGTTTTCTTGTCAAATATACTGGAGTGATTTGCCATTTCCTTCTCCAGCTTATTTTTCAGATGAGGAAACTGAGGCAAACTGGGTTAAGTGACTTGCCCAGAGTCACACTAGTGTCAGATGAAGAAAATGACAGAGTCTGACATGACCAAACAACTGAAGAACTACAAAATGGAGATAATAATAGAACCTACCTAGAAAAGTGGTTGTAAGGCTCCGATGAGATAATATTCGTACTATATAATGCCACAATGCTATTCTACCAGCTCTGATGGCACCCTGGTGCTCACTGAATGAAGTCCATGTCCCTGAATCGAGTACTGAAGTCTCTCCACAATTTCTCAAACCACTCTTCCAAATTTCTCTTACGTTATTTCCCTTCCTGTATTTCATATTAAGCTCCAGATTAAATGAATGACTCATGATTACACAGGGGCTGCCTCTTGTTGCCTAAATACTTCTACTCAAGATTTTACTTACCACAATCAATCAACCAATCAACCAACAGGCATCTATTATGCATCAGGCTTTCTGCTAGGTGCTGGTTATACAAAGATAAAAACAGGTCAGTCCTTGCCTTCAAGAATCTTATCAGGGAAAACAACTTACATAGATAAGTACAAATTACATGCAAAATAAATACAAAATAATTGGGGAAGGGCACTAGTAGGAGGGGTGATCAGGAAGGGCCTCCTGGAAGAGGTGGCACTTGAACTGAACTGTGGAGGAAGTTATCCATATTAACAGGTAGAACTGAGGAGCAATGGCATTCCAGGCACAGGCCTGTGCAAAGGATAAATGGTTGTGGGAGATGGAATTTTATATGAGGAATAGAAAGCAGGCCAGTTTGGACAGAATGCAGAGTGAGTGAAAGGGATTCATCTGTCCAAATCTTGAAAAGTACTGCTGAAGACAGTCCCAAAGGACTAATGATGGAGCATACTACCCGCCTCCAGAGGAAGAACTGATATTGATTGAATACAGACAGAAGTGTGCTACTCACTTTCTTTCATTTGTTTTTCTTTTATTTGAGTTTTATTGTATAAAATGATGAATATGGAAATGTTTTCCATAATTGTGCATGTAAACATATCTGATCCCTTACTGTCTCAGGGAGGAGGGAGGGAATGGAGTGAACTCAAAACTTTAAATAAAAATATTTTTAAAAAAGAAAAGATAAGTCCTGCCAAAACCATCTGGTGAAAGGAGTTAAATGCTAAAGGAGAGGTTTTATTTTACCCTAGGGATAATAAGGACACCAGAACTTCTTGAGCAGGGAAATGACCTGTGCTTTAGGAATATCACCTTGGCAGCCTGGTGTGGAGGATGGCTTGGGCAAGGAGGAAATTTGTGGAAGAAACCTTAATTAGGAGTATATTGGAATAATTCAGCTGCCTGGTGATAGGGGCCTGAACTAGGGAGGTGGACCTGTGAGTGGAGAAAAGGGGACAGATAAAAGAGAGCATGGGTTTGATGTATATTGTTGTGCTAATATACCCAGATTGGGCTGTGTGCACACCTATGTGAAAGATGAACAGGAGGTAGCATCAGTTTTGCAAGTGATCCTTTGCGGGGAGAGGTGAAGGAGAAAAAAGAGTTAAAGATAAATTGACCAACCAACCAATCAAGATGAGCTTCCAAAAACCTGGAGACCTAGAAGGATGGTGGTATCCTAGGTAGAAACAGGAAAGCTGGGAAGAAAAGACTAGATATTGAGTTTCTGGTTTGGATATGTTGAGTTTGAGATCCCATATGAAATCTTGTGGAAAATGTCTAATACCCAATTGTTAATACAGCATTGGAGACCAGAGGACAGACTAGGGCTGGATTTATACATCTGAGAGTCATTTGCATAGGGATGATATTTGAAGCCATGGGAGATGATGAGTTCATTGAGAGATTATAGGGAAAGAAGATGGCCAAGGACAGAGCCTTTGTGGTGTACACCCACAATAAGAGGATGGAGTATCGATGATGATACAGTATAAAGCCAAGCACAAGCAGCTTTCCAGAGGACTGCTGCTGTGAACAGCTTCAAGGTTTTGATTACATAGTATAATGAACTCTCTATTTATTCAGTAATAAACTAAGACAAAACATTGACAGAAATCAAAGTATAGCATTCACAATGTTATGACATAACAACTTATCACCAAAGTGGCCACAGTTTTAAACAAAGTACATTCATTTAGTAACTCAATCATTTAGTAAGTCCTTAATTTAATCATCCTTACAGAGACTAAGGGACATAAAGTATAATCATTTAGTAAGTCCTTAATTCGATCATCCTTAAAGGAGGCCTGTCTCCTTAATGGACACAAAGTACAGAGGTCAAAGTTCTCTACCCCTAAGTCACAGTAAATCATAATCTTCTCAGTCGGCATCAGGTACCCAAGAAGAGATCTTTTCATCTTGACTCGAGGCTGGCTTTCAGCTTCCATGGTTCCTCTTCCATGGTCCTAGCTCCTGCCAGAATCTACATAACTGTCACCTGGGTTCAAAGGCAGGAAGCTCCCAGTTCCTTGTCCAGTACCTCATCCAGTTCCTTGTCCAGTTCCCATTCCATATTGAAGCTCACAGTGTCCAGTCCACCTCAAGTCCTTCACAGTTCCTGTTTCTGGGAAGACAAAGCTCAACAGAGCCAAAACAACATTCAAACACATTACCAGCACCATCATCAGTTCAGTATCTGACTGTGAAATCAACAGAGACCCACAAACAAGGTCCAAGAGGTCAACACGAATCATCAGTAAAGTCCCAGGACCTCTGAAACCCTCCTCCAGGACTTCTGTAAACAGACAACCAGAAAATCTCCTTTCAGGGCTTCCAGTAAGGTCTCAGGGCTTTTGTACAAAGTATCACAAACATCAACACATACAGAACAGACAAGCATAGAGTGCTAGGATACCATGAGTTTTCTCCTTTTCCAGAAGAAGAGCTCCCTTCTCAGTTCTGCTCTCTCCAGCCATTAGCTGGTCATTAGCTCCTCCCCTTCCTGTTGCTGATGCAACAGGAGTTCACAGGTTCTGGGGTTCACAGCTTGTGGGGTTCACAGTTCTGTTTCTCAATCACGGGCAAAGCTCAGAAGAAACTTGAACTGAAACAAGGTGTCAACTAAATAGCTGGAACAAGGTGGGAATCACTTCTTTGCTTGCCATTACATACAGCAAAAAAGTATGAGAAGGAGAAGGCACCAGAGAAAATGATGCCATGAAAACCCAAAGAAGTTGGAGTGTCCAGGTGGTCAAGTGTTAGAGGCTGCAGAGAGTTTAAGAAGGGTAAAAACTGATATTTGGCAATTAAGAGATGGTTAGTAACTTTAGAGAGAGCAGTTTGAGTGGAATGATGTGATTGGAAGCCGGGTTGCAATGGTGAAAAATGAATGAGCGAGAGTGGAAACAACGGAATGACTTTTTTTCTAGGATTTTGGCTGAAAGAGAAGAGGTAACACTTAGGATGATAACTTGAGGAGATGATAGGCAGAATGTGCTATCCTTCTCCCTAATCCTTTAAAGGTCAGTGGAAGTACCCCTCCCCCCATGCCTGAAGACTTCCTTATTTCTCTGGAAGGAAATTAACTCTTTTTCCTTTGAACTTTCATAGCTCACACCTCTTTATCTACAACTTGCCATACTCCAATGGTTATTTGTTCACTTCCTTATTCCTTAATAGACCATAATCTTGTCTAGGGTAGGTATCCTATTTTATTTATTTTTGTATTTTTCATACCTGGAATGGACGACCTTCCCCAAATCTCTCATCTCTACCTGTTCAATTCAATTCAGTACAATACAAGAAACATTTCTTCTTCTTCTTCCTCTTCCTCTTTTTCTTCCTCCTTCTCAGTCTTTTCTTCTTCCTCCTTTTTTGTCTTCTCCTCTTTCTCCTTTTCTGTCTTTTCCTCTTCCTCCTCCTCCTTTTTCTCCTCCTCCTTTTCCTCCCCCTCCTTTTCCTCCCCCTCCTTTTTCTCCTCCTCCTTTTTTCCTCCTCTTCCTTTTCCTCCTCCTCTTCCTCCTCCTCCTCCTCTTTTACTTTTCCAGCTTAGACCAAATAGCCGTGAATTTTACTTCCTAGCAAGCAGTCAACCATTTCTAGAGTGATTAAGGGCTCCACCCCCACACTGTCCGAAGAAGACTTCATCCTCAAGGGAGAGAGGGAAGTCAGCAAGCTCTTATTTAGTGCTTGCTATGTGCCAGGCCCTGTGTTAAGTGCTTTACAGTTTCTCATTTGATTCTCCCAACAACCCTAGGAGGGATGTGCTTTTATTATTCTCATTTTTACAGTTGAAGAAACCAAGGCAGACACAGGTTAAGTGACTTGCCCAGGGTCACAAGCTAGAAAATGTCTGAGGCAGGATTTAAACTCATATCTTACTGATGCCAGGCTCAGCACCTAGTGACTTCTTAGGAAGTGACATAGAAGCATGACCCGATCATGCTCTATGGAAGGCTACATGTGCCTTGATCTGAGTGACATTTCTTGCCTCATCATCCTGAGAGTGAACAGGGCCTGGGCATGAACATGGAAATGTATAGTGACCATGTAGAAACACCAGTCCTGTTCTTGCCTAGGGAAAATGGAGACCAGAAAGACAATTTCCTTATTTTAAAGCTAAACTCAGATCTCATTTTCTCCATGAAACCTTCCCTGATAGTATTTGGATTTCTCATAGTACTTATATTTCCCTTGTGTACATTTGTTGTCTATATCTTACCATAATTACTTGTTTACCATACTAGATTGTAATCTTCCTGAGGGTAGAGACAGTGACTGAATTCTCTTTTTCACTGGTTCTTAGTACCTCCTAGGAGCTTAGCAAATGTTGAGTTAAATGATTAAACAGCAGGTGTTTAACACATATTTGATGTGTTGAAATCAACCAAGGTCCTACACAAATGATAACAAGAATTAATCAAACACTTATTGAGAAAGTAATACAAGGCCCTGGGCTTGTCCTGGGGGATAGAGAGAGGAAAATTTAAATCACCCCTGCCCTTGAGGAACTTGCCATCTAGTTAGGGAGGACAATACGGTTATATATAGGGATAGGAGGCAAAACAGATATAAGGTAGTTTGGGAGAAAAGTCACCAACAGCTTTCTAATAACTAACCATCACCACCACCAACACCAAGCTAGATAGCAAAACGGATAGAGTATTGAACCTGGAATTGGGAAGACCCAAGTTCAAATCTAGCCTTAGATACTTATAAGAGGACCTGGCATCAGGATGACTGGAGATGGCCCAGGATGCAATGGGAGAATATCTGGTCACTGGATCCAGATGGCTCTGAAGGAGAAAGTGAGGCTGGTGACCTTGCACAGCCCTCCTGCACTCAAATCAAAGTCAACTACAAGTCATGTCACCATTTCCCTGATGCCGGTCCTCTTTGAGAATGAAGAACAAACACAACAACAGCTGATCATGTCCAACTCTGTGTCCTGTTTTGGGGTTTTCTTGGCAAAGATACTGGGGAGGGGGGCTTGCCATTTCATTCTCCAGCTCTTTTTACAGATTGTAAAACTGAGGCAAACAGGTTAAGTGACTTGCCCAGGGTCACACAGATAGTAAATGTCTTGAGACCAGATGGATTCAGGAAAATGAGTCTTCCTGATTCCAGGCCTGGCACTCTATCCGCTGCCCAACTTAACTGCCCCCTAAGTGCTATATAAATGTTCACTATTATTATTACTGTCTTGCATAAGCATTAGCAGTTTTATGAAGCTATGAGTATTCTTGGTAGAATACACGAAAAATCACGTATAAGAGAAGAAACCAGACATTAGAACTAAGGCCTAGACAGGTAAAAAATTGTTCTATTCAAAATCCAGTGAGTCTCTTAAGCACATCTGATCTTTTTCCTGTAGGACAGTGGGTGGTAAATGCTTCAACTCTTCCATTGGTTCTCCAAGAAAGGTCTGCTTGGATGGGTGTGTTGCATGCCCAGAGAAAGAAAATGAAGGCCTTTTATTTGCCAAATCCTGACTTCTTTGTTTGACAAAAGATGACTCAAGAACAATAAATACACTTCCTTGCCTCACCTATTAAAATCCTTGATCTTTTGACTATAGTACATATGTTTCAACAAGGCCCCGAGGGGTCCTTTCAAAATAAATTTCAAAGCTACCATTGTGAAATTTTCAGTTAGCTGTCTCACCCACAACTCTGTCCTAATGGGTTCATTGTTTTGTTAATTTTACTTCCACAAAAAGATGTTTTTGCTTGACTTTGGCAATCTCCTCAGTATTATTTCAAAGTGTTTTAAAAAGGACAGTTTGGGCAACCCTAAGTGATAATAGATCACTTGCTGCTGTGGGCAGGTTTTGGTACAGTGTACATTCATAGATGTATGGATGCATATAAATAACCTATATTCTGAACTTGGTATGCTTATATAGATTCACCAGTCCTGCCCTAATGCAGAAAAACACTAGGGACTATCACAAAACGGGGAGAAATTTCAGCACAGTTTGATGTAGGCCTATTAGGAATTCAAATATGATGTAACTTGCATTTATGATAAGCATTTTATATAAACCATTGAAATTCATGAAAAAAAATCATTAAGAGAAACTTTAGGGCCTAGGATCCATGATTTAAGAAAGACAAAAAAACACAAACTGGTTCCCTTTTGGTCATTTTATCCTAATCATCACAAAGAATAGACGATAATCATAACAGTTTTTATTGATTCTAAATATCTTTTGGATAGCACAGGCTAATCCTGGGCTGAGGAACCTGTGGCCTCAAGGCTCCATGTGGCCTTCTAGGTCTTTGGGTGCAGCTTTTTAACTGAGTCCAAGTTTTACAAAGCAAATCTTTTTATTAAGGGGATTTGTTCTGTAAAGTTTGGATTCCGGCAAAGGGCTGCACTTGAGGACCTCTAGGCTCCCTAACTCTGGGATAACCCTTTTGCATCTGGGCATGCCTTTTCTGCAAATGAATGGTATTTACATGTGGTAGGTAGAATTTAGGAGTTACGTGCAGGGTAGGATTGCAACAGAATTTTTAAGTAGGTAAAGTTTCTCTTTGGTGTTTTCCCAACACTCCTTTTGGGGTTCTATCTTTCCTTTTGACTTCTCAGTTTATAGTCACATGTTTGCTAGCTGCCCAGCACTCCCTGTAGCATCTGGGTGTATCTTCTTTCAGAAGTGTGCTAAAAATAGTTGACAGGACTCCACTCTAACCCTTGAGATTCCCAGACAAAGGTTAAATTTTCAGTGTGAACCTTTATACCTCAGACATCTGCAAAAAAATCTGGGTTTGATTTGTTTTGTTGGTTGTTTCTAGACTTAAAAAAAGTGATAGGGAAAATGTTAACAGTGCAGATTAAACCTGAAAATGTGTGCTGCTACATTCCCCTCTCCTCCCCCCACCCCCAACGCACAATGGTTGTAAATATTCCCCAGCCCATCTCTATCTTTTCTTCAGCAAAACTTTTCTGATCCTGTCTCCTGGAAGTAATGTCTCTTTTATCTGGTCTTGCAGGGTTGATTTTTCCCCCTAACTTCTCTTAAAACTAATCATTTTCTAATTTGTAGTCTATTTATCACTCCTATTCGATTATAAGCTCCATGAGAACAAGAAACTGTCTGTTGTTTATCTTTGGATCTTGGTACGTTTCCTCCGTATGGTTTTGCGTGTTTCATGCCTTGGAGATCTCTAAGTAAAAGCATGTGCAGAGTACTCAGATTTTTAAAAAGGCTGTTTATCTTGTTATAACAGAAAGAATATCGTACTTCCATTAGGGAAGAAGATACACCTCTTTGTCAGAAACATCATTGCCAGAGGCATAAATTACATGGGAGGCATTGGGATATATTCCAAGATGAAGATTCTCTTCTTAACATTACCCTGGCAGAACACTCCTCCTTTGTCAAAGAGAGACACTGCTTCAGCTCCCTCTCCCTTCTTTCCAGTAGTCATAGTCTTTGACTTACTAGACTTCTTAATCCAAACACATAGCCAGGACCCTTAGTCTTGGTAGTGCTGGGATTTCCGCCTTATTTTCAGGTGAGTCCAAGAAGAGTCGACACAAACTTGACTGAAGCCTGCCTCAACCTTGGGTCTTCAAACTTTAAAATACAAAAAATAACACACACACACAGATAGCTAGAGATAAATATAGATGGATGTAAATAGATAGAGAGATAACTGTGCTTTAAGGAAATTGGTTTCCTTCATAATTCTATGCATTTCATTTTGAACATTATTCTGAGAAGGCGTTTATAGGCTTCACTAGACTATCAAAGGGTTCCATGATACAAAAAAGTGTTAAGAATTCCTGATTGAGTAGAGTGTCAGGTTCTTGAGATCTGAGATGTTTTTTATTTCTGTCTCTGTGTCTCTAGCATGTGCTAGGTGCTTAATAAATGCTTATAGAATTAAACTGTTAAATCTGGTATGGTACCATTGCTTCTTCTGACTTCCCTACTTTTGTTACCTACTCAGCTCCATAGTGACTGGAATTTCCCACCATCCCTTCTGACCTATACCTGCTTTGTTCATAGAGGATTCCCTAAGGAGGCACTGTGGCCAGCAGAAAGAACTGATTAGCCCAGAGTCACAAGACGTTAATTTGCATTTCATTTTTCTGGTGTTAGCTATGTGACCTTGGGCAAATCACTTAACTTCTCTGAAGCTGATTTTCTCATTTGTAAAATGTGGTCAATAATACTTGTGCTATCTACCTCATAGGACTGTTTTGTGAAAACACTTCATAAACCTTGAAATGTTGTATAAAGGATGTGAATTGTTATAATTAACTAGCTGACCTCCATAACAGAAATATTTATATGACAAAACCTTCTCAAGCAACAATCTTACTTGCTTTTTCCTTTTGAGTAATATGCAATTCAACTAAATTCCCCTGCAATACAAAGGATTTGGACATAGCCTAGAAGTTTGTTGCACAAAAATTTTCCATTTGTTTAATCACATATATCCACATACTAACAGAATGTACCTGTGTGTATGCATATATGACACATTATAGAATACAATGCTATAATGCATGCTAACTTAAGGTCCCAACCTGTCAAGATAGGTAATACCTCTTTATTAAAAAAAATTAAGAAAAGTAAATAACTTCAGGTTTGAGGCAAAAAAGAACAGCAATTCATTATGATTAAAAAGCAGTCAAAACATGACAGATTTTAGATCTTCTGAAGAAAAGGTAAAGATACATAATTATATTTTATAAATTGTTACTATTTTATTTTTCCCATAATTTCTTTTGAATTAATGAAAAAAGCATTTTTCTGGGGATGCAAATACAAACCTGTGACAAGACCTCCTCAATGAGGTTACTTTATAATGGGGGAGACAATACTTATAGGAGAGTAGTGGTCAAGGAGAATGTTATGGTCTGTGGAAAGGCAAGGATAGTGAGTAGAGCTATAGAACATTCAAGTCATGTGCTTTAAAAAAATTAATCTGAACCTTAAGAGAGAGGGAAAAGAGAAATAGAGAAAGGGGAGGGGGAGAGACAGAGAAAGAGAAGACAGAGAGAGACAGGTAGAGATAGAGCACATTTCTGTTTAAGTTTTTGTTTTTTGAGGTAAGGCATTTGGGGTTAAGTGACTTATCTGAGATAACTCAGCTAGCAAGTGTCAAGTGTCTGAGGCTGGACTTGAACTCAGGTCCTCCTGACTCCAGGGCCAGTGATCTATTTACTCTGCCATCTAGTTGCCCCAGAGAGCCTAGTTCTATATACATAGAAAAATACAAAAAAGAGGTTTGAATATTGTATATGAAAATATGAATTTTCATTTTGTACACATTTTTTTTTAACAAATGCTTTATTAACTTCTGGTTTACATCATTCATTTCTGCCAGATTTTGTTACAATTTTTTCCCCATTTTTCCCTACCCACCATCCCAGAATAGCAGTCCCACAAGATAACCCCTCCTCCAATCTGCTCTCTCTCATATCTTTTCCCATACCCCCTTTGACTTTTCCATTAGAGCAAGGTGAATCTCTGTGCCCCAATGCCTGTACATCTTATCTCCCAATTGCATTACATGCAAAATAGTATTAATAATAGTATTTATATATTTGAAACATTTAATTTTAAGAACTTGAATTTCAGATCCATTCCCTTCCTCCCTTGTCACCCATTCCCTCTGGGAAGATAAGTAATTCAGTATGTGTTGTACATGTATAGCTATGCAAAACATTACCATAGTAGATATATTGTAAAAGGCTGCTTATAATTCCCTCCCACCCATCCCACCCCTGAACTGGTCCATTCCCTACTTTGATCCTGTCCCTCTTCGATAGTGGGTACACTTCCAACCTCCCCTCCCCCTAGAATGCCCTCTCCTCCATCATCCTCCCTCTCATCCCCCTTCCCCCTACTTTGCTGCAGGATGAGATATCCCATTTAGTATGTATGTCATTCTCTCCCTGAGCCAAATTCAATGAGAATATGCTTTTGCCTTTTTGCCTTCCTGTTCTTCCCCACCCCTGCAACCACTTCCCCTTGTTTCTTCTACATGAGATAGTTTACCCTACCCTGTCTCTCCTCATCTCCTCTTGCCACTTTCTTCTCTCACCTCATAATTTCACCCCTTAAGTATCATTCCTTCCCAACAAATTCAACCTATGCCCTCTATCCATGTATAACTGTAAACATATATATATATACACATTCATATATGTATTCATATGCCCATATACCCTTCTTCCATTATTTTTATACTAAGAAAAGTTCCATCAGTCACAGTTATTGTTTTTCCATGTAGGAATGTAAATAGGTAAACTTTGATAAATTCCTTTTGATTTCTTCATTTTGTACACATTTTTTTAAAAAGTTATAATTTTACATGTTATTTCCCAAACTCTTCACCCTGTCTGTGACTCCTTCTGAATTTCCTTCCATTCCCTTCTGGGCATTTTGAAAAATGGTTCAATGACCTTTTCTCATCACTACTGTTAGCTCCACTTTTTTTCTATAATCCTCCCCAATTAAAAGCCAGGAAGGGAAACTCTCTAGTAACAAATAAGAACATATATTAACAAATAAACACTAAGTAATACGAATCCCCACAGTGGCTATGTCTGAAAATGTATGTGTTTCTTTATGCACATTGAGTCTATCACCTCTCTGTCAGGAGATGGGTAACATGATTTGTCATAGGGTCCTTTGGAGACATAATTGGTCATTTTATTGATCCATATTCTTAGGGTTTTAAAAGTTTGCTTTATGTTGTTATTCTTTTAGAGATTAGTATCCTGGTTCTGCTCAGTTCACTTTGCATCAATTCGTGATTCTCTGAAATGATTTTTAAAAATAATTCCTTATGGAATAATAATACTCTATTACATTCATATGTCACAATTTGTTGAACAATTTTTCAACTAATGGGTGTTCCCTTAGATTCTATTTCTTTTCTCTTTGTTTTCTCCCACTTCAGGATTAAGGAGTTTATTTTGTCTGGGACAATTTTCCTCCATCCTGACCACCCACAGTCTTTATTCTTGCTGTCTCCCTGCTGATTTTGATGTACTTCTACATCAAATGTGTGTGTGTGTGTGTGTGTGTGTGTATGTGTGTATCTGTTCTACCCATCTCTCCGTCCTTCAGAGAGAGTTTCATTTGATGCCCACTCCTCTTGCCCCTTCTTGTTTGTAAAATATTCTTCTCAGGCATTCAATTATGACAAATAGTTTTGCTTCCTTCTTTCTCCTTTCTACACCAGTGTATTCCTCTTTTTATCCTCACTTTGCCCTCTTCAGACCTTCGGAAAAGAACCAATTTACCTCCAAAATGTCTGGGTTTTTTTCCTTATTTAATTCCCTCAGTACCTTTTGAAGATATTAAGGTTCTGAAGGGAAACATTTTATTTTCTCCCCATGAGAATGAGAAGACTCTGTCATCATACAGTCCTTTCCAAGTGCCCAAATAAATTTACCTTCATAGGTTTCTCTTGACTCTTTTGTTTGCATTTTAAAGGTCCTACTCTGCTGTGGTCTTTTCATGAGAAACCAAAGTAAACTATTCCATTAAGGATCCATTTTCTTTCATAAAGTATTATGCTTTTCTGGGTAAATTGCTCTTGTTTGTAAGTCTAGCTCTTTTACCTTTTGAATTGTTGTATTCTAAGATTCTCTCTCATAAAAAGTTTGAAACTTACCTTGACTTGTGATTACTTGGTACTTGAACTGCTTTCTGCATGTTAGCAGTATTTTTTTTATTATTATTTTTAAAATGGTATTTGTGGGTTTCGGCTATGGAACTCCTATAATTTTTCCTTTTGGGGTTTAGTTTAGAGGTGGTCAGTGGGTTCTTCTTAGCTTCATGTTGCCATCTGGTTCTAATAGATTGGTATAATTTTCACTCATGATTTCTTGAAATACAGTGTTCATTTTTTTCTTTTTTGTCTTCATCATAATTTTTAAGGAGCCTAGTGATTCTTTTTTTTTTTTTTAGGGCAATTGGGGTAAAGTAACTTGCCCAAGGTCACTCGGCTAGGTTTTTGTTTGTGTGTATTAAGTGTCTGAGGCCGGATCTGAACTCAGGTCCTTCTGACTCCAGGGCCAGAACTCTACTCACTGCGCCACCTAGCAGCCCCGAGCCTAGTGATTCTTAAATTAGATCTCCTTGTCCTGCTTTTCAGGTCAGTTGCTTTTGATACCAATTATCTTACATCTTCCATTTTGTTCTAATATTTCTTGCTGTCTCATGGAATTATTAATTTCTGTTTTGTCTGTTCTAGTTTTCAGGGAGTATGTTACTTCAGTGAAGTTTACTACTTTCTCTACTAGTCTATTTATTCTCCTAATTATTTCATCCAGAGATATTATTTCATTTTAAAAATCTCTTGTTTTTCTTCTTCTTCTAAGTATTAATATACTCCTTGGAAAATTCATTTTTTCCCCTTTGAATCATTTATGGAATCATTTTGAGTCATTGTTATAAAGTTATTTGCTCCTTTTTGGGGGGCACTCTCTAGATCTACAGGGATTAAGGCTAGATAAAAAATGAAACAGAGAATAGTCTCTTTTACCTAGTCAAAAAAATTCAATCCAGTTGGGGAAGAAACTCAGAGTTTCTGGCCAAAACAGAAACACGTGTTATTTATGTTCACTCTGAGCCATCAGAACCCAAACAATGACCACTAAAGTGGAACTTGGGCTAGAATCTATTATTGGCCAATCAATGACATCCAGAGTGTTCAGATTTATGGCTTGCCCCTGGAACCCAGATTGCTCTGGAGGAGAAAGTAAGACTGGTGACTTTGCATGGCCCTCCCTCACTTAAATCCAATTCACTTGTGAGTCATGGCATCACCTTCTTGACGACATGGTCCTCTTTGAGAATGAAGGACAAACAAAACAACAACAACAATAACAACTATAGATCTATGATATTTTTTTTTATACTGTTTGGTCTTTGGTATGTTTTTCTCTCCGGCTTTAATTTGGATTGACTTTTTTAGGGAGTAGTCATCTTTTGTGCTGACTTATAAAAGTGAGCTGATAGATCTGCTTATTCCTTTTGGGCTTCTTTTCAACTTTCTGGACTTTCTTTTGGATTGCAGCAGGATGAGTTGGATTGTTTCCATCTTCCTCCTTACTCTGCAGGAGCTATTAATGGCTGCCCAGGAGCAGAAGCATATGTGAGCTGAATGTGCTTGGGGACATAGCCAGAAAGAAGGATTTCTGTTCACCATTTTTTCTTGATACACAAGAAAGGGATTTTTCTGGACCAAGTGCTGGTAGCAATTTGGGCAATGGTGGAACATCCTAGAGAAGCAAACAGAAGTTACATATGCTCTTCCAAGTGCCCTGAGGGAAATTCATGTACAATGCAATGCTCAAACCCCCTTCCCCTATATAGAAGGGTGACTTAACTAGGCAATGTGATTCCACAGAGCCACAGAAGAGATGTTTCATGGGCAGTGTCTGCTTATAGGTTTGCTTCAAGAAGAACTCAGATTTCAACAGTTCAGCAATCTGGTCCTCTAGACATATACGATGAGTAGGGACTCATAAAGAGTGAAGAGGATTGACTGCATGGACCCCAAAGGTAGAAACGTAATAATGTTAAAGGGTAGTAAGAGTAGAGTAGGCAGTAAGGGCATAGAAATATGGCAAAGTAGTAAAGTCATGACATAGGGGAAGTAGATCTATATTTTGCTCTCCACTGTTACTATGAATTATTTAGACAATTCTGGTTGAATAAGAAGGGGCTACTTGTTGAGAAGTCTTAAAGTATATTTGCCTTCTGAGGGTTCTCCAGCACTATGAGCCTTTTGGGGAGGACCCTGTGGGAAGGAGGGATTTTATCAAAATAACAAGATGTTGCTCAGCTATCAACCCCAAATTCAGTTCCCTTTGAAAGGACACTGAATTGGCATTCAGTTGGAAGGACTTTGGAAGCCTGATGGAATGATAAAACTCTGGAGATGGAGAATTGTATTGACTGTTCATGAGCTATTATTGTGAGTTCTTTGCATCCTCCACATTTTCTATAGGATTAAACAAAAACTAGCCTGTTTTTCATATGCATTTGTTACCCTGAGTGTTTAAATAAGAACTTGTGTCTACAGCTGTGGAAACCTAAATATAAGTTGTATGTAAGCTATACACAGAGATTTCCTAGAGTAAACTCTGCGAAGCCAAATATGCTAGGATATTGTATTTTCCTGATTTTAGTATGGGTGCATATGAGCTCAGAACCAGGGGGTCCTGAGCAAATACAAATTTCTAGGACTTTGGGGAAACCTTACTTTCTTATATTTCAAATAACTGATATTTCATCAGCGTAGCTACTTCCTTCACTCCTGCATTTGCAACCCCCTTCATATCATAGTAGACAGTTTAAAGAGCTCTTGTGACCACAAAATTCACCACCTGGTGGCCAGGTTTCTGGCAATGAAATTCTTTGAACATCACTAGGTCCTTGATCCGTTACTGTCCCACTTTTCCAGCTTGGTAGGACCAATAGAGGTTATGTTCTACAGTCTTTGAAAACCCAGGGTTACCTCATCCCATGATGAGACATTAGAGGACATGGATGGAAAACATTAAACAATTTAATTGGTTTGCCTTTAAATCTTATTTCTGTGTTACTGAAAAAAAATGGGCTGAACTGTGACTACTCTCCTTATCCGAAGGTCATAATTCCAGCATTTCAAACAGTGTGGCAGTTCCAGATGAGTGGTTTGTTCTAGGTTGCTCTGAGAATGGCAGAGAAAGACGAATTCTGTGGCATGAACTCAGCAGTATGCTAAGGGTATGATGAGAGGTCCCAAGTGCAAGATTGCAAGGAGTGCAAACAAAAGTGTACCAAAGATTCAAGTGACCCCTTACTCCAAGCAAGAGAGGTTTTAAAAATAGAATTAATTCATTTAGTTTTAGTTGTCAACATTCACTTCTGTAAGATTTTGAGTTCTGAATTTTCTCCCCCACCCTCTCCTTCCTCCTCTCCAAGATGGTGTGCTGAGCAAATGAGATTTAAGAGCTGTCTGCCTTCTCTGTTCTGCCCTACTCTGTCTTCATCCCAGAGTGTAAGCTCCTGAAGGCAAACACTGTTTAGTTTTTGCCTTTGTATTCTCAGCATATGGTACAGTGTCTGAGATGTGGTAGGCATTTCATAAAGATTTGCTGACTGATTTATTGGAGTGAATGAGTGAGTATGATTTTGAGGACCAAAGCTAAAATACTCCCTTTCCCCAAGTGCCTCCTCTACAAGCTACAGGGTCTGAAATCCACAACATTCACTTCAACGGCACTGAGTTTCTTTGATCTACTTACTCAGTGATACTGCATTCTCTGACAAGCTTTCCTTAGTTAAGGCTCGTAGCTCCAGGGATAGTTGTCCTTACTCAAGAAATCATCACCCAGTGGCCAAAATTCTGGTGATCCCTTTTCTCCTCTTCCCCTTCCTTCTTTCTCCAACTCCTCCTCCTCCCCCAATTTCCCCTTTCTCTCTCTCCCTTTAACTGGGTTAATTCTTCAACTGAAACATGGTTTGGCAGCAGGACCCTCCTGGAACTGTCACCTAGATCAAAACCCCTTAGTGTAAATTACTTTAGTTGATTATCTAGTAGGAGTCCAAGGGATTAGATCGATCCAGCCTAGTGGAAGGTGGCCCTCTAGGTGCAGATAATGCAATATGTTGGTGTGTGTACATGTATGAAGGGGGACAGGTAGCATGAGAACAGAGAGGGTCTCCCCTGAGTCCATTCCTGCCTGTTGACTATTTTCCAGGGCATGCTATCCAGGCTTATTTTTTTCTTTTCTGTCTTTTCCCAATCTCTCCATCTGCTCATCAAGGGCTGCCCATGAGTATCCAGCAGCCTCCTTGGCCATAGCTTCTGGATGTTCTGCTCTGGGATAGAAGGCACTCTGCACTGATTTTGATGGTTTTAGGGAGATGGAGATCTCAGATAATAGGACTGTATTTCACCTTCACAGTCAGTCCATTTACAGACAACCCAGAATTCTTCTCTCTGCTTTTCTCTTCTGTGTGTGCATTTGTCTTTTGAGGGAACAAAAATTGGCACCCTTGCTTGCCATACCTCATTAAAACATGCTGGCTGCTGTCATTTGCAGGAGGCTGGTGTTTGAAATTGGGAGGAAGCTTTATCAGGATATACTACCCACATAAAAACTGATTTTTCCCCCCCCACCTCCCCAAAGTGATTGGCTTCAGCTGGGAAGGGGTGGAAATTTAGGATGACAGGTGGCTAATATGGTCCTGAATTCTATTCTCCACTCCTCCCTCCCTGTTCCCTCTGGTCTCCCCCTTCTCATCCATTCTATGTCCCTGCTGCAGAATTTCGGGGAGAGGATCACAATTGGAGGCCTAATTATGATAATGCCTTTTAAGTTGTTTTGTCTCTGGGGGAAAGAAAGAGTTGTAGCCCTTAGGTTAGCTCTAGGCTAAAAACTTTTCCAGGTGGAGGAAGCAGTGGGGGATGTGGTCCAGAAATTGCATCTTGCTTTGCCCCTTTTTCTCTTCTTCTTCCTCATGCCAGGAGCTAGGCTGTTAATCTTGAATGAGCTGTAATTGTGTGTTTGGGAGTGTGTGTGCTGCTGTTCTCCTGAGCATATACAGACATTGTGTATTTTTCAGTCCTGGTGTTTCAGAAACATTCCACTTCAACAACAAAAGGGCTTGTTGTTGCTAGGAAGTTTCCAAAATATATCACTGATTGAGACAAGCTCAGCCAATGCCCTCTTGCTTTTACCGATGTGAATCAGGATGACCTTTGCACTCTCTGCAGGAACATATTTAGAAGAACAGTGCACATGCTGGAAAGATAACACTTTGAATAGGGTATAGTCCTAGGAAACAGAGGTAGAGAGTGTCCTTTGCTCCCCTCCCCTCCCATCTCCTTCTTTGGGGAATTACATGTGTGAAAATCCCACGTCTAACATAAAATTATCTATTTTTTGTTTCTCTTTGCTGTGTTGTTTTTCGGTCGATCCTTAAAAAGGACCTGGATCTTGAAGGGTGGTCATAGGCAAATCTGTGCCTAGTATAGGAACATACATTTTCTGTTTTGTTTTGTTTGGCAGGAAGGCCAGCAGCTTAATCCTCAGGAGGAAGGAAGTAAAGACCTGATGGGTCTGGCTAGGGCAGAGATTATATTTAGCAGTCAAAGGCCGTCCTCTCTGGGAAGCTTGCCTTCAGTCCAGTGACAGAGTTAGAGGAGGTAGACTGACCGAGGTAGAGGGCAGTGAGGCAGGCACAGCCAGCCCTCGGTGTCTCCCAGGCCTTTGTCCAGAGTCTCTGCCTGCAGCTGCTGCTTCTCAGAACTCAGCATTCATTTCCAGTTTCAACACAATGCCTAGTGGCATTTTTTTTATTCATGACATTGACAGAATAGTGTCATTGGAGATGGGGGTAGTATGTTTGTATATGGGAGGTGTGGGAAGGGGGTGTGTGAGGAAAAGGTAGGCTAGAATCACAGATTTAGAGCTGAAAGGGCCCTTTAGTCCAACTGCCTCATTTTGTAGATGAGGCAAACAAGGCCCAGAGAATTTATGTGACTTGATCAAGGTCACACAGCTAGTACCTAGCCAAGGTGGGATTTGAATTCAGGTCCACTGACTGCCAAGTCCAGAACGTGGCCTCTAGTAATCTTATTATTCCTTCTAGAATTTGTATATACTAATCTATGGGGAAGTGAATTTTAGCCTGTAGATATTGGCAAAGACGATTCTTTGCCTATCTAGATCATTTGTGTTTGCTTGAAGATCTGTGCTTTAAAATCACAGTCATATGCAGATATATGTCTCCTCCACCCCCCCTCCCCCTGCCCCAAGTATTACCCTGATAATAAAGAAAAGCAGTTAAGCCTGACCAGCAGACTGGGTAATCTCATCTAACTCTGTCTAGCAATGCCTATAGATCACAGTCCAAATCCATCGTGGTCTGACGCAGCCCACCCCCCACCTTTGGTCAAAGGAGGGATGTGCATTTCTTCCCTTCTTCACTGAGGCTTAGGTTAGTTTGCTTTTTTTTTTTAGTTTTCTTTTGGTTGACTTTATTTTATTATTGTGTATATTGCTCTTCTGATTTTCCTTGTTTCACTCTGTATCAGTTCATATCTATCTTTCCATGTTTCTCTGAATTCCTCCTCACATTTCCTTTAAAAAAATTTTTTACAGTGCAAATAATATTTCTCCATTTCTCTGACTCTCTTTCTCCCTCTCTCCCTTCCCCTCCCCCCTGTATCTCTTTGTCTCTCTGTCTCTCACTATCTCTCTGTCTTAAAATTCTCCAATCATAGATGTGGAAGGGATCCCAGAAACTAGCAAATCCAACATCCTTATTAAATATGAAGAAATTGATGGTCATGGAGCCTAAATGACTTGGCCAAAGTCACACCGGTAGCCAAATGCAGAGGTATGAATGGAATCCAAGTTGACTCCACTGACTCCAAGGCCAGTGCTATTTCCACTGTACTGTACTTTCTACTGTATCTCCTTTTTATGGCCACCCACTTTGCTTTCAGTTTTTTTTTTTACATATAATTTTTACATATAAATTTTTTTGTGCATATAAGACCTTTCTTTCTGTTTTTGACTTCCTTGGGGTACCCTAGCAGTAGGATAAACAATTGATTCCTTCATCATTTATGCAAACTTACCTTCCATCCAGCTCTTTATTAAGATAAGGCTAGTGGTAAATTTGCCTTCTATTTCCCACTACTTCAGTTTTTATTTTAGTATAGCATATTTCCTTTTCAGTCACTAAAACTTACTTGGAACTCTGGAAATTTAAACACTAGCTGTGTTTAAGGAGTATGTGTCTTGTTGGTTCCCCTGTTAAAATATCCTGTTAGATATTGAGTGTGCTTATGGTGTTTTAAATTTAATTTTTATCTTTGGTGGTATACTTTCTGAGCAGGGGAACTGATCCTTTTGTTGATACTGGCTTCTTCTCTCTGTGTCCCCAAGTCCCATCCAATACTGTCCAATGCTTGCTGTCAAACTCAAAACTAATTCTATCATCACAGTATTGACTTGATTGTGGAGGTGTTCACACATGCTCTTTTGGGCAGGGGACAAGGGCGGAAGGAGACGTCCACAGTCTATCTTATAGTAGTCAGATAAAGAGCTTCTCTGTTTGGATTTCTATAAAACTGTAAAATTGTGTATGGTGGAGTGTCCTCAGCAACCCTGTCCTGTGCCCCAAGAGTCTGAACTTGAGGGCCCAAACCTAACAATTAAAAAAAAAAGACAATGCAGTTTAATGAAAAGGGACTTTCCATTCTCTCAGACCACTTAAGGAAACACTTAGAGCCAAACAGGCATGGTGGCTTTTAATGCTTAAGAGTCTCTGCTTTCAGCAGATACAGAGATTTGCTGGGTTTTTTTTAAAGTTCAATTAGCACTCTTTTCTCTTTAGTGATAATTTTTTCTTCAAAAGTCATTCACCTACAGTCCATTGATAACAGATGCTCAGCCTGTCGGGTTTGAGAGTTCTCCCTTTTCTTCCCTTTTGCCCTTTCTTTCCCTTGAGTGAAAGCTGTGTGAAAACCAGAGCTTTTCTGTCCACACATTCAACTCTCAGGGAGAAAAATGCCAAATTGCCCTTCAAAATGTTATAAGAATTCGTCCATGTGCCTGACCCCAAATCCTACTGTGAGAAAAAACATATGGGAAAAGAAAAGATGCTATTCTTGAAAGAATCTTCTCCTTTCCCACAATAAGCTACAACTGCAGTTCTCCTTGAAAAACCTGCCTGGACAGGGATAGGTGAAAATAACATGGAGTCTAGGAAGGAAATTGGCTAGGGTGACTGAATGCCTGTCTTCCTTTCTAAGGGATGCCTCCCTTTTTCATGGTAAATTTGGTCCTAATAAATGTTTTAGGGGTAGTGGATAGAAATTCCTTCCCTTTTCCCAACTCTTTTAAGAATTGGGACAAGAAGAGGAAAAAAAATCTCCTCTTCCTGGTCTAAATTGACTCAGACTTGGAGAATAAACAGTTTACTTTGGGAATTTTGGGGAAAAAAGCATTAAATTTAAAAAATATAGTTTTTCCTGGAGTTGACTCAGATCTAGAGGAATCAGGCACTCCATATTACTGAAACTTTTTTAAATTTGTTTTTTATTTTTTAGCTTTTTGGAGGAGGAAAGACAGGGCAACTGGGATTAAGTGACTTGCCCAAGGTCACATGGCTAGTAAATGTTAAGTGTTTGAGGCGGGATTTGAACTCAGGTCTTCCTGACTCCAGGGCCAGTGTTCCATTCACTGTGCCACCTAGCAGTCCCTGAAACTCTTTTTAAAATAAAAGTCTTTCCTCTCTTCTTCCCTCTCAAATTTCTTTCTGAAGCAGCAATGCATCATCCAACGTCTTTCAGGTTTTTTTTTAATTATAAATCTGGGGTCTAGATATGTGAGGGCAGGGCTGCAATCAGCTTCCTACCATCAACCCCAGCTCATGGACTCAGACTATCACTACCATTTTTAAAATTCTCTGGTGTTGCTGATCAATATTCAGTTTTCATTAGTTGCTCTAAGGCACTTTACTTAAAGTAAATTAGAAGACCTTCAGTATCCTGGCAATGGGTTATTTGCTTTGTAGCTTGAATTTGATGGGCAGGAAAAACCTAAGACAAAAATACATTTTGGAAAGATTTAACATCTTAACCAACAAGTACTTAGGAAGAGTCTACTGTAGCACTTTTTGTGACAACAGAAAACTAGAAACAACATGCTTGTCCATGGATTGGGGAATGGTTGAACAAATCTGGTATACCAATGAAATGAAATAGTATTGCCCCTTGAGTCAGTCAACAAACATTTATTAAGTACCTATTATGTGCCAGACACTACTAAGTTCTGGAGATACCAAGAAAGATAGAAGACAGACCCTACTCTCAAGGAGCTTGTAGTTAAAGGGGGAGGGTGACAAGAAACAATACATAGAAGAAATTTGGTGAAGACATATAAAAAGAGGTATAGCAAAGTAAGAACCAAAAGAATAATATATGCAATAACTACAAAAATGTAAATGAAAACAACAGAAAGAGGCAATTGAACTCAAAGGTAATGCAACCACCAGCATTCAATCCAGATGTCAGATGGTTGTGGATACCCAGTGGGATAGGGGATAGATCCAGATGCTGCACTAGTTGGTTGTTCTGAATGTTTTCTTTGTTATAAGGGAAGATCAAGGGACTTGGGAGGTAGAATTGGGGAGAAAAAGGTTATGACATAGGGATTCTGAATCTTTTTGTGTTGTGGACCACAGTCTGGTAAAACCTACGTATTCCTCAGAATAATATTTTTCAATGCATAAAATAAAATATATAGGATTACAAAAAAAACAAATTACATAGAAATGCATTTTTAAAAAGTCCATAGACCCCCTAGTTAAAAATCTAGAGAAAAAATGATTGTGATGAAAAACCATGGAGTTAATTTTAAAAATTTAAGTAAGGATGACCATCAATTGGGGAATGGCTGAAGAAATTGTGGTATATGATTGAATACTACTCTGCTAAAAGAAATTATGAGCTCAGTGATTTTAGAAAAACATGGAAAGATTTGTATGAAATAATGAAGAGCAAAACAAGCAGAACCAAGAGAACATTGTGTATGGTAACAGCAGTATTGTTTTAAGAACAACTTTGAATGAATATTACATATATTTGAATATTTGAATGACTATTACAAATACCGAAATTAATTATAAAGTTTGATGGAGAAAGACACGAATCTGCTTCCAGAGAAAGAGATAAATAGAAGTACACATAGAATTATTTTACATATTATATATATACATATATATATGTATATATGTATACCTATTTGTGTCTAATGGTAGCCATCTGGGAGGGGCATGGTGAAGGAAAAAAAGAAATTTACATGATAATTTTGTTGTATATTTGAAAGAAATAGCATGTTGAACATAGTAGATTGGCCATTTCATGAGCAATCATCTTTTTTATTGTAGTATGTTAGGGAAATGCTTGTTTTGCTCCATAAATTAAGAATAAAATGTAATAATGAAAAAAATTAAGACACCTGAGACACTGGACAAATATATGAGTTGGGTGATGACTAGGATTCCAGATAATAAGATGTTAATTTTAGGGCTTTGTTAAAATTCGAAGGGAAAGGTAGCCTTATTCTGCCTTCTGTATTCTTCCTGACTTGTATCGCTTCTCTTTAAAAGACAAGGGAAAAGCCTGCACAGGGAGAAGATGCTGACTTTTAGCAGGGCTGTCTAGTGGGGCTCTGTTGATCAAAAGCCACAATGAGATATCTGTGTCATGATGGTCACAGGAAAGGGACTTTCTTTTTTTATTGGAGAAAGAAAGGACAAATGTTTTGAGGTAATTAGCTAGTGAAAGTTATAGACTTCAAGGTCTTCATGGTAGGGGTTATGGTCTTTGTTTCATCTTTTGTAGGTTGTAAAGAGTTGCAAATAACTATGGAAGGGCACAATTTGCAGATGAAGTGAAATCTGTGAAGCGTACAGTGTGATTTATAGGTAGATGTCAACTTCTCTTCATAGGACAATGCATCCTCTCTATTTATTTGATTGTTTTTTTAACCTTACGATGTGTGCATGATGTTCCTCCCCTTTAAAAAAATCATTTTTTGAATGGACTAACCCAAGATGTGTAAGTAGCGTAACCCTCAAAGATCTCAATCTGTTCAGATCAAAGGGCAGGGTTATTCCCTAATGTTTGTAAAGGAATCATTTAACAAGTAATCCTTGTCAGTGTCAACATTACACATGGGATGACATAATACTTGGGAAAAATAAGGAATAAGCCAATATTCCCACATGAGCTTCAAAGCTAAACATGCTTTCACATACAGATGCTTTTGATTTCTTGTTTGTGGCTTCCTAATTGGAACCGACACCTGAAATCTCCCTCCTTTCCCTCCTGCTAATTTTTTATTATAATTTTGCTGCCCTGCTCCCTCATTAGGAGCTTCTCTCCTTGCAAGGCCATCTCTCCTATGGAGCATAGCAACCTTAGATGTCTTTCCACTCTATAAAGTTCCCACACTTTAAAGCAAGGTGTGGAAAGAAACCATTTTTACCATGGGGTTTGGCAAGTACAAAACATTTGAACCCCTCCTGCTGTTTATACTTTCCAGGCCCACTAGCTGCTGGAAATATTCCAAATCTGCCCCCCATTGAAACCTTCAAATCCCAGCCCACTGCAAATATTCTGTGAATTTGTCACAAACTATTGTGAGATTTAAAAAGGAGAAAAAAATAAGCTTAGGAAAAATTGCAACCTGCATTAGGACTAACACGTTTGAATTAATTTGGTGATTGAGGAATGTCTTAGGACTAGTACACACACACACACACACACACACACACACACACACACACACACACACACGCATATTTCCAGAATTTCAAATACTCTCAATCCCCTTCAGTTCTTAAAAGCTCAGACCTGGTCTCTGAGGTGCAAACCCTGTAGTTCTCCATACTGGAAGGATTATAGAATAATAGGAAGATTATAACACAGAAGAATTATAGAGGCATAGAACCTGAGAGCTGGAACAGAATTGGAGAGGTCATCTTAGAGGCAGTGGCAGTGGAATGAACCCTTACAATTTCACTGACATTTTCAACCTCCCACACCTCGATACAGGGATGGCCTGGGTAGGCTAGAGGAGGGAGGGAGGAGTGCATGGACAAGCACTTCTGCCAATTCCGGGCCCCATCAGTATAACATTCATTTGCATAGATTTGCATAAGTGATGCAGAAGATATTCTTCACATGTGTTTAGGATTAATTAAATAATCTTATGTGCTTCAAGAAGACACAGAAACAGGACAAGACAGAGGCAATCAGAGAGAAGCAAGATCAAGCTGCTATTAAGATTGTTACTGTCGTGCTTGGTGCCTGTTATCCCTTCCTCTGTTTCCTATTTCTTTTCTTCTATCTTCCCTCATTGTTTTTTTTCATCGAAGAATTCAAGATATTTGCACATATTCAAATGAATCTGTGACCTCACTGATGTGAGTATCTCTTCCAACCAAGCAGATTGCAACCCAACCATTGCTACTTACCCATTTCTTGGGACCCTTGGCCATGTCTTCCCATAATTTCCCATAGTAGGCACACCAGACATGGAAGGAGTCTGCCTTGATTTCTCTTAACATCTCAAGAAATATCATCTTGTCTAAGACAATTCCAAAAGATGCATGATGGAGAATGCTATCCATATGCAGAGAAGGAACTATGGAGTCTGAATGCAGATCAAAACAAATTATTTTCTCTATTTTGTTTTATTTTTCTTATGACTTTTCCCTTTTGTTCTGATTCTTCCTTCACAACACAACTAATGTAGAAATATGTTTAATATGATTATACATTATAGCCTATATCAGATTGCATGCCATCTTGGGGACAGAAGAAGGGAGAGAAGGGAAAAATTTAGAACTCAAAATCTTACAAAGTGAATGTTGAGAACTAAAAAAAAATTAATTAAAAAAAAGAAATATCATCTTGAACTATGGTTCTCCCACTACCATGCTACGTGACCAGACCAACTTTTCCTCTCATACATTCCTTTGATAACATCCTTTTATCAATCAATCAATTAGGCCCTCCTTAAGCACCTACTAAAAGGCAGACATTTGCTAGACATCACAATGTGAATTCTTTGTTTACAATGTGTCAAAGTCTGTGGACCCCCAGCAGATGTACATCTTCGGGACCCTTTGGATGATTTTCAATTTCAATTCTGCATCTATAGTAGTGCACAACTCAGAGTCATACAACATACTATACTTGATCTTAGTCTTGAGAGGCCAATACTATTATTGCCATTAATAATTTACGTATGCAGATAATCACCGTTTATAAATTATTTTCCTATACATTGTTAAGCATCTGTAAAATCAGGAAAAGTCCCTCCAGTTCTGAAATTCCCCAATTTTACAGCTCATTTGATGTTCACAACAACCCTGTAAGCTTCTTAGCATTATTATTCCCATTTACAGAAGGGGAAACTGAGGCACAGAAAGGCTACAACTTATTCAAAGTCATATGGCTCATGATAGCAATCCAGCTCTTCTGACTCCTAAGCCAGTTTTCTTTTCTCTCTATCTCTCGGCCTCTAAACTTGAGAGTGAGGAGATTGGGGTTTTTATTCTAGCTTTGCTATTCACTAGTTCTGTGATCTTGGGCACATCACTTCTGCCTCTAATTTTCCACCTGTAAATGGAGCTGTTTTGGTCATATACAATTCAATCCAAAAACAGTTCTTAAATATATTTCTTAATTAGATATTATATACAAAGCACTGTGATTTTTCACCCCTTCAAATTCTAAAATTCTAGTATTCAAAATCTGAGAAGAATCTGGGAGAGGGAGAGGTGGCAAATCTAGAAAAGTTTTAGTGTAAAGGAATTAATTGTCATATAGTCAAGGTGACCATTTTTACTTCCAGGTGAGTATACTTGAGAATCTTTAATGAGAATCACATTTTCCAGACCAGTGGCCTTCTCATCCTGGCAATACCTCCATTCCATTGGTGAGTTCCTCCCCAGTACCTACATTTGAGGAAATAACCCGTGCCAGTCATACTAACTTTAAACCTACCTCAACATGTGACTGTTTAGACTACCTTGTCCCCACAAGAGTAACTCATGGTCCCTCACACTTTTCACCTTTTTCTTATGTGCTCTCTTTCTTCATTAATGCTGTAAGCTCCTTGAGAGCAGGGACTAGTTTCCTTTTTCCTTGAATTTGTAGAACTTAGTACAGTGCTAGGCCTCACACTTAATATATTCCTCTCCTTCCTTTCTTCCTTCCTTTCTCTCTCTCCTCTCTTCCTTCCTCCCTCCCTTTCTCCTTTCCTTCCTTTTTAATTATTTTAAAAATTTGTTTATTTGTAGTTTTCAACATTCATTTCCACTAGATTTTGAGTTAGATATTTTCTTTCCATCTTTCCCCTACCCCCACCCCAAAATAGCGATCCTACTGAATACCCCTTCCCCCAATTTGCTCTCTCTTATATCCTCCTCCAAGTCCCCCTCTGACTTTCTAGTAGGGCAAGATGGATCTTTCCTTTCTTTCTTCCATTCCTTCTCTCTCTTTCCTTCTTTTTCCTCTACTTTCTTTTCTTTTTTCCCTATCTCTAATGCCCTACTTCTCTCCTCCTCCTAGATATGTGTGGTGCCATCATCGCCCTAATTTCTAAAAATTGAAAATATTGTATTTCCCTGGCACCTTCCTAGCTATTGGCATTCTAGCAACTTTTAAAAAATCAGCATGATTATTATTTTATCATTTCAGGGCAAGCAAAGTGAGAGAACTCAGTGAACAGCACAGAATGTGATTCTGAAACGATTTTTTAAAAAGGACACATGTAATGAATTTGGGGTAGAAGGGTTGGGGGTTGTGTGAGTTGGTCGAGAGAATGGGTGGAGAGAAGAGGAAGGGGTTGATCTGTATTTCTCCTTTTTCTTCACTGTTTGTTTTATACTTTTGATAAATAACAAGGAACCAGATTAAAAAAAAAAACCACACACAACAAACAAACAAGAGGAGAGAAAACAAAGGGAAGCCTTGTAGCACTCAGGCTGACGGGCTGTCTCCTTAACTCAGCAGGTGAGTGTTATGGGGAGGCATCCAAGTGTGAAAAACAATAGCATATCACTATCAAAAATGGTTTCAATCAACTACTCCTCGCCTCTCGGTGATCAGTTCTGTAAACAGAGAAGGAAACCAACTGGGAAGTTTGGATTCCCCTGGGCCATGATTTGGGAGAGTTACACAGAGAAATGCCATGAAGCAGCTGAGAGAGGTAGGTTTGCTTTTCCTCTAGCAGGACAATCAGTGGGCAAGGACCTAAAGCTGAGTCCAAAAAACATCATTTTTCTGATGTACTTGCTAATAAAGCATTTTGCCTTTGAACTTGACCCTCTCTTCTTTGTCAGTTATTTGTGCCCTTTATCAGATTGCAAGTTATCTGAGGGTAGGGTATGGATTATAGATGGGGATGAATTTATTGAATTAAATTTTAAATCGAATGAAGACAGCAGTTGTCAATTAAATAGGGAAAAAAAAACACACTGGGTGGAGGAAAGGTGGCAGACAGAGGCATTTGCAGTCCTGATAGGGAGCCCTGACCTATTTCTCAAGAGGTAGACATACAACTGCATATATAAATGAACATCGAGCTAAAGGAACCTGGCAAATAGTAGAATTAATCTTCCAGAATAAGCACTGCCGAAAATAACAAGGTACATTGTTAGCGAATGTGTGCGTGAAGTGAGAAAAGACTATTGTGGGGGGCTGGGTGTTTCCAGATATTGTCCAATTGTTGTTTCTGTTGTGAATTTCCCCTTGTTTGTTTTCCCCATAGGTGAGGGGGGTAAAGAAAGGGGGAAAGCCTCCAATCTCTTCAACATGGCCTATAATAGCAGAACTCTGAACTCTTCTCTAAGAGCGTGTTCAGACTGAATAGAATGTGTGGTCTGTGTTTATTCACTTGATAAGTTTTCTAATGGGATGTCTCAGAAATCTGTTTGTAAAAGCTAATATCTTCACTCATTCTCTTTCCTTTCTGCTTCCCCTAGGGCCTAGTCAAGTGAGTATGCAGTAGATATTACTATAGAGCTCAGGTCTTGAGAGAGAGGGATAGCTGGCTCATGAATATAGATCAGCCCTTCTTAAAAAAAAACTAGTATTTTGAAGGTCGATTCAATTAAATTCCATCCCATTCAACAAAATCTCTTGTGTGTAGAGAACCGTATTAGTGGTGTTGGGAGGTGATAAAAAGTTTTAGATAAGACCAGTTCCTACTACCACTCATAGTCTAGGAGAAGGATAGGCCACATACAATAATAACTATAACACATGGAAAGAAATCTGAAATAACAAATTACAAATTTAAGAAGTGATAATTTTTATGTGATAGTGTAGTGGAAAAAGCATTGAATTTGCAGTAAGAGCTTATGGATCTGGGGTGGGGAATCTGTGGCCTTCTAGGTCCTTTGGTGTAGCCTTTTAACTGAGCCCAAGTTTTACAGAACAAACCTTTTTATTAAAGGGATTTGTTCTGTGAAGTTTGGATTCAGTCAAAGGGCCAAACTTGAGACCTAGAGGGCCACATGTGGCCTCCAGGCTGCAGGTTCCCCAAATCTCTCTGGATCCTCCTTCTCCTCTTCCTACTCTCCTAGTATATGACCTTGGGCAAATCACTTGATCTTTTCAGACCTCAGTTTCCTTATCTGTTATTTAACCACTAGGTGCCATTGGCAGTCACTCCTCTGGGTCCATCTAGCAACATTATCTGGGTTCTATATTGATGGGGGTGGAGTGTCCACGGGTGGGCTGGGGTATCCATCAATGTTTGCCTTCCCCTTGATCAGAAGTAGTGATTACAAAGCTCTCTATGGTTCTCAGGTAGTCAGAGATGTTCACTCTCTGACTCTGACTCTGTCCATGGGATTTTAATTTACTTATTGTAAAGGGGTATGTGGATTTATGGATTTATCCACTAAAAATTAGCTCAGAGCCCCCAGCCACTGGATAAATCATGCTTCCTTCTTGAACTTACTATATTACAGGGAACTCTAGTCAAATGGCCTAATAGAGTCAACTCTATACAGAAGCAAATGTACATGTTTATTCAGCATAGAATTGATAAGCATTTAAATAGCACATAGTAAGTAGAACACCATGCATAATAAAACAATAAAACATATATACACCAAGCAGTAATACGCCTACGGCTCTCCTAAATCCTGTCAGCCGGAAATGCTATTTGAATTTGCTTAGATCCCTATTGTCATTCCCCTTCTAACAGGCAAAGGAAGATCAATTGAACTTCCATTTTGGATAAAAAAGTTAGACCTCTGTAGGAACTCTGGACCTCAAGTCTGTGGAACTCAGGATTTACTATGAAATGGAACTCACGAAGGTTGATGTATCCTGTGATCTTAGATATCTGGTCACCAGTAGGGAGTCTCTGGTTCTGGCTATCCCATCTTGGAGCAGGGTGAGTAAAATCAGCAGTCAGTCCTGGTGACTATTGTCAATCCTGGCATCTTCTGACCTTTCCTGTGGCATATCTCTGCTGCAGCAAGGTCTCTCATCAATCCTCAACCAAATCCTCACTGCTTTGAGCTATAAGGGTAGGGAGAAGATGGAGTAAGAGGAGGATTACATGTAACATGATGTGGTTGGAGTTGATGACCTTTATGGTCTCTCCAGCTCTAAATCTCCATACAGAACACGCCAGACTGCAGATGCTATGATGGGAAATCATTGTGTTGTGGCAGATCACGACTTCTATCACTGCCACCCCTACTCTGTGAAATACAGTATATGTCCCTCAGCTAATTCTAAATCATAGCAACTCATGTATCCCCAAACTGTCATAGACTTTGAGCTTTGGGAAGCTTAATTAGCTATAAAGTAAAGGAATGAATCTCTAGTTTCTAGAGCTGAGGAGTTTTCAAGGATGCCCTAGGAAATCCTATTCAGTCACCAATTCTCAGGATGGTGGCTTATAGCAAATATACATACCTGCCATTCAGAGGAAAAAGGACATGACTCCCAAACTGGGCAGAAGTGGAATTCCTCTGTAAAAGAGATCAGACACTGTTCTGCAACTCTGCCCTTACCCCAACCCAGAAGAGATGGAGAATAGCCCGAGTTGACAAAGAGCACCAAAAAGCCTTACATGTTGGGTCCTATAGCTATGATGGCACACAGATATGGCTGCAGGTATGGGTGTGGATGGTTCTGTTCACAAGATTCCCAGCTGATTTCCAGGCACATGAATCTCTTTTTTGGCTGTGAAGACTGACAAAAGATTTGACAGCTTTGACTTACTGTCAAGGAGCAACAAAATGCTGTGATAGTTTGGGGAAGCGGAAGATCACTTTCAGCTGGGGGAGGGGTGGAATGGATGGGGGAACTCAGTGGAGAAGATAGCACTTGATCTGGACTCTCTCTTTTTCTCCATATAACATGTAATTAACTTACAGAATTTATTAATTCTCCTTCCCTACTTTTCTCCCTGACACCTTCTACCTCCTAGAAGTGTTATAGGCTGAAATGATAATTTGCTTCAAAAACAGTTTAGACAAATTAACAGATGACAGATTAATATTGAGCTATTAAGAAAAACCAGGAAGTTTGGAAAGATTTCCTTAAATTTTGAGATTGACATTAAGGACAATTGTATTTTCTTCCATGTAATCTTTGGGTCTTCTGTCCTGCATAGAACATTGGTTGAATGAATCATGACTGACCATAAAGCATTTCTTATATTCCCAATAATTTTTAACAAAAAACAAATCCATATACTTTTCTAACAAGGAGTACTGAGCTGCTGATCTACCCAGGGGCAATTTAAAGCTCAGTAGTTTCTTCCCCAACAGACTTCTACATAGATATGTACACACATATACAAACACATAAACCCCAAATCTTTTCATTGCTCATATTCAGATGATTATTTTGGATTATTTATCTCATCTGATAATTTATCATGTTCTCTATGAATCATATTAGTCCCAAACCATTCCATACAATCAGAATTTTACAGTATAATTAAAAGCATCTGTGTATATATATACATATACATATATACATATATATAAATAATATATTTGAGTATGTATATATCTATATACATATATATGTGAGGACTAGTATATGTGTATATGTGTGTATATATCTACCTATAGCTCTATGTATGTATGTATATACATACTATCCCTCATTCAGGACTTCTGAGACATGGGAGACCACTAAATTAAGAGACGGAAGGATTGAGTCATAACCCTAGCTCTGATACTGATTTGCTCTTTGCTATCTCATTTAACTTTTTAGCCTCTCAGTCTCCTTGTCTGTAAAATAGGGACCTTAGAACAGAGGTTCATAACTAGTATCTGTGAACTTCTTTTTTTTTTATCTTTTTTTTTTATTAGTCCTTATCTATTACAATTCACCTTTTAGTCTAACCCTGGTTTTATCCCCAAACCTAACAGAAAGCTTCTTTCTTAACTCACCCTGGATCTTAGTGTCAGAGTACCTGGTTCCCAGATCTCAGGCCACTAAAGCACCACAGATTACTTTTTTAGTTATTATTAACTGCATTAAGAGTACTATGACTGCCCTACTTATGTGACTTAGTCATATGACTTTTTTGAACAACCTGTGTCTCCACTCTCTTGCTGTATATTTTTCTAGTCTTTCTAGCTCTCAAGTGATTCGAGGAACTGTAGCCTTTATGTTTGTATCTCTTTTTCCTATTTATTTTCCTTCGTCCTAATGATGAAATATGTAAAACATATCTGTTTTGAGAAATAAATTCTTTCTGGTCAAACCTTATTCTTGAAGGATTAGCTCTACTTCTTCTCAACAGGTATTTTCAGCTGTGGCTAAGGTCTTCTAGCAATTTCCAGGCAATGGTACCCTTACCAACTCCACACTAATACTCAGGGAAGATAAAGTACCACAGAAGTAATAGGAGAAGGGCCAAGATCTCAAAGGTGTGGTCTAAAGTGAAATAAACCTTGATTCCCTTGGGTGGTAGCCAGAAGTCACCAGTTAGTTACTAGGCAGCATTCTGTTTGGGGGTTACCTTGAGCTCTTAATTATTCTTCATTGATTCCCCATCCTAATTTCTACAGGAACTATAAAAGTATGGGGGTTATGTGTACATGTTGGGGAGAAATGGAGGTGGGTAGGGTGTTTAAGACCTCTCTGCTTCTGTCTACTATGGATCAGGTCTGTAGGCCTTCTCAGAGCCATCAACCAGAAATATAATTATTCTCCGATTAGCTTCTTTGAACATTATATTCTTCTAATTCTTATGTAGTACTTATCATGACTGAAGTTGAAGCTACCACTTAAATTTTTCTTAGACTTATTATGCTGTAGAATTTTTTCCCAGGACCCCTTCTTTGACATTTAATAAGGAATAAGCAAATTCTGAGTTTTCCCCATATCTGCCATATTTTTCTCCCTTTGGCATGTGTACTCTCTGGTGCTGAGAAAGGTTTGACTTAGTACAAAAAGCTTTCTCACATTTACTACAATGATAAGGCTTCTCCTTAGAATGGATTCTCTGATGTTTAATAAGATTTGAACTATGACTGAAGGTTTTTCCACATTCATTACATTTATAGGGTCTCTCTCCAGTGTGAAGTCTCTGGTGTGAAATAAGACCTGCTTGCTGACTGAAGTTTTTTCCACACTGATTACATTGGTATGGTTTCTCTCCAGTGTGGATTCTATGATGCTGAATGAAGCTGGCTTTGCTTCTGAAGGTTTTCTCACATTCTTTACATTTATAAGGTGTCTCCCCAGTGTGAATTCTCTGATGTTTACTAAAGTCTGAGCTATTACTGAAGGTTTTCCCACACTCAACACATTTATAGCATCTCTCTCCTGGGCAGAGTTTACTATGGATTAAATTTGAGACTTCCCTTGATCCAGTCTCTTGAAAAGAGTATTTCTTTGTTCTTTCTCCTATAGGTTTTTCCCACTGCTTTTGTAATGTACTTTCATGGTCATGTGCCTCTCTGTATTTGATTTTCTCAGCAACATCACCTATGAGTCTTCCTGAGACCACTGCTCGAGGTTCTACTTTGGATATTTCATTTTTAGGTGTTGACTCTTCATTCTGAAGCTTGGACTGACAATCAATCTTTTTGAGAGGGTGGGGATCCACAGATTCACATTTTAACTGAGTCTCCATAGCTTGAACCCGAATGCTTGGTGACTTCCTCAATGTCACTGGAGCTGGGAACAGGGGTTCCCAGAATAATGCTTGTTCTTGTGTATGGGCTGAGACCTGCTGTCCTGGTTCATCCAATTCTCTCTCCAAATCCTCCAGTAGCGTCACTACCTCCTTACCACTCTCCGGATGTCGTTCCTGCAACCAGATCTGGAGTTCCTCTGGTAGGATATTCAGGAACTGCTCCAGCACCAGCAGTTCCAAAATCTCCTCCTTAGTGTGCATCTCTGGCCTCAGCCACTCACAACAGAGTGTCCGAAGTCGGCTCAGAGCCTCTCGGGGGCCAGGTGTCTCCTGGTAGCACAGCTGCCTGAAGCGCTGCCTCCAGATTTCCTGGTTAGGGGGACTATTACTTTGCTGACTAGATTCTTCCTCCCAGGTGGGATCATTTTCCACCTTGATTATTATAGGCCCATCCTGATCCTGTAGAGCCTGGGGAGAAAGGATGGCAGTCTCTTTGGATTCTTCAGTCATCATACAGGCTCACAGGGTGGTCTCCCTTCAGACAGGATCTGTGCTGCTACTATCAAATCACAATTGTCCTTTAGGCACCTAGAGATTCCTGATGAGCTTCTCTTTATAATATTCTCTAGGATCAAAAATACTGTCCGATATAATGTGTGGGGCGGTAAAAAGGGACAATTTGCCTTGGTGGGCCATTTAGTAATGTGGGACCTCTGTGAACTTCTTTTAAAAGATATTTTTATAATTTATTTTACTATATAATTTGTTTCCTTTGTAATCCTATGCATCTTCTTTTATTCATTTAGTAAATTTATTCTGAAAAGGGAACCATAGCCTTTTACCAAGCTCCACAATGGGATTATGATGCAAAAATAGTGGGAAAAAAAACCCTGTGAGGGATCTGTGGTGTAGTGGATGGAGGGCCAGCTAGAGTCTTAAATCCTACCTCTGATGGATACGTATTATGTGACCTGGGAAAATTCCTTAATTTGTATATATACTTTTGACATTCCTGTAGACTTATCCATTAAGCTACAGACTGATGTGTAGAGGGAGTTTCTCCTGCAAGAGATTATGTATCTTCCCCATAAAATAAAAGACCATGTCACCTAATGGAGTTGGGTGAAGGACAGAGGATTAAAAACATACCTATTAATTTATCTTTCCTTTCCTCCCTTTTTACATTCTCTACCCTCTCCATTAGCTATCAATTCTCTTGAAATATTTCCTTAATTCAATTTAATTCAACAAGCAATTATTAAATGCCTCCTACGTGCTTGGTCCTGTGCTAGGTACTGATGATAAAAAGACAAAAACAAAATAATTCATGATTTAGAACAAATCTGGTGGGAAACTACCTGAATGGAAAATGCATATACTCCCAGCTCCCTCCTGATTCCTTGTGTTTGAGATCTGTTATGATACTGAGAGGAAGATTACTGGCTTAAAGTGATGATTATCTCACTAAAGTCTGCCCTGGTCAGATATCCTGAAAGTATTGTCTTTTGTTCTAGGTGCCAGACACTGATAAATTGAAGCATGTCTTTGGACAGACCTGGATGGTCATATGATACCATTCTGAAAGAAGATGGGTAGGAGAATTGGGAATGTTTAGCCTGGTGAAGAGAAAACTTAGCAGGGTCATGAGAGCTGTCTTCAAGCATTTGAGAGGTTGTCATGTAAAAATTAGATTTATTCTACTTGGCCACAGATGGTCAATCTAGGAGTGTAATGGTCAGAAGTTGCAACAAGGAGTATTTAGACTTGATGTACAGAAAAATTTCCTAACCTTTAGCACTATACCAAAGTAGAATGGGAGAAATAGTGAATCCCTCCCTTCTGGGAGGTTTTCAATCAAGGGTTAGCTGACAAATGATCAGGTAAGTATATCTAGAAGGTATCCTTTTTCAAGACTCATTTGAACTTGCTAGCAAAGTTCCTGCCAACTCTGAGAGTTGCTGTAATTGGGCCTAGTCTTTCTAGCTGTCCAGCAGAAGACATGAACAATTGGCGAACAATTTTCTGACTCTACAGGCTCCTTTCCAGCCATATAAAGCTTGATTCCTCAAACTCTCTCTCTCTTTTTTTAACCTGTGGCCTGTGTGATATTTAAGTCTCTTGTAAATCTCCAGAAATGGGCTTAAGAACCTGCTTGTACCTGTAGTCTGTTAGCCTCCTACATCTGTTTTCTTTGTAAGCTCACACAAATTTCCTGAACATTTGAAAAGTAGCCATCATGCAGGGATGCAGAGGTCTAAGCTGGATCTGATTCTGCATGGGTACTGAGGCCTTGACAGCGGTTTCCTAGAAAAATGATGTGCTCCTTATCTATTTGCTAATTCCTTCCACATATCACAAGGCTTTTCTGTAAATTCCCATCAGTCTTGACAAAGTTATCTTGTAGACTTTATGTAGTGATTTTGATGGTTGCACAGAGCTGTTTGTCTTGTTCAGAACTAAATTAATAACACCATGATGGCACCTACTTTAGCACCAAACTTCTTAAACTCTCCTAATATACTAATCAGCATGTCAGTGGAATATTTTTTTTTCTGGATAAAGACAAGCCTGGTGAAATGGATTAGACATTCACATGGCATTGCATAATTCAGCATGCCGGCTCGGTGCATATGATTTGCATTAATAGCCTTCCCCGAAAGCGGCTGCTTATAGGACTCTCTCATTAGGTCGAATGTGGAAGCTTCCAGACTGTCAATCAATTACAGTAATTTCCTTTTCCATATTTATTCCATCACGATCATTGACAGCTACCATTAAGTGACATTAATACAATACAATATCATCTTGCATTTCTACAGGGCTCTTCATACAGAGCATCAGGGTGCCTAACAATTTCTCTCCAGCCAAGAACTCACATTATGTAGGAAAAGATGCCATTGCTTTTTGGGTTGAAATGAGGCCTTCCAACTGTCCTGGGTTCTTTTAGAGTTTCCTGGGATCTTTGGAGATCCTCTTGGCTTCTATGGGACATAAATACTCTCTCTTTGCCCTCTTACCCCATTCTAAAGGATCAAAAGTGGTAGTGCCAGGAAGTGGGTTAGCCTGGCAGGCAGCAGGGTGTGGAAGAAACATGTCCACACCCTGGCTTTCTCCCCACACTGGTATTAGAATCTGCTTAGTTGGCTAGCTTACTGGTAACCCTTTAATGGAGGGAGAACACCCACATTTCTTGGGAAGGCAGGAACTGCCTCATGCCATTGTCTAGTAGTAATCTCTGCCCCCACCCCCACTTCCATCTGAGATTAGCAAACCAAACCAGTGAAGGAGAATTGTGCCAAACCTTCCTTTGACAGAAGGATCACTGGTGTAGACCATGATATTGTGATTCATACTCACAGCCTACAGCTTACCTCAGCTCTGATTTTCGTTCTGAAATCAGGGTTTCCCAGCAGGATACCAATCCAACCAGACTCTAGGGCAGGGCTTCTTAACCTTTTCTGTGTTATGAAGTCCTTTGGGTGTCTGGTGAAGGAAATGGACCTCTCCTCATAAAAATATTTTAAAATGCATTAAATAAAATACATAAGACTAAAAAGGAAACCAAGGAAGGAAACAAGGAAACAGGTATTTATTAAGCAGGCCCCATGCTAAGTACTTTACAATGATTACCTTGTTTGGTTCTCACAACAGCCTGGGAGGTAAATGCTATGAGTATCTCCATTTTACAGATAAGGAAATAGAGGCAAAATGATATTAAATGATTTTTGTGGGGGTCACACAGTAAAGGTCTGAGGCTGTATTTGAACTCAGGTCTTCCTGACTCCAGGGCTGATGCTCTATGCACTGCCCCACCTCGCCACCCCATTGGGCTTTTTTTTTTTGGATTGTGTTTTCTTTTGCAACACAGCTAACATGCAAATATATTTTGCATGACTTACATATATAATTGATATCAAATTGTCTTCTCAAGAAGATGGAACTGAGGGAAGGAATTATGAATTCAAGATTTTACAAAAAGAATGTTAAAATTCTTTAGATGTAGTTGAGAAACGTTTAATGAACTATATTGGGAAAAATAATATCTTGTTCTAGTAAAAATACGTAAGAATTTATTTTTCACCTTTTACCCTTATTACCTAACAAATCTAGATTCTAATCCATCTCCAAACAAGGGGAAATAGAATGCAATCTCAGAAAGAGGGGTGTAGCCAGGACAAATAGTACCAACATGGTAGGTACCAATGGAAAGACTGTGGGATTTGGTGTCATAAGACCTGTGGGTGGCTTTCTTACTGTCTTGTGTAAATTTTTAAAACTCTCTGGGCCCTAGTTTCCCATTGGTAAAATAAAGGGGTTAGTTAAAATGACCCTAAGGTTTTCTCCAGCTCTAAATCGATGACTCTATGAACCATTGTGACAGCTGATATAAGCGTCGTCTTTATTGTGTACATTTTGTCTTGTTACAGAGATGACCCCAACACAGTGCAGTGTCAATTCATTGTCACCTACAGAATGATCCATGGGGTTATGGAGGCATAGACTTTTGAGTTAAAAAACCAATTAAATAATAAAGGCAGTCTAGTCATTGAGGTCAGCTTAGAAATAAAAGTGTACCACAATTGTTGAGTTCCTACTTTGAATAAGGCACTGTGTTCAGATTTTGAGGCAGGGTCTGAATATAACACAAGGTAAGAATGTCCAGAGAGAAATAATTGTACCATTGTGAAAAATTATGCTTGAGAAGGAAGAAAAATTGAGTCAAGTTTTTTTATCCTTGCCATTTGGTATTAAGAAACTTCACTTCTGTCCGTTTATCCACGTGATTTCCTCCATCTATACAGATTGTGACTCCTTCTCATTGGATAGTTTTACAAGTTGCTGTGATGCTAAAAAATTATCAGTGGTGGCTAATCTCCTGGCAATGAACTCTCTAAATCTACTTAGGGTGGCTAGATGGTATAATGGATAGAGTACTGGGTGTGTAGTTTTAGTCACCTATTTAACCCCTCCAGTACAGCCAGACTTGTCTATGCAACAAATTCAATTCAAAAACTATTTCTTAAGTGCCTGATATGCCCCAAGCACAGTGTTCCTTAGGTACTGGGGATATAAAAACAGAAAAGTACAAAGGTATTAAGTTAGGATGGCACAATGGCTAGAGGTTGGGCTTAGAAGTCGGTTGACCTTGCTTCTAATCCTGCCTTTGTCATTTACTAGCTGCGTGGCATTAGATACATACATAACCTTTGTCTGTCCCAGTTTCTTCATCTGTAAAATGGGGCTAATTGTAGCACCTGCCTGGTGGGATTGGGGTGAGGATCAAGTGAGATAACACACATAAAACACTTATAAACCTTAAAGGACCATGTAAATGTTTGTTGTTGTTAATAAATCTAATACATTAGTGTGAATGAGATAATAAAATTCTTCCATCTTGACAGGAGAAGAGCTTGAATGGTTTATGGTGGTAGAGTAAAGCAAATAAAATAAGGTAGAGTGGGAAATGGTTGAAAAAAGAACATTGTGAGAGAGGATTCTCGGAAGATGGAAGAGTAGGTCAGAAAACTTTTGGTTCTCCAAATTTCCTACACAGAAAAAGACAGAACATTACCCCAGAAGGAATGTAGAGCAGTGGAAATAAACAACAGGCTAAAGCAGTTTTTCTCCTAAGGCAACCTAAGAAGACCCTGGGAAAGACCTGACCTACAGGGGCAGAGGTTTGGCCTCAGTGAAGGGCAAACACCTCCAGATCAACTCTGCCTACTCAACAAACAAGTCCTGGGGGCAGCTGGGGTTGGGAGGTAGCCTCAGCCTTAGAAACTTTAATCTCATGGATAGTGGGGGGGTCTGACAGCTAAGTAGGAGAAGACTGAAGGACCTTCCACTGTCTAGGGATTCCAAGCGCAGCTATTCTGATCAGATGACCTGGGTTGTGCTACTGATGCAGGGGAGAAAGGTGCTAACACACACCTTGTGAGTGCAGTAGCAGAGGGATGGAGACATTTCTGGTTGTGGGCACTTGCCAGAGAGCAGAGTCATAAGGTTCAGCTCCAGAGAAGAGAGAACAGGTGTAGTTTGATCATTTGTGGGATAATCTGATCGGGGCTCTAGATTTAGGAGTGAAAAAAGGAGAGCCCAAGGGGAAACCCTGGGACAAACCTCAGAAAATAACAATATGAAGGACCTGAGACTCGGAGTATTACTTCCCATACCTGAAGACTAGAACTTGATCACACTAATAGCTGCAAAACCCAAAACAAATAAATAAAATAAAAATGAGCAAAGGAGAAAGAACCCAACCATAGATAGCTACTATGGAGATGGAGAAAATCTGGGTTCATATTCAGAGGAAGATAACTAGCTAAAAAAGTCACTCCTTTTTCAATGAGAAATGTCAAATGGTCCCAAGTACAAAAAGATTTCTTAGAAAAATGACTTTAAAAATCAAATAAGAGAGATTGAGGAAAAAATTAGGAAAAAATAAGAGCAATCCAAGAAAATTATGAAAAGAAAGTCAACCAACTTGGAATAGAGAATCAAAAACTTAAGAAAGAAAATAATTCCTTGAAAACTGGAATTGGGCAAAAGGAAGCTGATGACATTCGAAGATACAAAGAAATAATAGAACAAAATCAAAAGAATGAAAAAATAGTAGGGAATGTGAAACATTTCATTATAAAAACAACTGATCTGGAGTATAGATCAGGGAGAAATAATAGAAGAATAGTTGGACTGTCTGAAAATTATGATAAAAGAAGAATGTTGGTACAATATTAAAATGAATTATCAAGGAAGTTTGTTCTGAAATTGTAGAACAAGAAGGCAAAGCAGAAATAGAAAAAAAATCCATGAATCACCACCTGAAAGAGAACCCAGGAAGAAAACTTACAGGAATATCATAGCCAAGTTTCAAAACTCTCAGGTTAAGGAGAAAATATTGAAAGCAACAAGAAAAAATAACTTAAATATCATGGAGCTACTATAAATATTACACAAGACCTAGCAGCTACTACTTTGAAGAAACCTAGATCTTAGAATACTATATTTTGTAGAGCAAAAGAACTAGTGTTACTATGAAGGGTGATTTACCCAGAAAAGTTAAGCATAACCCCAAATGAGAAAAAAAAAAACATTTAACAAACCAAAAGACTTTCAGGTATTTGTGGCAAAAACAACAGAACTGAAGAGGAAATTTGACGTATAACATCCAGGAGAAATATAAACATTAAGGACCAATTATAAGGGATTCAATAAGGTCAAGTCATTTACTTTTTGTAAATGAAAATATTATCAGTTCTTCTATGACTGTCATTTTTATTTGGGTAGCTTGAAAGAAAAGCTTGGGCTGAGCTGAATATGATGGGGTGATTCTAAAAAAATAAAACTGTGTAGGGAAAGATAAAAAGGAGCCATTATCTCATACAAATGAGGCAAAAAAGGAAAAATAAACTGTTACAGAAGTTAGTGGGGGGAGTGTGGTAGTGCTGAAACCTTATTTCATTGGGAATGGTTTAAAAAAGAATAACATATATATCTAGAGGGGTATAAAAGTCTTCTGTAATCAGAAAGAAATAAGAGGTCAAGAAGATAGAGTGAGGGGAGAGGATAAGGGAAGGATTCTTAGAGGGATGGTTAGCTTAAGGAATAGGAAGGCAAGGCAATGGGTAGAAGTAAAGCAGAGGAGTGAAGAGGTATAGGAATAGGGTGAGAAGGATAGGGAGGAAAAATAGGAAGGAGGAAAATATTTTTTACAGCAAGTAATTAAAGCTTAGAATGTGAATGGTATGAATTTACCCACAAAATGGAAATTGATAGCAGATCAAAAATTTGAATTTAATATATGTTGCTTTTAGGAAATATTATAAAAATGAGAGATATGCACAGACATAAGATAAAGATTATTACATAGGGGCGGCTAGGTGGCATAGTGAGTAGAGCGTCAGCCCTGGAGTCAGAAAGACCTGAGTTTGGATTTGACCTCAGACACTTAACCCACACACAAATAATACCTAGCCGTGTGACCTTGGGCAAGTTACTTAACCCCAATTGCCCTCCAAAAAAAAAAAAGCAAAAAAAAAGATTATTACATAAAAAGGCTAGTAATCATGATTTCAGACAAAGTTGAAGCTAGAATAGATTTAATCAAAGGAGAAAAATAGGGAAATTACACTGTTAGAAATATTATTCAATATTATTTTAGATCTTTTAAAATAACTAGACAATAAAAAATACCTGAGAATTTACCTGTCAAAACAAGACACAGGAAGAATACAAATATAAACATAAAACACCTTTTATATAAATAAAGTTAGATCTAAATAGTTGAAGTAACATTTATTGTTCATGGGTAGGTAAAGCCAACACAATTTTAAAAATGACAATTTGGCCTAATTAATGTGTTTATGTAGTGTCATTCCAATTAAATTACTAAAAATTATCTTACTGAGTTAGAAAAAATAACAAACTTCATTTAGAAGAAGAAAAGTTTCAGAAACTTTAAGGAAATCAGAGGGGAAAATAGAGGTAAAGTAAGAAGATTCAGTAGTATCAGATCTTAAACCATATTATAAGGTAAGAGTATTGTTGAAATGGATAATTTTGATTGTTTTAAGTTAAAATTTTTTGTATAAATAAAACCTATGTAGCCAAAAGTAGAAGGAATACTGAAAATTGGGTGTCAGGGTGGTGGAATTTTCATAGACAGTGTCTCAGAAAGAATGTGATTGGGTTGGAATACTGTGGTGGTATAGGAAATAACTTAGAAAAAAATGGAAAGATTTGGACTTATGAAAGAAAATGCTATTCACCTTCAGAGAAACAGATGACAAGTGGGAATAAACATAGTATGGTCTTATATATATATGTGTGTGTGTGTGTGTGTGTGTGTGTGTGTGTGTGTGTGTATGAGTGTATATGTGTATATATGTGTATGTTTATGGATATCTTTGTGTGTGTGTGTGTGTGTGTGTGTGTGTGTGTGTGTATAGACACATGCTCTTAATTGTAGCCTTTGGTGTCAGGGGAAGGGGAGGGAGGGGGAAAAAGGTAAAAAGTACAGAGCAGAGAGCAAAAGAAAATTTACAAGGAAGTAAAGAACTGGACAGCTCTGAAAACAACATGTAGTATTTGTTATACAGGTTTTCTTTAAGTGGGAATTTACTACTTTATATTGAGTCCTCTCTTTTGTTCTGCTGTATACATGATAATCTTTTTTTCTTACTTAATATTTAAGTTTAAAATAAATTTTAAAGCTTAAAAAAGAAAAGAATATTTGGAAAATACATTCACTTTTCCTCATGATTTGTTCTTAGGTCAGCCTAGTCTCTGACAGAATCACATAATTATGTTGAAAGAGACCTCCTCAGAGTTCATAGAGGTCAGCCTTTAATGGATCTCCTCTACAATATCCCTGAAAAGTGGTCTCATCCAGTCTCTGCTTGCAGACCTCCAGTGAAGGGCACCCTCCTTCCTTGGGAAGCAGCCCTTTGGATTGGATAACTCTACTCGGAAATGTTTGACCTTTCAGCCACTCCCTTCACTTTTCCCATCCCCTTCCCTCCTCCTCCCTCCTCCCCCCCCCCCAATTCCTTGCTCCTGGCTCCAGTAAAATAAATCTAACCCCTTTTCCACATGACTGCCCTTCTGATACTACATGATAGTTGTCAAGTATCTCCCCACTCCCCAGTCTTCTTTTTCTTCCCCCTAGGCTATTCTCAGTCCTTTTAACCATCCTTGAATGCAATCTCCAAGCCCCTCACCTTCCTGATTGACCCTTTCTAGTCGCCCTAAAACTTGCTCATGTCTTTTCTAAATGTGCTTCTCAGAAGCAAATGCAATTTTTGAGTTATGAATTGTCCAGAACAGAGTATTTCTACCTTTATTCTTCTGGATACTATTATTCTTTTAGCATAAGATCCCATTAACTTTTGAGGCTGCCAGCACAGTCCTTTGCACAAAGAAGGTGAGTTACGAGTATTTATTAAATTAAATTATATTTGTTTAGGCATCCAGATATTTTTCATACAACTGTTAGGTAGCCATGCCTCTTTATTCTTTACTTTTGAAATTTCTTTTAAGAACCTAAGTGAAGGGTCTTATATTTATTCCCATTAAATATCATTTTATTAGATTCTATCCTGATATTTTTGGAGGCCTACTCTAGACTCATCGGCAAATTTGATGAATCTCTATGTCCTCTAATTAATTGATGAATAAATTCAATCCAATTGGATTCTTTGAGCCTTTATTAAATAACTACATAGTACTAGGCACTATGCTAAGATATATATATATATATATATATATATATATATACACAGACACATACACAAATACAATATAAGCATACTGCACCTGCCCTCAAGTAACCCACATTCTATTGGTGTGTATATGGGGGTGGGGGAGGACAACATATAAACACAAAATTAAATATTAAATATATTCAAAGAAATTTAAGGAATGAGATCTAGCAAATGGGGAAATCAGGATAGATACACTCTAAGACAGGGGTTCTTAAACTGATGAGTAGGGACTTAAATTTTTTTCTTTGGATAACTATTTCAATATAATTTGTTTCCTTTGCAATCCTATGTCTTTTATTTTAGGCATTTAAAAACATTATTCTGAGAAGGGGTCTGTAGGTTTCACCATAATGCCAAGGGGACCAGTATACAAAAAAGGTAAATCCTAATCCCTGCATTAGGAAGGGACTTTTGAGCTAGAGGTGAGGAGACAGTGCCGACCACGTATGGAGGTGAGAAATAGAAGGTTGTATATGAGATCAGTGAATAGGCCAGTTTTGCTGAACACAGTATTTGAAGAAGGTTAAATGAAAGACATCTGGAAAGGTGGCCCTGGGCCAGGCAGAAATGGACTCTTAAAGTCAGAGGGATCTGTAACTATGAACTGTAGAGGCAAGAGAAAGCCATTGGAATTTCTCCAGCAGGAGTTACATGAAGTACGGTTCAGAGAGCCTGGAAGACCAATTAAGGTGCTGTTATACCAGGTCAGGGGAGAGATGATTAGGACCTGAACTGGGGTAGTGATTGTGTGAATAGGAAGAAGGGTGTAGAGTGTGCAGACAGTTATGTTGTGGAGGAAGAATCAATAAAACTTAACAACTAATATAAAGGCTCAAGTTAGGTCATTGGGCTGGAGAGGAGGATAACATAGGAATTATTGGATTTCTAACCTGCATCTTTTAGGGAAGGCCATTTCCACACTTTTGAATAAGTATCCTGAAAGCATCTTTGCTTTGAGGGTATTCTATGGAGGCAATGTGGTGCTATCCTTATAGTCACTGGACCCAAATTTGAATTCTGCTGTTGGACCCGAATTTGAATTCTGCTATTGGGTTTTAGGATAGCATGTAGTCTATAGTGGGTTGGGTGGTACATTATATTATACTAGTCAACAATCCTACCCACCCTTCAGCCTGCTATTTGACTATTATGGTTTTCATCTGCTGTTCTATAGCAATCAAGGGATATTATGCTATTTCTCCATAAACTAATAGTGAGATAAATCTCCTTCATTAATTAATCAATTAGTTCTGCATCTCCACACCAATCTATAAAACATACTGAAGAAACTTCTTTAGCCACAAGTTTTTTTCCCCTGCTTTCTCAAATCTTCTGTTTTCCATAGGCTTAAATAGTCATCACTGTTACTAACTAAAGAATTTAAGAGTTTAACAAATAATACGAAGATATACTGAATGTCTCAACAATGTATCAAAGTGAGAAAAGTTCCAGTCAGGGTTATCTCTAATCATCAGCTCCAACTATTGACTTCTCCTTAACTCTGGAAATACAACCCTACCTCTCAGGATGACAGTAAAGTAATAAAAGTAATAAATATTACTTTATGTACCAGGTATTATACTAAGTGCTTTACAAGTATTCTTTCTTTTTTAGATTTAATATTCCTTTTTTATTTTTTTAAAAAAATATTTATTTATTTTTAGTTTACAGCATTCAGTTCCACAAGCTTTTGAGTGTTAAATTTTCTCTTCCTCCCGTCTCCCAAGATGGTGTGCAATCTGATATATGTTCTACATATACATTCATATTAAACATATTTTCACATTAGACATGTTGTGAAAGAAGAAGGGAAAAAGGGAAAAACCACGAGAAAGAAAACACAAAAAAGAGAAAATAATATGCTTTGATGTTCACTCAGATTCTGTACTTCTTTCTCTGGATATGGATAACATTTTCCATCATGAGCCTTTTAGAGTTGTCTTAGAACCTTGCATTGCTGATAAGAGCCAAGTCTATCAAAGTTAGTCATTGTAGAATGTTACTGTAACTGTGTACAATGTTCTCCTGGTTCTCTTACCCTCACTTAGCATTAGTTCATATAAGTCTTTCTAGGTTTTTCTGAAATCCTCCTGCTCCTTATTTCTATTTTTTTTAAACAAAAGCTTTATTAACTTCTGGTTTACATTATTCATTTCCATCAGATTTTGAGTTACAATTTTTTCCCCATTTTTTCCCTACCCACCACCCCAGAATAGCAGTCCCACTAGATATCCCCTCATCCAATCTGCTGTCTCCCATATCTTCTCCCATACCCCCTTCGACTTTGTCATTAGGGCAAGGTGAATCTCTGAGCCCCAATGCCTGAACATCTTCTCTCCCAATTACATGCAAGATAGTATTAATAACAGTATTTATATGCATTTGAAATATTTAGTTTTAAGACTTTGAATTTCAGATCCATTCCCTTCCTCCCTTGTCACCCACTCCCTCTGGGAAGATAAGCAATTCAGTATGTGTTGTACATGTATAGCTGTGTAAAACATTACCATAGTAGATATATTGTAAAAGACTGCTTGTATTTTCCTCCCACCCATCCCACCCCCTACCTGGTCCATTCCCTACCTTGATCCTGTCGCTCTTCGAAAGTGGGTACTTCCAACCTCCCCTCCCCCTAGAATGCCCTCCCCTCCATCATCCGCCCTCTCATCCCCCTTCCCCCTACTCTGTTGCAGGGTGAGATATCCCATTTAGTATGTATGTGATTCTCTCCCTAAGCCAAATTCAATGAGAATAGGGTTTTGCCTTTTTGGCTTCCTGTTCTTCCCCTCCCCTGCAACTACTTCCCCTTGCCTCTTCTACATGAGATAGTTTACCCTACCCTGTCTCTTCCCATCTCCTCTTGTCACTTTCCTCTCTCACCTCTTAACTCCACTGCTTAAGTATCATCCCTTCCCACCAAATTCAACCTGTGCCCTCTATCCATGTATAACTGTAAACATATATACACACATTCACATATGTATTCATATGTCTATATACCCTTCTTCAATTATTTACATAACAAGAAAGGTTTCATCAGGCACAGTTATTGTTTTTCCATGTAGGAATGTAAATAGTTCAACTTTGATAAGTTCCTTTTGATTTCTTTTCCCTGATTACCTTCTCAAGCATCTCTTGCTTCTTGTGTCTGAATGTCAAATTTTCTATTCAGCTCTGGTTTTTCCCTCAAGAATGCTTGAAAGTCCTCTATTCCACTGAATGACTATATTTTCCCCTGAAACAAGATACTCAGTTTTGCTGGGTAGGTGACCATTGGCTTCAATTCCAGCTCTTTTGCCCTCTGGAATATCATATTCCATGCCCTTTGATCCCTCAGTGTAGAAGCTGCCAGGTCCTGGGCTATTCTGATTGTGTTTCCACAAAATTGGAATTGCTTCTTCCTGGCTGCTTGTAGTATTTTCTCCTTGATCTGGGAATTCTGGAGCCTGGCTATAATATTCCTAGGAGTTTTCTTTTTGGGATCCTTTTCAGGAGGCGATCAGTGAATTCTTTCAACCTCTATTTCCCCCTCTGGGTCTAACACATCAGGGCAATTTTCCTTGAGAATTTCTTGAAGGATGATTTCTAGGTTCTTTCTTTGATCATGACTTTCAGGTAGTCCAATAATTTTTAAATTATCTCTCCTGGATCTATTTTCCAGGTCAGTGATTTTTCCCATGAGATATTTCACATTGCCTTCTATTCTTTCATTTGTTTGGATCTATTTAACAGCATCTTGATTTCTCATAAAGTCATTAGCTTCCATTTGCTCCAGTCTAATTCTGAAGGAATGATTCTCCTCAGTGAGCTTTTGAGATTCTTTTTCCATCTGGCAAATTCGGCTTTTCAAGGCATTCTTCTCTTCATTGCCTTTCTGAGCCTCTTTTGCCATTTGAGTTAGTCTATTTTTTAAGGTGTTATTTTCCTCAGTCAGGCTGTTGACTGTCATTTCATACTTTTCTTGCATCTTTCTCATTTCTCTTCCCAATTTCCCCCCCACTTCTCTTATCTGCTTCTTAAGGTCCTCTATGGCCTGTAGCCAGCTTGTATTTTCATTTGGGGCTTTTGGTGCAGGATTTCTGACCTCGCAGTCCCCCTCCTGTGCCATGCTTTGATCCTCTTTGCCCCCAAAATAGGAGTCTAAAGTTGCATTTTTCTGTTTATTTTGTTTCCTTTGCCTAGGCATATTGCCACTTAATTACTTGATTTGGGGGCTTGTTGCCACAGTAGGACTCTGCCACCAGACAGGAGAGCTTCTGTCCCAAACATGGGGTCTTTACAACTTCCAGAGGTTGGGTGGCCTCTGTAGAGCCTCCACCTGCTCTGGCAAATTGGATACCCACCCCAGGCCTACCCCCAAGGCCACAATCCAGATCTGAGCAGGTTAAAGCAAGAGTGATTAACCCCCAGACTGATTGCTGGATCTCTCTACAATTCGCAGACCAGGAGCTGCAGCTGACACTGACACTGCAAAATGGCCTCTGTGCCACATTTCCTCAGCAGCTTTTCGCCCCCAGGGGAGGAAGCTGACATGTTCCCCAAATACTGGTCCCAAAGTCCATAGGGCACTAACCTCTTACTTTGTCCTAGGCATATCTGTGCTGATAATTCTGGAATTGCCACAGCTGCTGGTGTTCTGGGGTCCTTCCAGCCAGCTGCTGGCCCAGCCACCATGGGGCTAAAACTGGGGCTCACAGGGGCCTGGGCTTGTCTCCCAGAGCGCTATGCTGTCCGTTCCCAGCTTGCTGTGCTGCTTACTCTCAGAGAGCTGTGCTGGCTGCTCCCTGCAGGGCTGCTAGGCTGCCCCTCAGCAGGAGGTTAGCTTCTCTGTGTCGTTCTGTGGGTGCTGGGGCTCTAGAAGTTGTTCAGATTCCCCTTTTACATTGTTTGGAGGTGGTGTGGAGCAGAGCACCTTGGAAGTGCTGTTTCTACTCTGCCATGTTAGCTCTGCCCCTGCTCCTCATTTCTTATAGCACAATAGTATTCCATTACATTCATATACCACAACTTGTTCAGCCATTCCCCGATTGATGGGCATCACCTCAGTTTCCAATTTTTGCAGCAAAAAAGAGCTGCTATAAAGTGTTTTTTACAAGTATTATTTAATTTGATCCTCACAGCAGCCTTGGGAGGTAGGTGCTATTATTACCTCCATTTTATAGATGAGAAAAATGGGTTAAGTGACTTGCCCAGGGCCACACAGCTAGTAAGTGTCTGAGGCTAGATTTGAACTCAATCCTGATGCCAGGCCCAGAACTCTATGTGTTGCTCCAAGTCTCTTCACAGTTTTCTTTAGGCTGCTCTCTTCACAGCATATGAGTAAAATTCAGTTCTTTTAAGACATTCTTCTTTAGTCTTTATCAAAGATGTCTCTTTCATTTTCTCAGGAAACTTCTTTCTTTTTACGCTGCAAATGGCGTCTCTTCAGTTCAGCTCAAACCTGTTTGGGAGAGTTGATTGTTAAATTTTTTCAGTGTGAGCATTTTCACTTTGGAAATTGACAAACGCTACAAATTTAGACTTGATTTATTGTTTTATTGATTGTCTAGACTCAAGAGAGTGATCCTGCACATCTTGAGTTTCTCCAGAGGGAGCAATAACAGCCTGTTCCCCCTTGAAATGAGATGGAGGGGAATCTCTCCTTATTTGAATCTTCCCAACCTGCTTTGAAGGAGTTCTTTTCAGGTCATATGCAGAATCCTTAGTCTTCCTCTAGTGGTCTTCTATCTGCACGCTTCTAAAGCCTTTGGTGACAAACAAGTTTAGTGCCTGTCTACATGCCACAGCTCTGTGGAGTTCCCAGATGTTTGTTTTAGAGGCAGGCTCATTTACACTCCTTTAGTCATCCACCACCCCTTGTGAGTTTTGTTCCCACAAACTCTATATAGGCCAATATAGTGACTGCTTTATAGGAAGCTTATATTTACCTTCTCCTCATTTTTGTTCTGAATTTGGGTTTCTGCCATTTTCCAAATGTGAATGAGGAGGGTTTTTTTTTTTCCCAATGTCTGGCTTCCTTACTGGAGATGACAGAATGATATCCTTTTACCACCTCATCATTAAGTACTTCATCAGCAATTCTACTCATGCCCAAGGGTTTTTCCTCCCCTTTTCTTGCCTTACTGATTTCTGTGGTGCCTCATGCTCCCCCATCCCTCTTCCTAGGTCAGACATTTTCCCAGTCATCTTTCTGACTCCCTTTTGATGTATGTCACAGCCTAAGCAGCATCAGCTGCTGCTTTGGCGTTCAGGACCTTCCTGAAGCAACTTGCTGCCAAATCTACTAGATGTCTTCTATCTCTCGCTGTGCTGCATTTCTCTCCTTGTCATTCAGGGGTAACAGTTCAATGATCTTTCCCCTTCTCTGTCCACTGAGTTCATTTACAATTTACAATCCAAACAGTTTCTGGTTGTCAGCTTGCCTGACTGTAACTTCTTCGATATTTACTCTTCTCTTCCCTCCTTCAAATCTTTCCTGTCACCTTTCGTCTCTGGAGTTGTCACTACCTCTCCCCAAACTGCTTTTTCCCCTCCCTCCTTTCTCCCTCCCCTCCCCTCCCCTCCCCTCCCCTCCCTGCACTTTCCCCTCTCCCACATCACTTCTGTCTTCTACTGGCTTTTCTTTTTTAGTTCACATTTGAAAGAAAGAAAAATCTTGGGTGAATTTGGAGATGGCTTAACCATTGAATCATCTGCTTAATTAAGACTCAAGTGAGAACCAGATGGAGAAACTAGGTGTGTAAATTGTCCTCTGCACTGAATACAGTCTAAGCTTTTGACATGAAGACACTAAGCCAGGGGTTCTTTTTCTTGTTTGTCTCTGGATCCGACTGGTGTTAATGTACTGGTCTTTTTTCTCCTCTTTAGATCTGCTTGAATATAAATTTTGATCACAAACAAAAACATGTTTGAGAGTTTAAAAATAAGTCTCTAAGTTTGTCCATCTAAAGCAAAACAACTGCCTTGCTAGATTGTCTGTTCTTGACAAAAAAAAGGCTTTTTTGTCAAGATGATTCTGAGACCAGTGCCTTTTAGTTCTCAGGAACCTAGGAAAACATAAGTTCAATTTTTGGCAATTTTACCTGAAGTAAAACCCTGAGTGCAGTTTACTTGTAGGAAAAATTCATGTGTTCCTTTTCCAAGTGGAATTATGGCTCAGCATTTGGTTAGCCTCATGATAGTTTGAGGAAGTGCTAATGTGCTGACTGGGATGGTTTCGTTCTGGTTCTGGGGAATCTGTTGATTTGCATGCTATTTCTGTAATGCAATAATAAAGGTAGTTGTAGGTTTCTGCTTTGGATGGAAATTGACTTTTTTTTTTTTTTTTTGGAAGATTTCAAGTTTGCATGTGCTCAATTCAGCAAATGTTTATTTAAAGCCTATCACAGAAACACAGAATTTTCAAGCTGGAAGGGGCTCACAAGGGCTATCTAGTCTATCCCATGTGTGAAGAAGGAATCTCTCTAGAACAAAGCTGTCAGCCAGCCCTTGCTTGAAGACCTCCAAAGAGAATGACTCACTACCTACCTTGGTAACCCATTACACTTTAGGACGGATCTTACAATTAGGTGATGCTCAGTGTCCAGCACTTAGCATGATCTGGAGATGTGAATAAGAAATGACCAGGCCATGTGGGTAGTTCAAGGAAGATGAACTCCATTTATTGATTCTCAGGACAAGGTTTTTATAGAGTAAGAGACAAAGGAAGAGGACTCAAGTATTCTTATCATTATCTTAGTCTGTTATATCCTGGAAGTAGCACAGAATAGATAATTTGATAAGGATTTGTTATCTAGGGGACTAAAGTCTTAGGGTAAGCCCTTTGATCTAGGCCTCTGGTACCTGCTAATGCAGACACAGCCATAAATGGATACAATTGAGAGCAGACTTCAAGGCTGAAGCGCAATCCTCAAAAGACATCACGTTTAGAGCTGGCCACCCAAAGATACCTGAGTGCTGAATCAAATACTTTGGCTCTGAACAACTAAAGTCTTGGGGCAGACAGAGCCTGTTGGTCTCAGAATTCAAACAACATCCTTATAAGTGTAACCTATAACAAAGAACTCAGGAGTTAATTTGATGAAAAGTCCCATCTCAAAGAGGTCTTTCATATTCGGGTCCACTGATATCAAGTCCTAGCTCAGGCACTACCAACATTAGGAAATTTCCCCTTCCATCTCACCTAACCTGGATTCTCTGAAACTTCCAATCACTGATCCAGGCTCTACCCTTTGAGACCAAACAGAACTCATCTCGTCCCTCTTCCATGTGATATCTTTCAAATATTTGAAACTAGTTAATTTTTCCTACTCTACCTTTTCGACTCTGTGCTCCTCCTCCCTCACATAAGCTTTGTCCAGAGCTATAACTAGGACAGAGTAACCGAGGCATTGCTCTAGGGTGCTGATACGTTTGTGTGTTGGGGGGTGGGGGGGATTTGTGGTAGTATCAACAGGGTGTTTCTTCCCAGGGCCTTTGTTTTATTTTAGTCTAGCAGCCTACATTCAGTTACCTAGCTGGTATCCATAAATCCTGTTGCCACTTCCCCTACCTCCCTTGGCTCACATTTCTCTGTAACTCCATGCAATGATATTGGCCTGACACTTTGGGGTCAGAATTTCCCCTCTCCTAGCTCAAGTGCAACTATTGTCTGACTTTTCTCTGAAACATTCAGTCCCTTTTCCCTTAATATTTTTGACTGGAGCAAAAGATTTCCTAGTTGTGACTCTGGGCTGGACTATTGTTTCCAAGGTACCATGGTAGGGGCCGTGGGTACAAGACCAAGAGGAGTTAGTTCTTGACCTCAAGGAGTTTACATTCCATTGGAAGCAGAAAAATAAGTGTGCAAATATTTAAATATGATTAAAAGCATTCTTTGATTCCGGCAATTTAGCATAAATGAGAGTAATCTGGAACCACAAAGTATATTAAAATTCAGGGGCAATTTAAACTTTGATTAAAAGAAACAATGGTAGAATTTTTTTTTTTTTAATTTCATGAAAAGTTCCTAGTCTTGGTTTATTTTGTTCAAGGCAATAAGCTTTAGGTAAGAGATTCTAGAAAGTAAGATTTCTCTCCCTGTCCCCCCACCACTACCCCAATCAGAATTTCAATGTGCCCTAACACCTGGGAGATGATAATGCCTTGTATTTACATAACCTCTATCTTGAGGAACTGAAAACACTTTGTATGCTTTATCTAATGAATCTTTAATTTCTCCCAAGGTAGGAAGAGGGGAGATATTATCATTACCATTTATAAATGAGGAAACTACTGCATAGATAGGTGGAGTAAATTACCCCAGCTTCACAAAATGAGTTACTGCAACAAATCACTAGTAAAGCTGAGATGGAACGTTGATATTTTGACTCTGAGCCTAATAGATCTTCTATCTTTGATTTCCAACCCAGGTTTGTACAACAGCTTTAGGTGCCTCTGTTATATCTCAGCAGGTGCCCCCCAATTTTCAAAGCAAAATATATTTGGGCTAATTTGGTATTTTTTTTAAAAAGAAGCCATTTTACAACTTAGAAGCAAGTGGGGAAGGATGGGATCATGAAACAAAGAAAATTCTAGAAATTTGAGCTATTCTACTTCAAATAGTGGCCAGTGTACCCCCTTAAAACACTGGTTATTAAATATAGTTCAGCGTCGTGGAAAGAGTGCCAGATTTGGAGTCAGAGGACTTGTATTCAAATCCTGCCTTGTGCCAGTATGACCTTGGGCAAGTCATTTAACAGAGTTTTAGTTTCCTCACCTATAAAATGAGGGAGTTGAACTAAAATGGTGCCTGAAGCCCCTTTCAGCCTTAGGTCTTTGATCCTATGATTCAATGCCCAAAATTCACCTTCCATCTTTGCTCCTTACTACCCATGTGACCTACATCACTTAGTCCCTGAATCTCATTTTCCTTCTAGGTCAAATGAAGAAGAATTTGACTTAGATAAGCCCCAAAGTGTCTTTTAACTGTAATGCTATATTCCTATGATCCCTTGTAAAATGACAAGACTCTTTCCATTCCAAAAGGTTAACTTGTCAAAACTATCAATTCCTCAGATAATTGGGGGAGTGGGGGAATCAAATAACTAGAGAGAAAATTGTCAGTCCTCCGGTGAAATATGACACAGTGCAAAGAATCCTGGATCTTAGTCAGAAGGCTTGGGTTCAAATTCTGGTTCTGCCATTTATTCCTTGTGTGACTGGGCAAATCACTTAACTTCTGGGTCTCAGTTTCCTCATCTGCAGAACGACAGGGAGGAGGGGAGAAGGCACCTAAAGTCCTTTCCAGCTATAAATTTCTAATCTTTATCTGAATATTTTATCTAGAAGTACTTATGCACACCCACAGCATTGCAATAGGTCTTTAATGAAGCACTGAAGAGTTCTAAAATGTGTTGAAAATCATCAAAGACAATTGAATCACATGATTTTAGACAGGAAGACTCCTGGAGTTGGATGGGACCTTAGAGAGCATCTACTCTTGAGTGCCCTAATTTAAGACCTGAGAAATAGACCCAGAAAAGTGAGGTAGTTCACCCAAGGTTACACAGCTAGTTAGTGTTAAGTATAGCTTTTTAAATTTTTTTTGCTTTTTGGAGGGGGAAGGCAGGGCAATTGGGGTTAAGTGACTTGCCCAAGGTCACACGGCTAGCAAGTGTTAAGTGTCTAAGGCTGGATTTGAACTCAGGTCCTCCTGACTCCAGGACTGGTGCTCCATTCACTGTGCCACCTACAATATTTATTGTATTTGAATTCTTTGAAAATTGGAAATCTGTGTGAGCTTAACAAGGAAACTCTATTAAACAGAAACCCCAGTCTCTAATAAAAGATTAATGCTTTGCTTATCTGACAGTTCAACTTCTAGTATCCTTCAGATTATAACTAGAACATATAAGTTAAAAGGCCTTTATAGTAAATGAAAAATAGTGAGGATGAGGAGGGGACATGTATGTGTATGTGCACACATGTGTAAGTGAACTCAAAGTCTTTTCACTGAGAAGTGACAAGCTTGGTACCATGGCACTCTTTGCCTCTTACTCCCTGTGTGTGAATAAGTGATCATTCACTTCTGTGGTTTTCTCATCTGTAAAGATCTCGACAGTCTCTTCCAGGTCTAAATCTATAATCCTAAGGAGAAGCTTCTAGTCCTTGTAGTATTGAGATAAGCTACTCACCCACTTTAGGGTGATTCCAAGTCATAGAGCAAAGGCTAAACTGGGTGTCCTATTTGTTTAGATTGGGACATGATGAATATATACATATATATATATATATATATGTCTATATATATATATAGTTAAAGCAACTGGGGTTAAGTAACTTGCTCAAGGTTACACGGCTAGTCATTATTTATGTGTGGGTGCTCATTTTCTGAGGTCAGTTTCGATCTCGGGTCATCCCAACTCCGAGGCTGGCACTCTTACTCACTGCGCCACCTAGCCGTCCCAATGATGAATATATTTTAATAAGATTTATATTAAGAATATAAATATACATTTGAAATAGATACATTTATATAAAATATTTTTAAAATAGTTGAAATAAGTTTTGGCCCCTAGGAATAAGATTCACATATAAGAAAACTTCTCATCTCCTGATATTAGTCATTTCTCCTTTCTCACTGTTATTTTCACCCTACATATTTTCTCTTTCTTCACAATCTATAGATTTACTGAAGTCTTCCTCATCCTTGGAAAACCCTGACTTAACTGTAATATCCCCTACATTGTCCTTATATTTATGCATTCATTGCCAAACTTGTAGAAAAAGTTATTGATATTGGGTCATCTCTATTTATTCACTGCAAATTCACTTCTCAATCCCCTATAATAGGACCCCACCACTCAACTAAAATCATACTCTCCAGGGTTACCAACAAACTCTTAAAGGCAAATATATGCTAACGTTTGGGATAAAGATGATGACTTTTTCTCAGTCCTCCTCTCTCCAGTATTCTCTCTTATCAGTCAGTTAACCATTTATTAAGAACCCATGATATGCCTGCCTTTAGGTGCTAAGTGCTACAGATACAAAGAAAGGCAAAAAGTTAGTATCTTGCTCTCAAGGAGTTCATAGTCTAATGAAGGAGACAGCATGCAAATAACTATATACCTACTATATATGGGGAAAAATGGGAATAATTAGCAGAGGGAAGACACTAGAATTAAGAGGAATCAGGAAAGTCTTTGTGTAGAAGATAAGATTTTAGCTGGCACTTGATGAAGGGAAACAGGAAAGCTAGGAGGCAGCAATGAGAAGGGAGAACATTCCAGGTGTGGGGGATAGTGAGTAAAAATGCCTGGAGTCAGGAGATGGGGTAAACAGCAAGGTGGCCAGTGTCACTAGATCTCAGAGTATGGGAGTGAGGTGTAAAGTATAAGAAGATTGGAAAGGTGTGTGTGTGTGTGTGTGTGTGTGTGCTTGTGAAAGTCTTTGTGGATTGAGGATTTTGTATCACATGCTAGAAATGACAGAAAGCTACTTGATTTTATTGTGTAGGGAGATGACATGGTCAGACCCACCCTTCTTTCCTTTCTCATATCTAGACCCTCATTTCTCCTCCTCTGGACTATTATAGCAGCCTCTAATTTGTTTCCCTTGTATCCCATCTTTTTCTTTTTCTATCCATCATTCACATAGCTGCCAAAATAACCTCCTAACACATTCCCATGCTCAAAAGTCTTCAGTAGATTGGTCCACATTGCCTTAGGGGTAGAATATGCTCTTACTCTGGCATTTAAAATGTTCCATAATCTGACTCCAGATTTACATGGATAAATCCCATATGATATAGTGGATATTCCTTTCATATACAGGATGGATTAGATGGCTCCTGAGGTCCTTACCAACATAAAATTGTGTGATTCTTTGATTCTGTAATACCTTTACAATCTTATTACATATTACCCCCCCATTATGTGTTTTATATTCCAGTTAAACCAGAATACTAAAACTGTTCTCTGAGCTCCCCCTTCCACCTGTAACCTGCCGCCATGCATTCACCTAAGCTGTCCCTCATATCAAGAATATGCTCCTTCCTCAGTCTAACTTCTCTTCCCCTTAAGGATCAGGTGTCACCCCTTTCAGGAAAGCATCCCTGTTAGTGTTTTTTTTTTCTCTCCTCAAATATTCCCAAAGCACTTAGCCTGCTCTTCCCCTTGCCCCCTTTACTATCCATTGTTGTCGTTTGTCCTTTGTTTTTGAGGAGGACCAATAGCATCCCAGGGTGATATCTTGATTTGTGCATGACTTGGATTTCAGTGAGGCAGATTTACACAAAGTCATCAGCCTCATTCTCTCTTCCAGAGTCATTGAAGTCCAGTGGCAAGATAAGAGTCAAGATGACTGGAGATGGCGTAGGCTACAGTGAATGACCTTCGTATCTTCCATGTCTCACCAAACTCTGAGGGTTCCACAGCACCTGCTTCAGCTGTTGCAACAATTTGTTCTCATCTACCCATTTTGCCAGGGGAAGTCTTCACATGTGTGGGTTGGACATCCCCCTAACTCACTGATGGGTCTGAGGTCCGTATTACCCTCAACCTGGTTTAGCCCATCTTCCAAGATGGTTTACCAGGGTGTGCTACTGCACATGTAACAGCTTGGAGCCATGGGTGAGAGTTGGGTACTAGGTAGACACTAATGTGGATGAGCAGCCCTGAAAAGGGCCCAGAAGCCCTCACACCAAAGGTGCTAGTCCTCCTTAAGCATCCACATACATCTATCTACTATGCTTATCTGTGTACCTGGTATGTCCCCCTAATATAATGTAATTTTGTTTTTCTGTTCATAGTGTCTTGCCTATATATAGTAGAAGGGGCTAAATAGATGTTTATCAATTGAATACAATGTTAAGTAAATGAAGGGTTACTTTTAGTAAAAGACTATCCCTTTGCATATCTCTAAGTGGTTTTATTACATAAGTTTGGTCTCATTTAACCATTTGCTGCGCTATGAAGTAGGTAAGGAATGCTATGTAACAGAAGGGAAGGGAGTGGCCCACTATCATTCAATTGGTTAATAGCTGAGTCAAGCAGATGATCCAGGACTCAGGATTTCTAGTTTTTCTGTGTTCTTTCCACTAGGATATACTGTCTCCAGAGATGCCAAATAAAAACCAGTTCAGTACTGACAAGTGGAAACAAGCTGAAATGGGCACAATGAATGGAAGGGCCTTTGAGTTATGAAGGAGAGAACTCTGTTAAGAGATTATAAACATATGTTAAGGGGGCTTTGTAGATAGAGTTTGTTATTGGAAGAGTGCTTATAGACTATTCTGGTCACATTACAAGAACCTCACTTCCTGTCACACCAGAATTCTGTCTGATCTAGGCTCTGGGGATTAAAATAAGAACTTGAACATCAAAAGACATACTCCTGAGACACTGGGAACTGCTTGAATACTAGCAGTGAAGGGATGGTTTGTTTCAGTAACTCAAACCACATCCCATGAGAAAGCAATTTACAGGCTGTAGTAAAAATGAAGATAAATATGAAAGCATTTGAGGTAATTTATATTATGTCAATAGAGAAGGGGGCTACTTTTTCTGTCTTCTGTTATAGGGAAATGAGTATTATTTGAAAATGCCTGCCAAAGCAAAAGTATAATGGGGACAGTGTGTAGTTTATATGTCACTTTTAGCCTGTTTTTTTTTTTTTTTCAAAACGGCACAATATACTTTTGATTAAGTGGAACACAACTAACCTTTGGCCTAAATTAACTAGATTTCATTCTTAATGATTAACTTTTAAGAGAATATGTCAGATCACACACACAATCCTATTTGGGATTTGGTAAAAACAAACACACAAACAAACATACTTGACTTTGAGGATATGTTTGAATATATCCATTTGTTTGTATATATACATTAATCTTCTACATCTTCTACCTAGACTGTATTCCATAGGAATTGACAACACCCTGCCTTGCACACAGTAGGTGCTTAGTAAATGTTTGCTATTCATTAGATTAGATTAGTGTCCTGCATTGATCAATCAATAAACACTTAGTAAATGCCTACTATGTGCCAGATCTGGATGATTTTACGTCATGAGACTAGTATTATCGATTTCAGTACACTATACTTACTAAGGCAGGAGCTAGAAAAATATATTTTAGTTGGATTGGAAAGAAAAAACTTTTGAAATAGTTCAGGAAGAAAGGGCCTAAAACATTTTACAGGTAGTAGGAAAGAAAAGTAGAGGAATGAGTGTGAGGGAAGTTGATGAAACAGAATTCTTAGGATTTAATGATTTGGGTGAGGGGGTGAGGGAGAAGTATGTGTCAAAAATGACATCATTCATGTTATGGGTGCTCATAACAAAAACCAGGGAAATTAAAAAGAAAAGCAGGTTGTTTTTTTTTTTTTTTTTTTTGAGGCAGGGAAGAAATGAGGATAGGGTAGAATAATAACAAATTTATACAGGACTTTAATTTAAGGTTTGTGAAACACTTTTCTTGTGATACATGATTAGTTAAACTTTGGACATGTGGAATCCATTCTATTCTCTGATGGAGAACAGCCTGTGAGTGGGGATATTACATTTTCACATTCCTAAGGAATGCTTAAGAAATGGATTCTCAGATGGCAAGTAACAGGAGAGGGGCTGGTACCCAAGGCTCACCCAGAATTACCAGTTTAATTAATGAAAAACACATATATTAATAAAATAGCTGCGTCTGACCTTGGACTAGGTGCTTTTGAAAGTGAATTAGACAAGCATGGCTCAATCATGAGATCAACAAGATGGAGTACTAGACATTTTCTCTGATTGCCTGACCTCTTAGACCTCTCTAAAACAGAAATTATCAGCCAAAGATCAAGCAAGTTCAGCTGTCTGCATGATTTAGGACACCTAGAATCCAAAAGAAGGTAAAAACCAAACCAAACCCCGTATAAACTTCTATACTGAGTTCACTAGGCACTCTTTCCGTACATACCACACTATGAATATTGAGGCTGCCCTTGGCCAATACAGGGATGTGACAAAAGGGCTCACAACCAAACCCTTGCCGCACACTGTCCTCCTTCCCTCCCTGCTTCCCTTCCTCTCTTCAGTGCCATGGAGATTCTGGTTCCAGGCTTCCGATCCAGGCAGCAGCTCTGACCTTGACAGTCAGTTGGCACTGTATGCCCTCACGGAAGCCTGCAGCCAGTGCCACTGTCATGGCAAGGCTTTAGAGGCAGAAGCTTGCTAGAAGGGCAATGGTCTGTGCTGCTAAAGATCTCTTCAGGAGAACCAGGACCAGAGGTAATGGTGCAAGATGCATGTCTAGCCTTGAAATAGAGCTTAACACTCCATCCTCCATTCTTCCAAAGCCTCAGAGACCCCAAACTACAGAAATCAACGCTGTAACACCAGTGTGGCAGCTCTCTCAACTCTGGTGTTGGGTTAGAGAATCGGATAACAGACAAAATGGAACAGGGCATTGAGACAGGTCACTGTGTGTGTGTGTGTATGTATCTGTGCAGCACTTCACCAGACCTGAGGGAAAAAGCTCAACATCCAACTGGGACCAATTCTGATTCCCTTCAAAAGTCAGTTGTGGCACAGACCTAGGCTGGTGAAACATGAATTGCTCAGCATGAGAACAGACTGAGATACTTTGAGTTCCAACCTCTAAGGAATCTACCATCAAAGGGGAGGGAGTCAAACAATGAACAATGGGGAGAAATAAGAAAAAAAAATTCCCTGAAATTATCTGAGATCTCAGAAGGAAGAAAACTCAAAGATCTTGAACCTAAACAGATAAATCAATAAAGAAAACATTAGTGGTAGAAAGAAATACAGCCTCCAGATCTAGTAAATTAGTTCAGGCATATATAAATAGCTGGTTTCAGAAAGAGAAAAGCCTATAGAAGAATGGTTAAGAAAAAGGAGATAAGAATTAATAATGGGTAGAAAGGAAGAAGACATTGCTATGGTAGTGGTGGTGGTGGAGGTGGGGTCCACTGATGAATGCTACTATGCATAAAAAGAGATGGTCTGTGAAGGAATATGGAGACTTTGTGCTGGGTGTGGCCTGGAGGATTTAGTACTCAAAAAGTCTACTTGTCCTACCTTGGGAAGGGATGAGTTAGTATTCTTGGGAGCAACTAACATCTAGGGGAATGGGAGAGCATGGATCCAGGGAAAAGATGTTGAAGTAAATTGGGGGAGGAGAATGATATCCAGGGAAGGGTATAGATCAGTGATTGGTTGCATAATCAGGGGTGTGGTGGAATGGGGCCCTGTGTGTCAATGTCCTCTCTGTCACCTGCAGGAATTGGCATTGTTCTAGCAGTGAGGCACAATGGAAAAGAGGAATCCCAGGGGCAAGTTCTAAAAGACAGTGGCAGAAACTGCCTAGAGAGGAGCACCTAGAATGGATACCTTGGAAATTCTGGTTTCATAAGGAATATATATATATATATATATATATATATATATATATATATATATATATATTCTCTCTCTCTCTCTCTCTCTCTCTCTCTCTCTCTCTCTCTCTCAAGATTGCATAATGAGGAAAGTGAAAGAACTTTTCTCTGGAAAGGGATGTAAAAAAAGAAATTTAAAAAACCTTAATAAACAACTATTTGACTGATACAAACACAAGAGACATTAAAAATTAGAGGAAAAATAAATAAATTGGAATTAAAATATCATAGAACTTATGAATAAAACTAAAAGTTGGTTCTTTGAAAAGAATAATAAAATTTATAAACCTGAAACTAATCTGATTAAGAAGAAGAAGGCACAAAATCAAAACAATAAAATAGCAAATAAGCAAGGTAAACTCACAACAAACCAGAAGAATAAAAAGAATAATCAGAACATATTGGCACAGTTATGTGTTAACACCTGAGAACACAGAAGAAATAGGATATTCTCAAGAATATAAAATATTTAAACTACCAGACCACATAGATATTTAAATAACTCAGTTTTATAAAAGGAAATAGGTCTAACTGTAAAGGAACTACCAAAGGGAAAAACAAACAAACTCCAGGTCTTGATGGAGTCACAGGATAATTCTATCAAATGTTTTAAAGAACAATTAGTACTCATATTTCATGAATTATTCTCAAAATATATCTCAAAAACTGAGAAAGAAAGCACCTTAACAGAATCCTTTTATGAAATATGGTTCTAACATACAAACCAGGGAAAGATAAGTCACAGAAAGAAAATGAAAACCATTACCAATAGTGAATATTTACTTAAAACTTTAAATACAGTATTGTCCAATAGACTGTAGCAATTTATCCAAAAACATCATTCATTATGACCAGAGGATATTTATACCAAAAACCACATGAGCATCTCAATAGTACAGGAGAAAACCTTTGACAAAATACAACACTCTTTTATGCTAACAGCCTTACAAGATATTGGCACAGAGGGATCTTTTTAAAACATCAGAAATAGTTTAACAGAACTGAGTATTTGAGAGAGAATTAGGAACAATAGAACTCAATAAAACAGTGTTTAATAAAATGCAAAACATAAATTACCTGACATAAAACTCTTCATTTGATAAAAGTGCTGGGAAACTGAAAAGCAGTCAGGCAGAAATTAGGCTTAGGCCAGAACTTTATACCATTTCTGTTAATATATTCTAAACAGATAAATGATCTTAATATTAATGATCAGAACTTTAGAAAAATTAGAAGAGAAGCAGATTGAATACCTCCCTCAGTTATGGGTCAGATATGAATTCTTTTTTTTTCACTTTTTTTGGAGGGCAATTGGGGTTAAGTAACTTGCCCAAGGTCACAAGGCTAAGGTTTTTGTTTGTGTGTGTTAAGTGTCTGAGGCCAGATCCAAACTCAGGTCCTTCTGACTCCAGGGCCAACGGTCTACTCACTGCGCCACCCAGCCGCCCCCAGATATGAATTCTTAATGAAACAAGAGGTAAAATAGATAACACTGGTTACTTGAAACTGAAAAGTTGATGCACAAGAAAAATTAATGTATATAGGATAAGAAGAGAAGTAGGTGAATGAGAAAAAATATTTTTTGCTAAATGCAAGATAAATAAACTACACACACACACACACACACACACGCGCGCGCACACGCACACACTAATCGCTTTCCCTAAATGATAATTTGATAATGATATGAACAAACAATTCTCAAAAGAATTGCAAAGTTTTCACAATCATATGAAAGATTTTTTCAAAGCACTAATAAAAACAGAAACACAAAACAACCCTGAGATTTCCCCTACAAATGGACAAAGATGACAAAAAATGACAATACTTAATGTTGAAGGAGTTGTGAAATAATAAGCACACTGATACGTTGTTGGTGGACTGTGAAATAACACAACCATTTTGGAAAGCAATTGGAATTATGCAAATAGATTTTTTGAGATGTCCATACTCTGAACTAGAGACTCCATTACTGGGCTTATGTTCCAAGGGAGTTATCAATAAGAAATCCTCATATATGCCAAAAATTTTTAGCAGTACTTTTTGTGATAGCAAAGACTTGAAAACAAAGTAGATGCCCATTGATTGGGTTGTAATACATGAATATAATGGATGATTACTGAGCTATAAGAAATGAAGTATGTGATGAATTCAGAGAAGAGTGGAAAGATCTACCTGAACCAATGCAGAGTGAAGTAAGCACAGTCAAGTAAACAATATACACAATCGCTACGACAATGCAAATGAAAGTACTACCCCCCACAAAAGTAAATGTAACAAATTATAAAGATTAAACACACTTAAATGAAGAACTATGAGAAGATCTCCCTAACTTACCCCCTTGTGGACATGTGATGGCCACAGGTGTTACACATTGCATATCTTTTTGGAATTTTTCAATGTATTAATCAGTTGTGTTGACTTTTTTCCTCCTTAAAAAATATAATTTGTTGTGTGGGATAACTTTCTGGGGAGGGATAGAAGAATAATGAATACATAAGAATATATATAATGATGTAAGAAACAGAAGATCATTAAAAATTTATTTTAAAAGAAAGAAAAAATTAGACAAACATGGATCAGATGGATTTTGACTTTATCCTTGAGCATATCATTTTTAGGGCATCCAGTGTCGTATAGCATCTAAGGCACTGAAACCAAGGACTTGGTTTCAATAATTCTATTAAGCCCTATTACCCATATTCTTCATCTGCAAAGTGAGAAGGTTTGAGTAGAAGGCATCCAAGATCTCTTTTAGATTCTTCCCTTGATTAGGTAGGCAATAGATTGTTTTTTGTTTTTTTTTTAGCAGTGTAATGACATTATCAGAGTATGTATATAAAGCCTATTTTTTGGAACTTCTAGATCTCCCTCTCCATTTATTGCGTCCTCAGAGTTATTGTGACAGATTTTCTTACATTAATTATATTTATAAGATTTCTACCCATGATTAAGTTCTCTGATGCTGAAAGTATGAGCTTTGCCTCAATGCCAAACTCTATTTCAGTTGGTTAGAATGTGTAAAATAGTCTTAGAGGAAGACTGGAAATGGACCTTTTAATATCAATTCTCAGTCTTCATTGCTAACTGAGGGTCTATTAGAAAGGCAAATCCTATCAGAAGGTAATTAAAACCAGCCTGATGAAGAAAGTTAAACCAGGAGAAAGGCAGCAGGGGCAAAGTGGCAAAAAAACACTCTCAACTGAACCTACCATTGATATTCCCCAGGAAGTATTGCATTAGCCTGATGTCTTCTACACTGGCCTGATCCTCAGTGAGTCATTAGATACATTCTTTGTAGCACATAAGCTACTGGCACCATTTTGCTTCTAGAGGTTCATCCTCCCATAGCCATGATATAGACATAGCTCTGGAACTTCTACTGTGAGCAGTGATTGACAATAGAAAGAAATCTAATTTCAAGATCACAATCTATATTAATGGTGTGGACAAGTCATTTCACCTACTTAGGCCTTAATCCCTTCATTTGTAAAATGAGGGTTTTAAGCTAAATAATCTCTAAATTCCACTCTGCAATTGTCTCTTCTAGTTTATAGTATTTTATGATTCTATGTTTGGATTCAGCTCATGAATGAATGAATGAATAAGGGAAGGGGGGAATAAGCATTAGTTAAGGGCCTAAGGAAATGGCAAACCACTCCAATATCGTTTCCAAGAAAACCCCATGGACAGTAGGGTCCAGGGAACTGAATGACTCAACAACGAAAACAAAGAGATGACCAGTGTGGGGGTGGCAAGGGCACTATAGGGGAGTAAACCAACATACCACATTCAGAACAATGACAGACTAAGTTTGATCATGTTTTCTGATTGCAGAAGTGGAAAGGAAGGGAAAGGAAACAAATTTATTGGTGAGGCTTTGGAAGAGATAGCCAGAGAGAAAGAAGTGAAGGAAAGCATGAATGGGGCTTTTCAAAACTGGTCATCTTGGAGAGGCAGTGAACAGTGTGGACTATGGGCACCACAGTGTCCTCTGGTCTTTCAGAGCCTTCTCCCAGGTTGTTTGAAGAAGAAATCCTCTGTCGAAATCAGCAATTGCCCGACTTCCTCACTGCAGGCAATCAGTAAGTGAAGAAACATTTTAAAACTCCTATGTTACTGTGTTAGGTGTTGGGTACACAAATGAAATAGTCCTCACCCTCAAGAATTTTATATTCTATTGAGGAAATAATATGTACATATATACTTATATGTAAGATAATTTTTTTAAAGGAGGAGGGTAGTGGGGTGAGTAGGGCCCTAGCTGCTGGAAAGAACCAGGAAAGGCTTTGCTTAGAAGGTGATAAGGGGGAGCTCGGTGGTACAATGGATAGAGCATCAGCCCTGGAGTCAGGAGGACCTGAGTTCAAATTTGACCTCAGATATTTAGTTGTGTGACCCTGGACAAGTAACTTAAACCTTATTGCCTCTAAAGAAGAAGGAGGTAAGGGAGCTGAATTTTGAAGAAAACAAGAGATTCTAATGAGTGGAGGTAAGGAGGGATTGCATGTCAGGGAGGGAGAAAAGACTGAGCAAAAGGATGGAAGTGAGAGATAAGAGAGGGGTATGTGAGGAACTATAAGAAGGTCAAGGAATGTGTGTGTTTGTATGTGGGGAGATTGAGTGAGTAGCAGCCAAGGGGTCTTGGAAGAGAGATTTTGGAAGCAAAACCTGGGTTGCAAAAGCACGTGACCGGGAGTCAGAAGCCCTTGGTTTGGGTCTTTGATCTTCTGCTAACTCAGGCAAGTGACTTGACCTTTCTGAACCTCAGACTGTTCCTCTGTAAAATATTTGGACAAGAGGGTTTCTAAGGTCTTTTCAAGTGTTTAAACCTGTGAGCATAAGGAGATACAGAGCTAGGACTGACAAAAGCAGGGGCTTGCCTCAGAGGGCAAGTGGATAATGCCTTCCTTCTCTGATAGTTAACCTCAGGTAATAAATATACTTATTGACAATGTTGCCTGTCTTTTTGCCTTCCAAGCTTTTGGAGTTATCAGAGACCTCAGACACATATCAGAGCAGTTTTCCTTATAATCTTTGCCTAGTGAATTTTGGGGGGCAGCTAGGTGGTGCAGCAGATAGCATGCTGGGCCTGAATTAAGGAAGACTCCTCTTCCTTAGTTCAAAAGGGATCTCAGAGATTTGCTAACTGTGTTACCCTAGGCAAGTCACTTACCCCGACTGGCCTCAGTTTCCTCATGTGTAAAATGATCTGGAGAAGGAAATGGCAAACGATTCCAGTGTCTCTCCCAAGAAATTCCCCTAAAAGGTCACAAAGAATCAGACATGACTCCTAAAAAGCAACAACAACAAAGTGACTTTATAACCATCCATCATCTTGAGAAAACTCAGGACTTGACACCCTTATTGAGGTGTGCTGGAGCCAAATCTCACCTGGCACATAAGAGCAGATGGCTAAACTTTCAGTGTGAGCATTTGCATCTCCGAAATCAACAAACTACAAATCAGGGCTTGATTTATTCTTTTTGTTGGTTGTCTAGACTTACAAAGTGATGGGGAAAATGTTGATAATGAAGGTTCAGCTTTATAATGTGTCCTTTTTGTAGCAATTGTTTTACATTTACCAGCACAGTGCTGTCTCTATTCTTTTGACATTATTCATATCATTTATTGCCTAGCACTATGACCTTTTTAGGGATGACAGCATCTCAAAGTTGAAAGGGTCCTCAGCAGGAATCTAACCCAACCTACATCTAAACAAGAACTTTCTCTATATCATACCTGCAAATGAGCATCCAGACTTTTCTCGATGGCCTCTGGTAAAGGCACAACTCACTATTTCTGAGGCAATCCATTCTACTTGTTGCTAGTTTTGTCTTTTCAGTTGTGTCTGATTCTCCATGATCCCATTTGGGATTTTCTTGGCAAAGATACTGGAGTAGTTTACCATTTTCTTTTCCAGATTTTCCATATGAGGAAGTTGAAGCAAACAGGGTTAAGTGACTTGCCTAGGGTCACACAACTAGTAAGTGTCTGAGGCCAGATTTGAATTCAGGAAGATGTCTCCCTAATTACAACTTTTTTTTTTTCCTTTTTTGGGGGGAGGGGCAATTGGGGTTAAGTGACCCAAGGTCCCACGGCTAGTTTTTGTGTTAAGTTTTGAAGCCAAATTTGAACTCAGGTCCTCCTGACTCCAGGGCTGGTGCTCTATTCACTGTGCCACCTAGCTGCCCCCATTCCAACTTTTAGATGGTGTTAATTGTTAGATTTTTTTCTGACAATAAATTCAAATTGGTCTCTTTGAAATTTCTTTTTTTGTTGTTTTATTGTTTTATATATTTTTTTCTATTAACTTCTGGTTTACATAATTCATTTCCACCAAATTTTGAGTTATAAATTTTCCCCCATTTTTTCCCTACCTACCACCCCAGAATAGCAGTCCCACTAGATATCCCCTCTTCCAATCTGCTCTCTCCCATATCTTCTCCCATACCCCCTTCGACTTTGCCATTAGGGCAAGATGAATCTCTGAGCCCCAATGCCTGGACATCTTATGAAACATTAAATTTTAAAACTTCAATTTTCAGATCCATTCCCTTCCTCCCTTGTCACCCACTCCCTCTGAGAAGATAAGCAATTCAGTATGTGTTGTACATGTATAGCTATGCAAAACATTACCAGAGTAGATATATTGTAAAAGACTGCTTATATTTCCCTCCCACCCATCTCACCTCCCACCTGGTCCATTCCCTACTTTGATCCTGTCCCTCTTTGATAGTGGGTACTTCCAACCTCACCTCCCCACAGAATGCCCTCCCTTCCATCCTCCCCCCTCTCATCCCCCTTTCCTCTACTCAACTGCAGGGTGAGATATCCCATTTAGTATGTATGTGATTCTCTCCTTGAGCCAACTTCAATGAGAATATGGTTTTGCCGTTTTGGCTTCCTGTTCTTCCCCTCCCCTGCAACTACTTCCCCTTGCCTCTTCTACATGAGATAGTTTACCCTACCTTGTCTCTCCCCATCTCCTCTTGCCACTTTCCTCTCTCACCTCTTGACTTCACCCCTTAAGAATCATCCCTTCCCATAAAATTCAACCTGTGCCCTCTATCCATGTATAACTGTAAACATATGCCCATATACCCTTCTTCAGTTATTTTCATAATGAGAAAGGTTTCATCAGACACCGTTATTGTTTTACCATGTAGGAATGTAAATAGTTCAACTTTGATAAGTTCCTTTTGATTGCTTTTCCTTGATTACCTTCTCAAGCATCTTTTGCTTCTTGTGTATGAATGTCAAATTTTCTATTCAACTCTGGTTTTTTCCTCAAGAATACTTGAAAGTCCTCTATCCCACTGAATGACCATATTTTCCCCTGAAACAAGACACTAAGTTTTGCTGGGTAGGTGACTCTTGGCTTCAATCCCGGTTTTTTTTGCCCCCTGGAATATCATATTCCATGCCCTTTGATCCCTCAGTGTAGAAGCTGCCAGGTCCTGGGCTATTCTGATTGAGTTTCCACAATATTGAAATTGTTTATTCCTGGCTGCTTGTAGTATTTTCTCCTTGATCTGGGAATTCTGGAGCCTGGCTATAATATTCCTAGGAGTTTTCTTTTTGGGATCCTTTTCAGGAGGCGATCAGTGAATTCTTTCAACCTCTATCTCCCCCTCTGGGTCTAACACATTAGGGCAATTTTCCTTGAGAATTTCTTGAAGGATGATTTCTAGGTTCTTTCTTTGAGCATGACTTTCATGTAGTCCAATAATTTTTAAATTATCTTTCCTGGATCTATTTTCCAGGTCAGTGATTTTTCCCATGAGATATTTCACATTGCCTTCTATTCTTTCATTTGTTTGGATTTATTTAACAGCATCTTGATTTCTCATAAAGTCACTAGCTTCCATTTGCTCCAGTCTAACTCTGAGGGAATGAATCTCCTCAGTGAGCTTCTGAGATTCTTTTTCCATCGGGCAAATTCGGCTTTTCAAGGCATTCTTCTCTTCATTGCCTTTCTGAGCCTCTTTTTCCATTTGAGTTAGTCTATTTTTTAAGGTGTTATTTTCCTCAGTCAGACTATTGACTGTCATTTCATACTTTTCTTGCATCTTTCTCATTTCTCTTCCCAATTTTCCCCCACTTCTCTTATCTGCTTCTTAAGGTCCTCTATGGCCTGTAGCCAGCTTGTATTTTCATTTGGGGCTTTTGGTGCAGGAGTTCTGACCTCACAGTCCTCCTCCTGTGCCATGCTTTGATCCTCTTTGCCCCTAAAATAGGAGTCCAATGTTGAACTTTTCTGTTTATTTTGTTTCTTTTGCCTAGGCATATTGCCACTTAATTACTTGATTTTGGGGCTTGTTGCCACAGTAGGACTCTGCCACCAGACAGGAGAGCTTCTGTCCCAAACATGGGGTCTTCACAACTTCCAGAGGTTGGGTGGCCTCTGTAGAGCCTCCACCCACTCTGGCAAATTGGATACCCACCCCAAACTTCCCCCCCCCAGACCACAATCCAGATCCAGGCAGTTTAAAGCAAGAGTGATTAACCCCCAGACTGCTGGATCTCCCTACAGTTCACAGACCAGGAACTAGAGCCGCCACTGACAATGCAAAATGGCTTCTGTGCCATGTTTCTTTAGCAGCTTTTCGCCCCCAGGGGAGGAAGCCGACGTGTTCCCCAAATACTGGTCCCAAAGTCCATAGGGCACTAACCTCTCACTTTATCCTAGGCATATCTGTGCTGATAATTCTGGAATTGCCACAGCTGCTGGTGTTCTGGGGTCTCTCCAGCCTGCTGCTGGCCCAGCCGCCCTAGGGCTAAAACCGGCTCAAGCGGGCCTGGGCACAGCTCCCAGAGCACTGCACTTGCGCTCCCTGCAGAGCTGCTGGGTTCTCCTCAGCAGGAGGTTAGTTTCTCTGTGAAGTTCTGTGGGTGCTGGGGCTCCAGAAGTTGTTCAGATTCCCCTTTCACATTGTTTGGAGGTGGTGTGGGGCAGAGCACCTTAAAAGTGCTGTTTCTACTATGCCATCTTGGCTCCACCCCGCCCCCCTTTGAAATTTCTATTGTTCCTAGTTCTGTCCTCTGTGTCCAAGCAGAACAAGTTTAATTCCTCTTCAACATGAAGACGTGTACTTCCCATAATTTGCAATTACATGTAAATAGTTATCCTGCCCCACCTATAAGGTCTCTTTTGCAAGTTTATCCATGTACAGTTCTTTCAACTGATCATCATATGGTATGATCTTGGCCCCTTCACTGTCCTGTTAGACCTTCTCTCAATGTGCTACATAGAACTTCCAAGTCCTTCCTAAAATAAAGCATTCAGAACTGATTGTTGTTGTTCTGGAAGAGGACCAATGCCATCATGAGGGTGATATCTTAAAAGACTTGCTCATGAATTGGATTTAAGTGAGGCTTAGTTGTGCAAAGTCATCAGCCTCACTCTCTCCTCCAGGGTCATTAGAGTCCAGTGGCAAGAGACAAAGGTTAAGATGACTGGCAGTGGTCCAGGGTGCAGTGGGAGACCTTGACCTTTCTAAATTAAGGTTTTCCCCAGTGTTTCAGTTTGTCTGAGGCTACATGACTAAGGGCTAGGTAAGAATTGAGGCAAAAGTAGGATCAACTTATCATCCCAAAGATTATCAATTCGGGAGGGGAATGCCTCAAGAGGTTTTGGCCAGAACAGAAAACAATTGTTTTTTACACTCACTCTAAGTTATTGAAACCTAAATAATGAGTCACTGTGTCCTGAGGTTATGATTAGTCATTTGCTGAAAGTCAGAATGATTTGAGTTTAAATGCAGTCAAGTAGCTCCATTTAAAACACATTGGACTCTTTAAAAGTCAGTTTTTCAGAGCTATATTTCAAGAAATCAAAAATGAAAACTACACAGGAGAAAAGTAAATTACCCAAGCTTTTTGGGAAGAAAAATGAAGAAAGAAAAGAAGGAGAAAGAGAAGAAGGGAAAGGAGAAGGAGAAGGAAGAGAAGAAGAAGAAGAAGAAGAAGAAGAAGAAGAAGAAGAAGAAGAAGAAGAAGAAGAAGAAGAAGAAGAAGAAGAAGAAAAAGAAGAAGGAGGAGGAGGAGGAGGAGGAGAGGAAGAGGAGGAAGAGGAGGATAAAAAGAAGAAAAAGAAAAAGAAGAGGAGAAGAAGGAGGAGAATAAGAAAAAGGAGGAGGAGAAATAGTAGCATCTCCCAACTTCCATTAGAATTGGCAGGTTGGGTCCCCAGAGGGTAGCTACTAGTACTCTCAGATAACATGGTAAAGGCAGTTGATACAAAACCTTCTCCTAAGAACCTGGTTTACTTCTTCCCACAAATGTGCACCATATCCTTGAGAGGAATAGGCTTAAACTTGGACCATCATAGTAGTGAGGCGCATGTGTAAGAAATACGTATGACAAGGTTTAATTCATACCACCTGCTATAGAAACCCTTCTCTCTGTGTAGAGAACTCATGTGGACCCCCTGTTATTATTGTTGGTCCTTCATTCTCAAAGAGGACTGACGATATCATGAGTATGATATATTGACTTGCATGTGAACTGAAATTGAGTGAGGCAGAAAAGTGATTACAAAACTCCAGATGGGGTCTGATCAGGGCAAAGTACAGCGAGACTATCACCAACCTAGCATTCAATATAGTTCCTCTTAATGCACTCTAAGATTTCATTTTCTTTTTTGGTAGCCTTATCACATAGTTGATTCTGATGAGCTTACATTATACAAAACTTCCCAGAACTTGTTCAAACAAACTACTCTCTAATTAGAAAACCTTCATTTTGTACTTACGAAGTTGGTTCTTTTGAACGTGCATTAGACTTTATATTTATTTCTCTTAAATTTTATCTTGTCAGATTTAACCCTGCTTTCTTTCCACTCAAGATATTTTGCCTTCTTAACTCTGCCATCCAACATGGTAGTTAACCTTCCAAATCTGTGTCACTGGCAAATTTAAAAAGCAATCACCTCTTCCTATATCCAAGAATTGATAGAAATGTGAGGCAGTACAAGGCCAAGGGCTGATACATGGGTCACTCTACTAGAGATCTCTTTCCTAATTAACATAAAAAAATTAATGATTACTTTTTGGTTTTAGACATTTAATCATTTCTAAATCTACTTGACTATACTCTAGTCCAGTTTATCATACTTTTCCATCTTCTTTATAAGAACAACGTAAGTGACTTTGTCCAAGACTTTAATACCTATTTTATTGATGTACGTTATTTCTTCTAATAGTAATGGACTACACATCTTTTGCATCTCTTGTCCAAATCCTTTACTGCGGGGGTCAACCAGATGTGGTCATATTTATGAAGCACTTAGCACAGTTCCTGGCACAGAGTGGGTACTATTCAAATGTAATAAGTAGCAGAGCTGGGTTTTGAATCGATGTCCTCTAACTCCAAATCCCAGAGTTCTTTGCATTGTACCACCCTATTCTCATTACATGTCAGACCTGCCTCCTATTAAAGCCATTCAACTCTGTTGAAATCCTTTGGGACTTCTGCATAGGTATTACTATGGGCTATTTAATGTTGTTGTCTTCCTGTTTTATGCCTTACTTGATATTAAGTGAAGTTGTCTTTGGTGTTTCACCTTTCGAGGAATTAGTGGTTCTTGAATTCATTCACTCATTCAAATGTCAAATGCCATATTGGAACCTATAAGGAACATTTTGCTCTACTGAATCAAATGATTTTTTAAAATAAACAAATGATTAACACAATGGGATCTTGTTTACTTTGTACTTTGAAGTGCTGGACCATTGCCAGTTGTCTTGACTTAGGTCTTCTCACTGTACTCAGGTGAGTCTGGAGGAAAGAGTGAGGCTGATGACTTTGTCCAGCTCTGCCTCACTTAAATCCAATTCAAGATCATGTCAAGATGTCACCCTGGTGATGTCATTGGTTCTCTTTGAGAATGAAGGACAAAGGACAACAACCCTGAAGCTGACTGTGCGCCTAAAAAGATGTGGTCTGCTATAGAATATTGTTGCAAAAACCTTGCTTTTGTTCACTTGTACACTTCTCATATTTTCCTTAAGGTTGCTCTCAATATGTGTATAAATTATTCTCAGAAAAAAAATTGTAAAGATGAGAAAGTAAGGATGGGATTAGTGTTTATTGCTTTCTTTCCCAGTTTTGGTGTTTGTATACCCAATGGTCTGTCAGAGTACCTTGCAAACAGTAGGCTTTTAGTAAATGTTGGCAGAACTATTGAATTGAATTTCACAAGATAGGGCTTCTGAGCAGGTAATAAAAGGGTTAAAAGAAGCTGCTGAGCAGACTGCTTCTGGGCCTACAGAGGCCAGGGGCAGAGTTATAGAGGTGAGAGTTCAGTCACAGAGTTTTATGTCCCTACTCCTTTCCCTCCTTCCCCTACACCCCACACCTTCTTTTATCCTCAGTTTCCACTGCAAGCAAATCCTATGGTGAGGAGAAATGTAGAGTTGTTGACTGGTTTTATGTATGGATTGATAGAGTTTATGACTGGGTTGATAATCTCAGTTATCAATCAACTTTCTCTGAGGGGATGGGGGGATAGGGAGGAGAGAAAAGGATGAAACTCCTAAACTCCAGAGGTTAGAATGAAAGCAGTTTCTACAGCTGCCAGTCATTCTGAGTGGCCATTTGTATCCTACTTTTTCTTTAAGTCCCAGGTCTCATGGCAGGTCTTCCAAATTGTATTTATTGATCCATTATAGTTAAAAGTGATCGCTCCTGTATTTAATATTAGTTTTTTAACCCTTCTTATGAATTTGTTATACCTAATTTGTATTAGAGTTACTAGTGCATGTGTCTTCTCCCTTTTACTGGACTGTAAGGTCCCTGAGGGTAAGGAGTGAGTGCCTTTTAGTCATTTTAGTTATCTCTCCCCAGCACTGCATAGTATAAGTTGCTGACACACACATTGGTGCATAGTATAAGTTGTTCATAAATGTTTGTTGTATGAATGAATGATTCTGTGTATGAGGGGCTGAGAGCCTGGGGCTGCCTTTACTTTATTTGGGCATTGCCTAAAGATCATGACGTCTTCAGATGCTTTTGGAACAATCCAGCCACTTCTGTTAGTCACAGGGCCTTAATCATGTACACATTCATCTCCACCCCCTTCCCCTCCCCCCTCCCCTTCCTGCCCTCCACTTTCCATCCTTTGTACTCCATCAGGAAATGGCCTTTTTTGTTCAGGTATAAGATCTGTAGGAAGCATGTTCTGCCTACTTGATGATTCATTCCTTTTCATTTGCCATTTTTAAATGCTAGATTTTTTTAGGACTTCAATGAATTGGCATACTTGGCAAGGAAAAGGATTGTAAGATCCGACTCAGAAGCATAACAACTTTGGGCATCAATCTCCCTCATTCTTTTGGGAGATGGTGCCACAATTTTCAACAGTTACAGGAATATACATGATGGAATTCTGTGAGATAGAACGCTCTTCAGTGAAATACTCATCCATTCACTTTTCTTTGTTCTCTTCTGTGGGGGAATTGTGGGAAGAGTGATGCTAAACAAAAATCCGTGTTACTTTAGCTATGAATTTAGTTTGATTTGCATCTCAATGGGGGTGTTTATTCTTTTTGTTATTTTCCATAAAATCAAAAGAGATTTTTTTTTCAAGCGAGCACACTTGAATCTTCTCTCCACCCCTCTGGTCATGATAAGCCAGAAGCATTCCTTGCCAGAGATGGAAAGCCTATTACTCCCCTGCCAGATGATCACATCTTTTAGAAGTTCCACTCCTTTACCATGTGTGGAAACTTGGAGATTGAAAACAGATAGGCTTACCTGATTTAGACCTGAGACTATGTGCAGGCAAAGAGGGGAAGCAGCAGATGTAGCAGCACAAAGATGAGGGTTTCAGTTCATTGCCTTACTAGCTTTGTGACTTGAAACAACTTATTTAACTTTGCTGAGCCTCAGTGGTACCACCTGCAAAATGGAGCTGATAAAACTTGCATTGCCTACCTCAGAGAATTGTTTGAGGATCAAATGAGATTATTGGTTGATAGATTTTAAACTGGAAGGAAACTGACAAGTTATCTAATCCAACCTTTCAATTTTGCAAATGGGAAAATGAGACTCAGATAGTTCATAGTCACACAGGTCGTAAGTGACAAGAATTGGGACATGAACCCAAGTCCTCTGACTCCAAATTCTGGGCTCATCCCACTGTACCAATCTTCCTTTCTGTGGGTAGATGTAAGGCAGCTAGTAGCTCAGAGGATAGAGCACTGGGCCTAGAGTCAGTAAAACCTGAGTTCAAAACCAACCTCAGACATTCCCTAGATGTGTGACCCTGGGCAAGTCACTTAACCTCTGATTGTCTGACAAAATGATCTGCTGGATTCACTGGAGAAGGAAATGACAAACTGCACCAGTATCTTTGCCAAGAAAACCACATGGACAGTTGGACCATGTGGTAACGAGTCAGACATGACTGATCAACTAACATAGATTATGTATATGTGTGTATGCATATACACATTCACAAGCATACATATGGGGGAGTCTTCCCCTGCCCCAATTAACTCAGTTGATGCCACAAGATACAACCATAGATGATAAAATATTAATATGTTAATCATGAGTTAATACCAAGATTCCCTTTACAAAGTATGAACAACTCTTTCTGATGAGGAAGAGAATGATGTGAATGAGCAAGAATGGACTATGTTTGTTGACTAGGACTTTAATAGCAAAGACCTGAAAATAACAATTTGGGTGAGTTGAAGTGTTCCCTACCCACTGCCTACCATTGTACCTTCTTTTTCCATGATGCTACATATATTTGTTGGAGATAGCACCCACATTTGTGGAGGGAGTATTTTATAACTTGTTCTTAATATAGCATCTTAGTATAACACCTTTGCTATGAGATAATCATATCTACCAGATGACTGACAATGGGAAGCCCACCAGTGGGGGCACACGAGCTATAATATTAAAAATGAGTACCCACAGATTACCTGCCCTTGAGCTTGAGAATACTAATTTCTTTTCCTTCCTTGACCTAATGAGCAAAACTGAGGGTGTGAGTGGGGAGAGGTAGCACTTTATAAATCTGAATGTTGATTGCCATATGAATATTGGCTGTTATTACTTCAAGGATAGACTGCCAAAATAATCTAACAACAAAACAAAACAAAACAAAAAATAGATCCTTTCAGTTAAGTCTCTCAAAGACACTCCTTTTTGCCTGTCAGATAAAAAAAAATCAATCTTATGTCCCTAACTGGGGAGCTGAAATTCATAGGAGCATAGGATCTTTGAGCTTGAAGGGATCTTGGAAATCTTCTAGTTTTCATCCCTAATAATGCAACTAAGGAAAATTTTACTAAGGTTAAATGATTTGACCAAGTGATGAAAATGATAATGTAGTCCTTTCCAAAGCCAGTGAACTTTTTACTGTTCCATCATGCCAAATGGGGTTATTTTTGTTTGTTTTTTTTAGAAAAGAATTCCAATATCATATATATTAAGATTTTGGTTATTCAATTGGGTCAACTAGAACCAAACAACTCCTTTCAACTTCCTGTTTCCAATCATCTTGAATGTTGTGATATTTCCATGAAATTGTAGAGATTGGAATTGACCTGGGACTTAGTTCTTTTAATCCAGAAATGACATGTGTCTATTTCTGTATTATTTATTGTTTTATCATTATTATTTCAAAGTTATGTGTGAGGCTGAGTTACTTTACACAATAATTATTTTAACTCTGTGGGACTGGGAGAATGATTGCAAGCAATGTTATTAAAAATTCACGGAGGTCAAATGATTAGCTCAAGGATACATTAACCACCATGCTTAGGTTAAAGCCAGGGCTAGAATTTGTGGCCAAGAATTCACAAAAGATCGAGCTGTGACTAGCAATTTTTTTTAGTTCTTGGGGCGAGTTTCACCAAGAAAAAAAAAGGATTAGGACAGGTAGCATGAAAAACACTCTTCAATTGACTTTTTAAGACAAATTCAAAGGTTTATCAGGAGATATAGATAGAAACAATGGAAATACAATGAAGTTTTTCTGAGATTGAGGGTAAAAGAACTCACCTGGAATTCCACTTCTAAAGGGAGGAAGTATGCCATCTAGTAGCTTCATATTTTAAATAATTATTTTTTTCCCAACAAGGTGTTAAATTCAATTGTTTATAGCTGTTCAATAAATGTAAGGGTACTGTCAGCACCCTCTGACTTTCCACACTTTGTGGCAAAGTCTTGGTCATCCCATCCTAGTTACAACTCTGAAAAGAGATAATGTATGTAAATTGCTTTGCAAACTTTAAAGTTCTGAGAGAAATTATTATTTCTCTCTTGTATTAATAACTAATTATTGGATCAGGACAAAGAATCCCCCCACCCCCTTTTTACTTCCTCATCCAGAAATCAATCAATGTGGGAAATCTTAGGCAAAGACTTACCCAGGCTAAGATCTAATCAGACAGTAAAAAAAAAATTCTAAGTTTGGGCTAGTAGGAGGATTTCTGTTTATTGTGTTTACTCAGACAGGTCTGGGAAAATGAGAATTTTCTCTTTTGTCAGACAGATGATATGGAAATTTATAAATCCATTTGACCAAGATTTGGGTGATCCAAGTAAGATACCCTAAGACCCTCATTGTAATATAGCCCATCTCCCCTTACAATATTCATGCTCTCATTATTTACTAACTAATCAAAGTTGATTACTACCCTTAGGATCACCTGCTCTTCCAAGAACATATAAACTGTGAGCCTACCTCCATGAGAGGTCTCTGACATTCAAGAGTAACACTCACCTCTTTTTATTAATAAAATGATTAAATTAACCAGAAATTATCTCTCTCAAACTTTTTAAATGTCACAGTTCTATGTAACTATGAGTCGTCATTGTCATCATCATCATCATCATTATGTCTTTTTTGTAATTATTTTTGATAAGAGTTCAGATAAAAATTATCTAAGAATAAGTCACTATCCTGCTATTATTCTAGTATATTTAAGGATCTGCAGACTATTGTGGAGATGGATAAAAATCACTGATTTTTCCAAGTGTATAAGTATATAAAGATGTGAGCTCAACCTCTATAGGCTTGCTGAAAACAATTTAAGAGTAACTCTAGCAGATGATAAGATGTCAGGGATGAGAAGAAATTCATTCTATTCTTATCTGTTCTTAGTTTCTTCTATTATGTCTCTATATTTTGAAAGTTTTCCAATACATGTAGTTTGGACATAAGTATTTATTATATGGTGATATTTTTACATTTAAATTATTCCTAAATTTTTATATATCAATATCATGTCTGAGGCATTGGGAGGGCAATTATTGTTATATTTTTTCTTTTCATTTTTTCCCATGGGGTTCAGATAGAGAAATCCTGGGAGAAGTAATTGTTAATTGCTCTTACTGAGATTACACTAATATCATTTGCTCTTTATTTAGCCACAAGGTACAAACAAAAAAAGTGTGTTTTAAATTTCTTCATGAAACCAACAGTTGATATTCAATTCAATCCATAAAAATCTTTTAAGTGTCTGCTATGTGCAAGGTCTTTTAATGAGTATTTGGGATATAGTGCTGAAAAAGACAGTTCCTGCCCTCAGGGAGCTTATACTCTAGCAGGAAAGATAAAAGAGGAATACAAATAAATTAGAATATAAAATAGAATATGATAGAAGAGTAGGAAAGGTACAAAGTGCTCCAAGAGTCTTCCCCACTGGCTACTCTGTGTTTTCAGTGGTACACAGGAACTCAAGAATTTGCACAAAAGAAATACTTGATTCTTCTCTTCTTTGTTAAAGTCCATCTGAAAAAAATGGGGTAAAAAAAACAAATCTTAATGGAAAACCAGATGCTACATCTGAGTATAGCTTTCTACACCTGTTGGTTTTTTTAAAAAAAATTATTTGTGTGAGTGTTTTTTTTTTTTCAACTGCAGGCAATTCTGAGTGAAAGAGGCAAGACAGAAAAAGGAGGTAGGAGGATGAGAGAAACACATAACCAGGTGTCCCCTAAATGGTAGTTAGAAGTGAACTTTTTCTCCTTCATTTGACTCTGCTCCATCCTTCACCCACCACTTGGCATTTTTTTTTCCCCTTTTGGGCGGCAGGTTTTACATTGACTGAGCTCTCAGCGGTAGGCCTCAACCCTCCCTTAGATAAAAAGGACAAATCAGAAGGTACCTATTACATGTCTGCGAGGCAAGAAACAAAGGCCCGATGCTGACACCCTCCCACTAACTTGGGTTTTAATGGTAGGTTTAATTTCCTCATGCTTGGTGAATGAATGGGAAAAACAAAACGGAAACAGCCAGGGTGTGGGCAGAGGCAGGAGTGGGGAAAACGACAGCTGTTGCATTCATGGTTAATCAGGTGTATCTGTCTTTGTGTAGCATCTGTCTGTTACTGTTGCCATACCACATGTGAAAGGGGACCGAGGGGAAGGGCGGTATTCATGTTCAAAGCCATGCTACTGACCTCTGCCTCTGTCTCCTCAGGATAGGCGAGCTTGTCTATTTAACTCGTCTATTATAGAAAACTGTAATTCTACTCTATTAGCCCACCCTAATCATTTGGAACTGATAAATTCAAGTTGGGTCCAGATCGCTAGATCTACCTAGGGAATCACTTCCTCAGTCTTTTCTCTAGATTAAATTTTGCCCCACCCCTCCCCATAATAATAATAATGATAAAAAGATTCAAATCCAAAGAGTGACCCACATTTCTTGATTTCCCCCCTTCTGTCCCTTTCCATTTTAAGAGAATTGAATGAACAGCTTGTACCCAAGGGCTGACTCTCTAGGCTGTGGGGGTTCCCCCTGTTGGATGAATCAGGGGCACCCACTCGCCCCTGCACTTGTTTGTCTCACGAGTCCTACCACACTGGCTTCATGTCTGCGTCACCACTGAGTCATTTCCCTAGTCGAGAACACTCACCTCAATCCTACTCCTGTCCTCCTTTTGTTCCCATCTCCTCCTCCATCCCTGCTCAGGGTGACCGAGGGAGAGGAGAGGATGGAGGAGAGCTTCTGACGTCTGCTGGAATCTGTCCCACTCTGTAGGTTTTGCTAACCCAGACCTGGCAAGAGGGACTGGCTTCCCTGGATCATGGAGAAACAGCTGAACATGAAAAAAAAAAAACCCTCCTCCCCACCTTCACCCCACAAACAATGCAGCAGATTGTACATCAGTGACTTATTATTACCCGAGGATCTTCTCCAGATGGAGGCTCTAACTGACCCCTCCCACCAGCAGCATCAGGGTCCTTCCCCCCAGTCCTTTGGGGGCTGTTTCCCATTACATTTCTCTTCTGTTCCTAGGCAATCTCTTTGACTTCTCTGATGTTGTCTCGAATGCCTGCCCATAGAGCACCATGTATAGCTTAGAACAAAAATACACCCCCTCCCCAAATGTTTTTTATCCCTCCCTTGACACTTCCACTAGCCTTTACCCCACTGTGTGCCAGGGATACGGTGATAGCTCCTTGGTCAGGAGGCACAGGGGCCTGGAGATATGGGGCAGGCAGGAACACTGGCGATCACAGCTTAAATAGTGATTAAAATCATGCCTTTCCTTGAGAATGCTTTTTAATAGGTGCAACCTCATTTCTTTCTGGCTGTGGGCCTGGGCTAATTGTCACAGCTGGGTTATTGATCCTGGATCTTTTGGAGGTTAGGGGGCATTGTGCTTTCTGCTACCAAACGATTCTGGAAAGCTACCTAGTTTTCCTCTACACTGTATTTTCATCTCCACCAAGCCCTTCTTCACTTCCTTATGTTTTTCTGCTGACTCCAAAGTCACATTAAGTTAGCAAGTATCTATTAAGTTGTAGGCTAAATGGTAATTTGAGTGGCATGGCACAGAGGCCCTGGTCTTCAAATGCTTAGCATAGCATGGCTGAGCAGGGCTGGGGAGCAAGGAAAGCTTAAGAGGAATCACATAGATAAGGCCCCAGGCCTCAGCTGAGGGTCCACTGGAGGGCACAGATCTTGTTAGTCAGTCCACAAGCATTCACTAAGAGCTTACTATGAGGCAGGCTTGTACTAAGTACTGGGAATGCAAAGAAAGGCAAAAACACAGACCCTGATCTGAAAGAGCTCTAATTCTATCCGGGAGACACTATCACACCTCAGGTGTGCTGGCAAATGTTTACCACCCCCCCCCAAATGTACAAAGGATGCGCTTTTACATTCAATCTGAATTAGTAACGTTTTATTAAATCTAGACAGAAACAAAACAACAAATCATTTGTAGCATTCCTTGGTTTCCTAGATGTAAATGTTCACACTGAAAAGCTTTAGCTCACAATCAGCTATCTCCTTGGAAAACAATCACAGAAAGAAGCACTGTTTGGCCAGGTCAGAGAAGGTCATTTGGAGAAGGGAGGATCTGAGCTGAATCTGGAAGGAAGATAGTCAATAAACATTTATTAGGCACCTATAATGTGCCATGGTATACAAAGTGCTAGGGATACAAATATGAAAAAGACAAGTCTCTACTTTCCAGGAGCTTATGATTAAAAACAAGAAAGCAATGCACGAAAGACAAATGAAAAGCAGGGGAGAGTGAGGAGGGTCCTGGGCTCTGGGACATGATGGAGACATCCAAGGAAGTGCAACTGCTTGGGAAATGAAGAGCCAGCTGTCCTGGGGGCCTTCTTTAAAGGGAGACTTTGGAAGGAGCTCTTCCCTCCCTTGGCCTTCCAGTCACAGGGGCAGGAGTGCTGATGAGGTGTGAGTCCCGAGGCTGAATGGATCTTGCAGGATAATGAGATTCCTGATGGATGATGAGGTGGCAGGGGGCATGATGGAGACCAGAGGAATGAAACCAGCTGGGAAGTGTAAGCCAAGAGGCAAAGGGAATCAGGGATAGCATTCCAGGTAAGGGGGACAGCCAGTGAAAAGGCAGAGTTGGGGGGATGGAGTGTCTTGTGGGAAAAATAGACAAGAGAAGAAAGTCACTGGATTTTAGTGTGTGGTTGGTCGTGTTGTGTAATCATATGCGACTCTTTGTGACCCCATTTAGGGTTTCCTTGGCAAAGATACCGTACCTGCTTGCTATTTCTTCTTCCAGTTCATTTACAGATGAGGAAACTGAGGCAAACAGGGTTAAGTGACTTGCCCAGGATGACACAGCAAGTAAGTCTCTGAGGCCAGATTTGAACTCAGCTCTTCCTAACTCCAAGGCACACTGGACCACTTAGCTGCCCCTAGAGAATGTGCTTAAGTAAAATATAAAGTAAATAAATAAAAAAGTAAGTAAAATATAAAAGGAATATAAAAGTAATGAGAAGGGTTGTGAAGGGCTTTTAAAGTAAAACAGAGACTTTTATATTTGATCCTGGAGGTAATAGGGAGTGACTGGAATTGATTGAGTGGGAGCTGCCCTTTAGAAAAGATCACTTTGGCAGATGAGCAGATAATGGACTGGAGTTGGGGAGAGACTTGAGGAAGAAAGTCCAGCCAGCTAGGTTATTATCACAGAAGTCCAGGTGGGAGATGATGAAAGCCTGTCTGAACTAGGGTGGTGTTTGTGCCAGAGAAGGGGACCTATAGGAGAGATGTTAGGAAGGTAGAAAGATTAATATTCCTTCCAGAATACAATCAAGGGCCAGGCTGTGTAGTACTATCATGTCTAAGTGAATTTAGAGAAGTGACAACACCGATTGTAGGAGTTTGACCTTTGAGTATCTTTGGAGAGGTGGGAGTAATCAGGGGCTGGAAGCCAGTGCTATCCTCTGGGCTCAGGAGGAGAGGGAAGAGGAAGCTTGTAGCAGTGACTGCATTTGGAGCTCTTGCTGATCCTGTCCCCTGGGTATCATTGATAGCAGCTTAACATATAGCTAGAGGGTGTGATTGTTGTGGGGTGGCCCAGACTCTGTGTCTGTTTGTGTGTGTGTGTAGAGAATTAGAATAAAGGAAGCAGGCTGGGGTAGATGAAAATCAGTCCAGAATGAATGCTAAGGGCCTAATATGAGCTAAAGGGAAACAATTTAGTTGAAGAGTTGAAGATAGAGGAATCTTCTTTGCTCTTTCTTTATAGGAGAGTGGAGGGACAGGTCATTTCCTACTTGTGTGATGTTTAGACTTTGAATCAGTTTGAGGTGTCAACTCACTATTTTAGGGAAGAGGCTTCAGCTTAAAATGCTATTGGTTTCTACAATAGAACCAAAGGAAAAAAAATATGTACATATATATGTACACATATATGTATATATAGTACATATATAGTACACACATGTATCATATATGTCATTCATATATATATATTTCTTCTGTTAAAGAAAAAAAGCAGAAAGAAACTGAGAAATGGAGTAGAAACAGAAGTCAGCATAACATCTATCCCACCCAAAAGAGAGTGTAGGGGCATCTATCACAAGAACACAAAAGCTACCCTATTAAAGAATGAGGGCTGGATTAAGTTATTGCCTTTTAATAAAAAGAGCCACATTCTGAATATTCAGAAACCTTTTCAAAAGAGTCCAGATATTTTGGCTTCCTTCTAGTCCTGATAGAAGAAGCAGGGTGTGTGTGTGTGTGTGTGTGTGTGTGTGTGTGTGTGTGTGTGTGTGTGTGTGTGTGTGTTTGCAAGCACACACATACACATGTTCTCATGTGTGTGAATTTGTCTTTTTTTTTCCCCTTTCCTTTTTCTGCTTTAAAATTCTGTCTCAGAAATGTCATTCCTTAGAAGGCAGAGGAAATGACCAGCAGATCTGCTATTTTGGTCCTAATTCTGACTGAGGAGGAGGACACTGGCTGCCAAAGTAGAAATGATAGGACTCTTGGGAGGAAGGAACTGACCTTGCCATCTTGTTATGTGCCAAGCCCTTTACAACCATTATCTCTTTGCAAGGCAGCTGCTATATTATCCCTATTTTACAGATGAGGAAACTAAGGAGAAGTGACTTGCCCAGGGTGACAAAGCAAGTAAGTGTCCAGGGCCAGATTTGAACTTAGGCCTTCCTGACTTCTGGCCCAATGTTTTATTCACTACACCACCTACCTGCTCAAATATTCTTTTAGAAGGTACAAAGACTCTTCCTTGAGGTAAATGGGACAACAGTGACAGACTATGGAAAGAAGGTAGGTCTATTCAACTTTATTCTTCATTCACTCTTTCTTTGATCTCTTGTCTCTGATAGAGTGACTTCTTGCAAAGACCTGCTCTTGATCCCTTCTAACTCCTTCAGGAAATTGTCCGACTAATCATTCCTTCTCTCTCCCATTTTCAGCTTCTCCTTTTGCATGAATTCTTTCCCCACTGCCTATAGACATACGCAGAGCTCTATCACTCTAAGAAAATCATAATATGACTCTGCCAAGTTATTATTCCTGTATCTCTCTGCCATTTCCGTATCAAATTTCTAGAAAGAACTATCTCTACTCATTGACTTCACTTTCCATCTGCCCACTTACTTCACTGTCTCTTGCAATTTGGTTTTCAGTCTCACTACTGGACTTTAGAAGAATGCTCTCTCTAAGGTTACCAATGATCTCTTAACTATTCAAGTCACTGACTTTTTTGCTTATTTGTTTTTTGGAAACAAGGCAATTGGGGTTAAGTGACTTGCCCAAGGTCGCATAACTAGTAAGTGTCAAGTGTCTGAGGCTGGATTTGAACTCACGCCCTCCTGACTCCAGGGCCGGTGCTCTATTCACTGCACCATCTAGCTGCCCCAGTCAATGGCTTTTTCTTAATCCTTAGCCTCTTTCATTTTTCTGATGCTAGTGACCATCCCATCCTCCTTAACATTATCTCATCACTTGGCTTCTATGGTGTTACTCTCTCCTAGTTCTCTTTATAGCTATCTGACCATTCCTTCTCAGTCTCCTTTGCTAATTAAGCATCCAACTCCTACAGCCTTAAAGTGTTCCCAAGGGCTCTATCCTGGGTCCTCTTCTCCTTTCTCTCGACATTCTTTTTTTTTTTGAGGGCAATTGGGGTTAAATAACTTGCCCAAGGTCACATGGCTAGGTTTTTGTTTGTGTGTGCATTAAGTGTCTGAGGCCGGATCCAAACTCAGGTCCTTCTGACTCCAGGGCCGGGTGCTCTACTCACTGAGCCACCTAGCTGCCCCCTCTCTCTACATTCTTTTTGGGTATTCATCCGTGTCCATGATATCAAGTGGTTCCCCTGTCTGTCTGCCTACCTGTCTATCTATCTATTCATCCATCCACCTAGCTCTCTATCTATCCATCCATTCATCTATCTGTCTCTCTCTCCATCCATCCATCCATATCTATCTATCTATCTATCTATCTATCTATCTATCTATGAATAGATCACATACCTAACAAATTTACAGATTACACAAACCTTGGAGGAATAGTGAAAATGCCAGATAACAGATCTCAGATCCCAAAAGATGTTCATAGATCATAAAGATGGGTTGAATACAAGAAGATAAAATGAATTTGGGATAATTATAAGCTTATATATTTGGATTGAAAAAGTAAGCTGAGTATTAGGAAGAGATGGCTGTACAAGGGCAAAAGTGAAACATATCTGGGAATGTTAGTAAACTGCCAGCTTGATAACTTGTAAATATGTGACTCCCTCCATGGGGAGAGGCTTTCAGAAGTCCCCCCCGAAGAGTATTCCCCTTCTCAGCTCCCTACAATAAAAGCTTTTGTGAGCCTTGTGATTGTCAAAGATACCCTGAAGATATGACTCTAGACTTATAATTCTCCCAACCCTATTAGTGCTGTCTCCACCATCACATAGACCATATGCCACTTCAGCACCTTCACTTCCTGATACACTAAATTCTCTTTAAACATAAAAAAGATCATATCATTTGAGGACACACAAATATAATCAAAGTATAGGGAAGAAAAAACTGCCCTCCTGACTAGTTTCTTTTTATTAAAAATATTTTATTTATTTAGTTAAATATTTACCAATTACATGTAAAACATTTTTAAACATTAATTTTTGAAAATTTTGAGTTTCAAATTCTCTCCCTTCCTCCTGTCCCTCCCCCACCTCTTGAGAAGGCAAGCATTATGATATCAGTTATACTTGTAATCCTGACAAATTTCATAGGAATCCTCCTCATGGGCACCAGTTTATTTAGAAATCTGATTTAAGCAGGCACCTGCTTTAATTTTCTAGTTTAAAGAATTGTCATAGAATCATAGATTTAGGGCTGGAAGGCACTTTGGAGGTCATCTAGTTCAACCCTTTTATTTTATAGATGAGGAAATTGAATCCCAAAGAGATTCCATTGAATCCTGGTTTTTCTCCAGATTTCTCCATCCCTTCATGATCTTCCTTCTTACCCTAGATAAACCTCTATTCTGAGGCTTGCTCTTCTGATTGGTGAGTCCCTAGCTTTGGCCACTATTTAATGAGGGATGGCTAACTACACTCCTAGCTTGATCTCCACTCTGGACTTCCCTCTCTTCTCACCAGCCACCTTGCTTCCATAAGAGTAACCTTCTCACCTCCTCATTCTCTATTATCATCTTACATTAATGCGTTGCCTTTCCCCATTAGAATGTAAGTTCCTTGAGGATAAGGACTATTTTTTTTTTTTAAAGCAATTGGGGTTAAGTAACTTGCTCAAGGTTACACGGCTAGTCATTTGATTTATGTGTGGGTGCTCATTTTCTGAGGCCGGATCAGATCTCGGGTCATCCCAACTCCGAGGCCTGCTCTCTTACTCACTGCGCCACCTAGCCACCCCTTTAGGGCAATCGGGGTTAAGTAACTTGCCCAAGGTTACACGGCTAGGTTTTTGTTTTTGTATGGATTAAGTGTCGGAGGCCGGCTCGGAACTCAGGTCCTTCTGATTCCAGGGCCGGCGCTCTACTCACTGCGCCACCTAGCCGCCCCATGGACAATTTTTTTTTTTAAATTTCTAGTACTTAGCACAGTACCTGGTAGATACTGAGTGCTAAAAAATGTTCTCTCTCTCTCTCTCTCTCTCTCTCTCTCTCTCTCTCTCTCTCTCTCATCATTCAGCAATGATCTCTGTGGAGCTCTCATTAAGTGAAAAATGCAAGGTCACATAGGTATTGAATGGAAGACCTGGGACCTGGGACGAGGTTCTCTTTTCCCCCATTCATGGTAATTAAGACACTGAAATATTTAGGGATAAACAAATTCCCTTCTCCAAGTTACTGACATTTTAAAAATGCTTCTTTACTATTTTCTGGTGCATTACTAGAACAAATTTCCTACATCAGGACTAAACTTCCAAGTGAGTTCCAGCTTCAATTTTGGGTCAAATGGAACAAAAGGTCTTGAGTTTCCTTTGTGTGATGAAGGACAGCAGTTGTTCCCACCCTATCCCCCAACATTTTCTATTTTTATACAGTCCATGTTCTTAGTTAAAGGCCATCCACCCAAATAGATGATTTCTTCATTGGCAGGTACCTACCTGGCCATTGTTAAGTAGCAGAGAATTGGTTCTATAGTTCTCAAGGCTTCTTTTCTCCTCCCCTCTCTGCTCCCCCCTCCCCATCTGCTACTCTCTTGGTCATAACAGCTGTTCTGGGGATCATTGATGGCCATTAAACTTCAGGTTTTATTTCTTTTTTTATAAGATTTTCATAGGTTGCAAAAATAAAAGTTATGAGCTGAGTGCCCTTTATTTGCTACTCCCCAAGAGAAGACTGAGATGAAGAAGGAAGATTCGGTGAAGGCCAATTGCTGATGGAGTGAACCACTGCTAATCTCTGGAGAATGACAAGGGGTATGGGAGAACCCTTCTGTGCTTTCTAAGAATTTCAGTTCTGTCTTGACAGCCTCCTTCCTAGGTTGTCACTCTGTGATCTGGGAGGCCATCTGACCTTAAGCTAAGATAGGTGGTGTGGTCTAAGGATACTTCCTTATAAGGTCTTATAAGACCTTTTCCTTTACCACTTTACAAAGCATTTCTGTCACAAAAACTCTGTGAAATAGATGATACAAATATTACCACCCCCATTTTATAGAGGGGAAAACTGAGGTTCAAAGGGACCACTTGCCCCAGGTCACACAAGTAGTGTCAGATTCCATTTCTGATGCTCTTTCTTAGGAAAAAAAATTACTGTTTATCTATTTTTAACATTGCCATCACCTACCAAATGATTCCCTGACCTTGAAAAGCACTGTTCTTTGAAACAAGGAAGTATAGTTAAGCAAATCTAATGACTACATTAGCCAGTATATCTTGTTTTGTATCTGTAATCCACCACTTGTTTTTCTTCAGACATGTGGGAGGTATGTTAGTCCTGTTAGTATTAGATATTATTAGTCCCATTAATATTAGTAGTAGTTAACCCTGTTAGTCTTCTGATGTCTCAAGGGTTCTTTCCACCACACCACACTGCCTACCCTAGACCCTTGGGCTGTTATATAGTTCTACATGTATTGCTATAGGCCAGGCATAGGATCTTGCTCGTGATAGGTTCTTTAAAAAATATTTGGTAATTGAATTTCTTATTGAGTTACATTGCACATAGAAGATCATTATTGCACTAGAGATCATCTAGTCAAAACTTCTGATTATATATATAAGAAAATGGAAGCCCATAGAGATACAGTCACTTGTCTGAAGTTAAATTAGCAAGGAGGAAGAGGCCTAGAGCCAGGGATTATGAACCCTAGCTCTGTGTGCTGGTGTTCATAGCTCCCTTTTAAACGTCAACAGTTCCTGAAAGTTTAGGAGATAAAAGACACATTGAAATAGTCTTTACCAAAAAGCAAAGCTTTGTAAAGAGAATTATTTTCCTATCATTTTTCTTATGCCCTTTCCCTATTCTGAGGCTGCAGTGGGAACTGTAGCTTCCCATTGCTTTGCAAATCACCTCCCTCTTCCTGTCTTCTAGTTCTGTCTCTCTGAAGGAGGTGTGACATTGCTTAAGGCAATCTTTTGTTCTAAGTGGAATTTTTGGGGAACCTCAGGGATTTATGAGGGAAAAGAAAAATGTTAAGAGATATAGATATCAATTAGCTTTGACACTGATTGCTATGTGACTGGGCAGGCACTGTTCTTTAGTAAATGGGAAATGAGACTATCAGAGATTACATATTACTGATGGTGGTAGCAGATGAAGATTCAGAAGATCATAGAATTGGAACTGAAAAGAACCTCAGATACCAACTCCCAAATATTTTTCGGATGAGGAAACTGAGCCCTAAAGGAGTTGACCAAGGTGATAGAGGTAGTAGTGGACAAAGTAAGGATTTGAACTCAGGCCTTCTGTACCATTTTACCAATGATACTACTAGGACCACTATGCCCCAAAGAGATCAAAGAAAGAGGAAAAGGACTCAAATGTATAAAAATACTTACAGCAGCCCTTTTTGTGGTAGTCCCAAACTAAAAACTGAGGGAGCACTTATTTATTCAAGAATGGCTAAAGAAATTATGGTATGTAAATGCATGGTTAGCCCATGAGAAATGGACAGTTATAGAGAAAATTGGGAAGACCTTTATGGACTGATGCAGAGTGAAGTGTGCAGAACCAGGAGAACAATTTATATAATACAACAACACTATAAAGGAAAAAAAATTGTAGGTCTTGAGAACTTTGATCAATGCAATGATAAATATTTTTCCAGAGGACTGTATATGTAGCATGCTACCCCATGCTGATACAGAGGAGATGGAATTAAGAGATCCAAAATGAGTCACATATCTTTGGACATGGCCAGCGTGGCAATTTGCTTTGATAGATTATGCATATTTGTAATTAGGATTTTTTTTCCTCTTTGTTCAACTGGAAGGGGGGAGGGAGAGAAAAATGCTTGTTAATTAAAAAAATGAAATGAAATGAAAAAATAAATTCAGTGTATTGCACTTATATGTTTCTCAGACTGAAATACTAATTTCTGCCACCATTTTTTGGAGTAAAAAAATATCAGGGGGAATTAGATGCATATATATTGCAAGAACAGAGTAGGAAATTTGTAGATTAGAGGATTAGAGAAAGTTTGCTCTGGCAAAACTTTAAATATTGTTGAGGCAGGATACTTTAATATGGACCCAAAGATATTCATAACTATGCACATCTTTTCACTAAATTACTCCTTTGATGCTCTACTATAAGATGATAATGACATTGGCCTCTTAAGAATTATTCCACGTGTGACCTTGGGCAAGTTACTTAACCCCAATTGCCCTCCAAAAAGCAAAAAAAAAAAAAAAGAATTATTCCAGAAAAGCAAAGCTCTGATAGGTACCAGGAGAAAAGGCTTTTAATATGGGCCTTGTGACAGATTTGCTATCAGTCTATCTGACTACAGAAAGGCTCATTACCAGAGGACTGGACCCCAGGTAATAGATTGTCTCAGCTTCAGCAAGACATGAAAACCAGTCAGTCAATAAACATTTATGAAGCCCCTACTATGTGTCAGGCATTGTGCTAAGCACTGGGGATACAAAAAGAGGCCAAAGATAGTCCCTGCCCTCAAGGAGCTTGCAGTCTGATGGACCAAGTTCTCAGGCACATAGGGGCTGGAGTCTGTGGTGAAGCTACTCACATCAATGAGAGAGAAGCATTCAGGTCACTAAATAGAGCTAGATAGATCTCCTGTGATCACATATCTTGTTTTGGCTAATGAGAAGGTCTTTATGCAGGAGGCGAGAGAGAGCAATGAGTTACAGTGGGAAGGGGAAAAATGAGAATTAGAGGATTCAGACCAAAACAAAGTTGAGCATGAAGTTTCTGTGCTCTACAGAAGTGGGAGCAAACGTGCAAAGTCATTGCAGGGGAGGTTTGTGCTTAGATTACTACATCTGACTGTTTGATTCTTTAGACAAACGGGACGTTTGTCAAGGCTGGGACTGGGAAAGTTGGTCAGGCTTCCCCCAGCTGTGTTGTTGCAAATGTCTGTAAACTCTGTCTGCACCGGTTCCTTCTGGTATGTTTTCATCCCAGGGTCTGTGGCTCAGAGTGGGCCCAAGGCCATGCTCTTTGACATGTGAATTGTTTGTTTCGTCTGGTGCCTGAGGCAGCAGAAGAGAAAGCCCCCAGAGCTTGTCCAGTAGCATCTGTAGCAAAAGACAGAGTATTCCAGACTGTCTTTAGTTTCCTCCTCTACCCCTTCTTCTTCTAGAGGCCTTCCTCCCTTTTTTGTCCCCCTCCTCCTCTTTCTCTTCCCCTTCCCCTCCTCACTCTTCCTTTCCTCCTTTTTCTTCTTTTCCTTCCTGCCCTCTTTTTCTCTTCCTTCCCCTCTTTCTCGTTCCTCTCCCCTTCTCCCTCTTTCTCTTTCTTTTTCTTTGCCTCCTCCTTCTTCCTCTACTCCTCCTTCCTTTCCCCCTCTTCCCTCTGTCTCTCCCACCCTCCTAAGCTTACCTTCCCCCCTCCTTTATTCTCCTTCTTTTCCTCACTTTTTCCCCCTTCTTCTTTTCTTTCTTCCTTCATTTCATCCTCCCCTCTTTATCTCTCCTCCCTCTCCAATCCCCTCATCCCCTTCTTCTTCCTACTCTTTGTAAGGAGGACTTCTTCATTGTAGCACCCTCAAGCTACTGATCCTAAGTAGAAAGAAGATTTCTTATACTTGGGCTGGAGAATGTCCTGTTAGAAACAAGATGAGCAACTTTAGGGCTAAGAAATTAATAATAGAGAACAGGATTCATTTTTAGTCAACACTATTGGAATGTGTTCTCTTGAGAGGCAATTGGCCAATAAACTTCCGTGTGTGTGTGTGTGTGTGTGTGTGTGTGTGTGTGTGTGTGTGATATTTAAGAACCATTTCTGGGCTTATGGGGCTAGGATTCTGTGCCCTTTCCCTTCTCTACTAAAAAACATCTTTTAGCAGAGGACCCAAGCACACTGGTCTGAACCTGTTTCAGTGCTGGGAAAGCCTAGCCTTCAATGAGAGTAGGGACTGACCTCCCCCCTTTTTACAGTCTTTGACTTGTTAACCCCCTAACTTGGCAATCTGGATACAAATTCCTTCAAGATAAAGTTTAAGCTTTTGTCTAGAGTTTTTCCCCAAAAGAGGGAATAGAAGGATATTCAATGTATGATGTAAATTGAGTATAAAACAGGTATTTATTTCCTACATATAAAGGGAATGCTAATTGACAAAAGTTCACATTGATAAGACAACTTAAAACAGGATTCAGTAACGTGTAAGTACTAACAAACACTCTTGGAAGGCTGATACTTAAGTCTTATCAGAATATAAAAAAGCTTGATTCTGATTAGACATTTTCTGTTTTACCTTGCCTCTACACTGTTAAAATAACTATATCAATGTATTCTGGAAAAATGGGCCAGGTTTATACATCAAGGACCTGGAAAGGAGGATTTATAACTGTGTACTATGTGGGTCCCCTTTATGAATTCTTTCCAGGTGATTACATGAGAATTCCCCCTTATCTAACATGTCATATAACTTCCACGTAGGTGAGAATTTACACAAGGGGCACTCCCATCTCCCTCTCAAATACTCATACATAATTTACATCAAGGGATGTGTATTCATCCCTTATTATATTATATGAGGAAAGCATTGAGTAACTCTAAAGCCCTATATAAAAGCAGGAAGCTATTATCTCTGAAAGTTTGTGTGAATCCCCAAAGTTTGATAATATGCTTTTTAGCAAAACAAAAAGGCCCCATAGACATGTCTAGGGGATCTTGATTCACTTTAGTTTATTATTCTCTTTGCTTAAAATCTCTCCTGCTTGTAAACTTGAATTGGCTTAAGAGTACTATGGAAAACTGTGCTTGTGATGGTGGGTGGAAAATCAGTACCTCTGCCACCTTCCAGTGAAATGGGATGGGTCTCTGTCTCTTGTTCTTGACCTAGACCCAGACATACCCCAAATCTTTAACTCTGCTTCTAATCTTAAGCATGTGAAAGAGATGAACAGAAATAAGATTTTGTATTACATAAAAGGGAGATACCATGAAAGTTCAGGGGAGGGATGTGGTCTGTTGGAGAGTGGCAACAGAAATCATCTTATCCTGTTTTAGATTCCTTCCTGCAGGGGGAAGGAGAAAGAGGCAAAACTCTGGGCCGTTGTTCAGTTAATGAGAGTTGCTTCCTTCCTTGACTTGGAGGTTGGGGAGAAGCAAAATCACTGAGGGAATGTCTAAGTTAGCTCACCAGCCATCATCCACACCCACACAGAAACAATGGCGCTGATAGCAGCAATTCATTACAGTCTCTCAAAATGGAAAATCTGAGAAGCAAAATGCCAAGCCCTCTCGGCCCTTGCCCTCATGATTCCAAGATGGCGGGTGTTCTCCCAAACCATGAAATCTGTATTTCAATCTCCACTCTTCCAGCTTCTATCTCTTGGAATCTTTATAAAACTCTTTCCAGAAGTCCCGTTTCCAAATTGTCTTTAATTGGTGGACTTCTAGATTTCAATCTTCCTGAGCAACTCTCATTTCTATGGCAGTAGGAGGTTACATTCATAAAAAAACAAGAAGGTGGGCAGAGCAAGTACTGGTACAAGTGTTGTGATTTCATTAGTATAAGAAAATTCCACAGAAGGAAACGACCTCTCTCTGTCTAGGTAGTTGTAATTATAGTCTTAGACAATTGCTTAGATTAGAGTGCTGAGAGATAAATGACTGGCTTACCTCTGGTCACAGCCAGTATGTGTCAGAGGCAGAATCTGAACCCATATTCTCCTGGCATCAAGGCCAGTTCTCTATTCACTACAGCACACTATTTCTGGAATGTGATTATTATTCACCTAATTTTACAGATGAGGGTACTGGACAAAATTTCATAGATGACGTTCATAGTGATTAAATGACTTTTTTGTGCTCGTATGATAAGTGGCCAAGCTGGGACTCAAACCCAACTCTCCCTCCTCCAAGTACAGCACTTTTTCAAGACTTCTTGGTAAGAATAAAATATTATAGTTATTCTTTTTTTTTGTGAAAACTTCCAAAGTTTCCATCTATCTAGGATGAGATGGGTCCATGCTGGCAGAGGGATGGGCATTGTGATTGCTTAAATCCCATAAAGCTTCATGATGCTATAATTCTATGGTTAGGTTATTGGTAATTTCCCCAAAATCTTGCCCCTAGCCTTGTGTAGTGTGCGGTAGGTCCTGTGTTGGGATAATCACACACTTGTTATTGTCACTGGAGATTATGGCATTTGGGCCAACTCATATCCTCTTTCACTGAATGTTTTGGTTTTTAGCTTAAGAGCTAAATGCCTGTTGAATTAGGGAAGAGTCTTGATTTTCATGGAAGGTATTTTAATCTCCCCTAAGTTTGTTGACTACACTTTCTACATAATTGTCAGATGTCAAAAGGTTAAGATGTCAAGAGTTCAATTGGAGACTGTGCTTGTTTTTTCCTAGAGGATATCCGGCAAAGTTGTTGCTTAATGGGTACATTCTTGAGGATTGTAGGAGGTAACATTATTTGGAGATGAATGACTATTGGTATCTTGTTAATTGTATGAATGGGATATTTTAGTCCATGAATAGTAAGCCCCAGAGGTATAACTAGGGTGGTTTTTTATTTTTTATTTTTGCACCTGAGGCAAACACAATTGGTGACTCACCTTCCTCCCTTTCCTTCTCCCTTCAGATTTCTACCAGACCCTGCTCCCTTGTTCTGTCCCAGGGTCCACTTTCACATTGATTGAGGGAATCCCTGCAGTGATACAGTTTGATGAAATTCTTCCAGGTCATAGATTGTCTTTCCCTTTTCCCTTGCACCTTTTTTTGCTTCAAGATTCTGCTATTGCACCTCACTTAGGGCCTGCCTCCTCCCTGCCCTCCCCTTTAACCTGCAGGAGCACAAGCTGGCAGATACTTCAAGGCTCAAAGATGGTGGTCTCAGACCATCACCGGGAGGGATCCTGCCCTCTTCTTCTCCTTCATGTCCTGAAGAATTCCCTGAATGTTGGTCACTCTATCAGCCCCAAATGAAAACAGATTCTGGTCTGATTGACACTAATGCCAGGCCTCAAAATGAAGACTTGAGATTTTTCGCATTCCAACCTCAGTTATCTTCTTGCATCTGCCCTGCCTATAGATGTAATCTCTGTACTGCTGGACATCCTTTCTGTAACTAAATGCATGGGACCATAAAACGTTCTATCTAGGTAACTTTAACTCCTTCTATTCTCTAATTTTCTCCTTGGAGCCTTCATTCTCTTGATTAGTGAGTGTATTGCATGGTACACTATATCTAGTTAACTCCAGCCATATTTCATACTCTACTCTGTTATCTTCTTGGAAACTTCCATAGTATCTCATGGATACCCTTCCCAGTTCTCTGTTTTCTAGCTCTAGAACCATAATCAAATCAGTACCACCATTGCTACTGTACTAAATATGCCAATTAACTCCTCTATGGCTCTATTCACCAACCCTGTGACTTCCCAAACTAAAACATCTTTTCCTGGCCATTATCCTTCTGGAAGTGTTATCTCTCCTTATTTGAATGTAAACTCTTTGAGGACAGGGACAGTCTTGTTTTAGTGTTTGCATTTCTAGCTCCTACCATAATAAGTGTTTAATAAATTCTTACGCTTTCATTCAAGTACGTATGTAAACCCTATGTGAAATGAGCTGGGTTAGAGTCACACAGTATTTGAGTTAATGAGTTACAGTCTTTGACCAGTAAAAACAGACCTACCAAGATCTCTTGTAGTGAAAATGACTGGATTCTGTTTTTCTGATCACTGTAATGATAATAGTGTCAGCTCCCATTAAAGCCTACCAAACACTTTCCTCACAACAACCCTGGGAGATAAATAACATAAGGATTATTATGCCCATCTTCTCTAAGAGGAAATGGAAGTTGAAAGAGGTCAGATGACTTACCGACAGTAGCACAGAGAATATTTGGCAAGACCAGGACTAAACTTACTTCTCACTCCAGGTCCAATACTCTTTCCACACTGAAGGGAATTATATCCATTTCTAGGGAAAGAAAAATGCTAACATTTATTATTTTCAAGAAAGTCATGGGATAGAAAAGATCATTTTTGTTTGTTTTGTCGGAGTCATTCTTTTAGTGTTTCTCTGTCTCTTTGTATGTCTTTGTCTCTCCTTGTCTCTGTATTTCTGTCTCTCTCTCTCTCTGTGTTTTTTCTGTCTTTGTCTCTCTGTCTCTATCTTTGTCTCTTCTACTTTCCCTTTCCCCTCCACCCCATACTCCCATTCATTCATTTTCTCCTTCTTTCTGGGTCTCTCAGAGCCAATTTCCCTGGGGCTTTTTATTTTTTATTTTTGAGAGGCCAGCTAGGGGAAAACCAGGATATGCTCCAGAAGACTCAGGCTTGTGGGTACTTTGCACCTGGCTCTGTGGTTATCTGTAGCCTTGAAGCAAAGCTCATTTGGGGAGACAAGCTGATAAGTTGCCAGGGGGATGTATCTGAATGGGGGGGAGAGCCTGGGAATACCCTCAATGTCCCAGCAGTCCTCTGCATAGATAGAACACTGCCCAGATTGGGTAGAGGAGGGCAGACCTCAAATGTCATAACCAGTTCTTGAGCTCCATGCTACACTGGGCTTGTCTAGCATTCCATCTGCGTGCCCAGGTAGTTACCTTGGCTTAAAATGAGACTTATAGTTTGTTTTTCTGCCTTGTAGTGGAATAGTGGATAATCCCATAAGCATTCTTTATTGTGTGACTATAAAGCTTCCGATGCTTTGCTAGGTACTGTTCATAATTAGGCTAAAAGACTTGACTTCAAAGGATTCCAGTCTAGTTAATAGCATACACAGGCCAGACATTGGTTAGATATTTCTCCACTCCAATATAAAGGAATAGGGAGGGAGTTTAGAGGGCTGGCAGGATGAAGCAGTAGAGAGAGCACTGGATATAGAATCTGAAAACCTGGTTCCAATCCCAGCTCTTCCATTTACTGACCATGTGACCTTGGGCAAGTCACTTAGACTCTTGTAGCCTCAGTTTCCTCAATTGTCTAATAAAAGGGTGAGATTGTAGAGGTAGCATGGTATAGGCGAAAGAAAGAGTTCTGATTCTACAATCAGAAAATCTGGGTCCAAATCTACCTTGGGACTATTACTACCTAAGTGACTTGGGCAAGTCACTAACCCTCCTCAGGCCCCAGTTTCCTCATCTGTAAAGTGGAATTGCTCTACATGGCCTAGGAGGTCACTTTTAGCTCTTGCTATCTGCTTCTTTGAGCTCAGGTTCAAATTCTGTCTATGCTATTTACTACTGGTGCTGGGTAAGTCACGTGGCCCAGGTCACCCTGGACCTCAGTTTCCTCATCTGTAAGATAGGGAAGAGAGAATAGAGGGCATTTGAGGTTTCTTCAAGTTCTAAATCTACCCTAGTAATACAATCATTTAATTTGTTTTCTCATGGGTAAAATGAGTGATTTAGAATTTATCAGTGAAGTCAAAATCAAATAGAAACAGCGGGCATTAAACTACACCAAAGGATCCCTGTGGGCAAATATTGACCTAGAAAAACACATATTAACATTATCTATGTTTTATGATATTTTTTATTTATTTTATCAAATATTTCACAATTGTATTCTGATATGGTTCAGCAGCACTCAGAATTGTTGAGGGCTGCAGTGACGCCAGTGTGTTTGATATTTCTGGATTAAATTATCTCCAAGTTTCTTCCTAAATACTATTGGGTGGGGGAGGGCGGAACCTGTGGTTTCAAGGCCACATATGGCCCTCTAGGTCCTCAAGTACAGCCCTGAGATGGAATTCAAGACCCTTAAGTGTGGTCATTGGACTGAACCCAAGGTCCTTAAGTGTGGCCCTTAATCTGAATCCAAACTTTTGGATTTGGTCCAAGGGCCACACTTGGGGACTTAAAGGGCCACATGTGGCCTTGAGGCCACAGGTTCCCCACCCCTGTATACTAAATACTTCTAAATACTGTAACTGATATTATTTTTATTATTAGAATGGGCTCAAACAGGTGAGCCCCCTCTATCCCAACTTTGGGTCACTTCTGACGGGTTATGTGTATTGGCTCAGTGATGTAGGATTTGGTGCTGGGGATAGTACAGCATCCCCCTCCCCCTTCCCCATGAGTCTAAGGGACCAATCAGGGTTTGCCACTTCATCCCAAAGTGCCAAGCCCTTTGTCACTGAGCCAGAGCACACTGTGGCCCACTGGAAGTGTCCCAGGGTCTTACAGGTGTGTTTGGGGAATTCACTCATTTGTTCCCATTCCATTATTACTCAAGTAGTTTTTTGTCCTTTTGGGAATATCTTTTTAGGCCTCTGAAGAATGAAAGACAAAAAGACTTCTTTCAGAGAGAAAGGGAAAGGGAAGAAGACTGGAAAGAGGCTTAGGAGGAAGAGCAGAGAGGGAAGCTGAAGAGAGAGACACAGAGAGAGTCTTACTGCATAATAGGCACCTACTGTCAGTGCGAGCTACTCCCAGGGTGAAACCCACTATGGTCCTGGTGAAATGTCAAAGAAGAATAAGCCTGAAACTTTGCCCTATTTCCGTTCTTTCTTCTGGTTCATTCTTTCCCCAGTTTTCCTCTGCCAGGCCCCTCTGAGAAAGGCAGTCCAGTCCAGTCCTCTGGGAATTAGGCCTGGTGGTGCTGTAAACAGGCCCAGTTTCATTGAAATGATAACACTGACACAGGCCATTAAAATAAAGAAAGAAAGGAGTAAAGGAAGAAAGAAAAGCAAGCAAACAGACTCCATGGGGCAGGCTTACAGAGGCTGGTCACCTGACTCTTCTTGGCTGTAATAGGAGTCATGCCGTTTAAAAACCCTGAATCCTGATTTGAAAATTTACCCCACGCAGTGATTGATAATAGAAGCTTTCAGGGGAAAAAGGAAAAACCCCAGCCAGAGAGAGAGAGAGACAGACAGACAGACAGAGAAAGATAGAGACAAGAGACAGAGAATCAGAGACAGAGAGATACAGAGAAATAGAGAGAAAGAGACAGAGAGAGAAACAGAGAGATAGAGAGGGACAAAGAAACAGAGACACAGAGACAGAGACAGAGACAGAGAGAAATAGAGAGAGAGGGACAGAGAGAGACAGACACACACAGAGAGACAGAAACAGCAAGAAAGAAAGAGAGACACAGAAAGAGACCGACAGAAAGAGGTAAAGTGAGACTGGGGTGGGAATAGAAAGAGAGAATGTGAGAGAAAGAGACAAAGAGAGGACAAGGAGGAGAAAGAAGTAAGGGGGACAGCAAAAGTGAGAGAGAGAAAGAGAGGGAGGGAGGAAGTAGAGAGGAGAGAGACACAGAGAGACAGATAGAGATCAGAAAGTATCTTCAAACATTTTGAAAAGGAAAAAGTTTAGGTTTACAAAAATATTCTGTCACATGTAAATGCAACCATTTTTATTCTTACATATGAAAGGTCATTGCTGTTCTTGAGTCACATCCGGCTCTTCACAACCCCGTGGATCATGTCTGTGGAATTTTATTGGCAAAGACACTAGAGTGGTTTGCCATTTTTTCTCCAGTGGATTAAGGCAAAGGGAGATTAAGTGACTTGTCACATAGCTAGTAAGTATCTGAGGCTGGATTTGAACTCCAGTCTTCCTGACTCCAGGTCCACCACTCTATCCACTGAACCACCTGGTTGCCTCGAGAAAGCTCATAACTAAAAGAGATCCTCACTACAACATACCTGGCATTTCAGTTTGATTTAATAAGCACTTATATGACATCTGATATGTGCCAGGCCACTAAGGAGACAAACATAAAAATAAGATAGCTCCTGTCTCGGAGGAGCTTGCAGCTGATCAGATAATAGACTTACAAGAGACAGGACTAGGTGACCTACCTATGATTTAAAAGAGAAGACCTATAGAAATTAAGTAAGCGACAGTCAGGATCATAAAGCTTGTGTGAGGCAGGTTTTCCAGTATTCTATTCACTATAGCACGTTACTTCTCTTATAATGCTCCCACTCCTGTGCAGACCCTCCTCACCTCACCCCTGGACTCTTGCAGTAACCCTGCTGGTGGATCTGCCTGCCCCAAGTCTCTCCTTACTCCAATCCATCCTCCATTCAGCCACTAAGTAATTTTCCTAAAACGGAGGTCTAATTGTGTCACCCTCTACTCAATAAACTCCAGTGGTTCCCTGTTGGCTTCTTCTGTTGGGCATTCAGAGTCCTTCATAACCCAGCCCCTTCTACTTTTCCTGTCTTTACACCTTACTCTCCAACATATACTTTTCAGTTCAGTGACACTGGCTTCCTGACTGTTCCATGAACAAGCCCCTCCATCTTTTAGTCCTTTGTACTTTCTCTGGCTGTCTCCCATACCTGGCATATCTTCCCTTCTTAACTCTGCCCATTGACTTCCCTGGCTTTCTTTAAGTCCCAAACAAAATCCCATCTTTTACTGGAAGCTTTCCTAAGCCCCTCTTAATTCCAATGCCTTCCTTCTGTTAATTATGTCCTGTTTATCCTGTATATAACTTACTTTGTATATATTTGTTTTCTTGTTGTCCTTCCCATTAGAATGTAAGCTCCTTGAAGGCAGGGACTGCCTTTTGTCTCTTCTGGCAACCCTAGCGCTTAGCACAGTGCCTGATGCCTAGTAGGTACTTAGTAAATACTGATTGATCGATTATGTGGGACACTGCATAAAATCCAAACTCCAATATCCTCAATAGTGACCCAATGCCTTTTTTGGTCATTTTTGCCAAAGTGATTTATAAAATTAAAAAAAGAAAAATATTGTTGGACCAATGATACAGGTATGTAGTGCAGTAAATTAATTTGCCCAGCACTAGTCAGAATAAAGAAGGGAGAGCTGATATTGTAGCCCCAGAGCTCGAGTCCATTTCATGTCTGTAGCTTACTCTCTTTACTGACTGGGTTATTACTGGTGAAAAATGATGGATTAATGAGTAAACAAAAAGCCAGGCCCCCTGGCACTTTTACACCAATGCCTGGTTTCTGTGTGTGCTATTGCCACCACTGTTACCAGGGCTGATTCAATTATTGCTTCTTTATTCCTCCCCCAGAGAGAGGAATTTGGAGCTGTGGACAGGGGACCTTTGGTAAACAGGAGAGACAGAGATGAAGAGAGGAGGCATTCTTCGATGAGCCATAAAATGGAATTCTGCATTGTGTGAAATGATTCCTCCACTAAAAGCCTCTCATAGTGTGGAGGCAACACCAGGTTCTTGAAGGGTGTGCCAGCAGAGCACAGACGCTGGCAGGCCTTCCTAAGCTGGAAAACCTTCCAAGACCAAAAGACAGATTGTCTGTTTGGAGTCTAAGGAACAATTAGAATTATAACTAGGGTGGGTTACTGGAGCTTTGCCCAAAGGTGATGCATTTAGAGGGCTCTAACATCATTTTCAGTCCATCAGCAGGTAGAGAAATAGTTTAGGACCTAGTGAGAAGGAAAAAGTTATCAAAATGGGAAGCTACAGTATGGTGGGCTATCATGAGCTTCTCTTCTGCCCACTCAGACTGTGGGGCAGATGCCAGAGCTAGCTCAGTGTTTGGGAGGCTCTAAAGGAAAGAGTGGGAGAGAAGAGGTATTCATCTGACTCTCAAGCTGAAGGTCTGCAGAGCCATTGTGATGACCCCATTGTTGTATGCTTGTGAAACCTGGACAGTATACCAACACCATGCCAGGAAACTGAATCACCTCCATCTGAATTGTCTTAGGAAGATTCTGAAGATCGCCTGGCAGGATAAGGTAGCAGACACTGAGGTCTTTACTTGAACTAAACTGCCAAGCATTCAAACTCTACTGCAAAGAGAACAATTCTGATGTTCTGGCCTCATTGTTCAAATGCCAAACATATGCTTGCCCAAAAGACTATTTTTTGGAGAACGCAGGGCACGTGCTCACACGATGATTAGAAGAAATGATACAAAGAAGCTCTCAAAGTATCTCTTAAGAACTTTGGAATTGATTGTGTGACAGTGAAATGTTGGCCGTCCAACATGGTGTGCCCACATCAGAGAAGGTGCTGTGCTTTATGAGAAAGTATAATTGAAACAGATCAAAAGAAACAAGAGATGTGCAAATTTAGAGAATTCACCCCAAATATTCACAAGGTCTATTTGTGCCCTACCTATGGTAGAGCATTCCAAGCTCATATTGGTTTGATCAGCCATAGTCTGATAGATACACTATAACTTGCTCTAACATAGTAACGTCATTTTGGTCCTCTGAGAAGAAAGGACAACAATCAACGAACCAGAGAGGTAGAACATTTCTCATGTGTCAGCTATTCCTCTGAGCAGCTAGGAGGTGCAGTGAATAGAGTGCTGGCCCTGGCATCAGGGACACTCATCTTCTTGAGTTCAAATCTGGCTTTAGACATGCACTAGCTGGTGACCTTAGACAAATCATTTAACCCTGCTTGCCTCCGTTTCCTAATCCATAAAATGAGCTGGAGAAGGAAGTGCCAAATCACTCTAGTATCTTTGCCAAGAAAATCCCAAATGGGGTCACAAAAAGTCAGACATAACTGAATAAATCAATAAGTCATTGTACTAAGTACTCAGGACACAAATACAAACAAGTATGAGAGTAGTTGGCCTAAGGAAATTTATATTCAAATGGGAGGGGTGGGGAGAGTGGAAGGTAACACCTAAAGAGGAGTTTGGGAGAGGTGTAGAGATGGCAGGAAAGTGGTAGGGAAGTCTGATTCCTATGTGAGATAAAATGAACGCTCATCTACCATTAGAACTTGGGGTCTGCAGGGCAAAGGCCAAGGATCCCAGGGGAGAGGAGATGGAACGGATGGCTAGAGTAGAGGCACAGCATGGCCAGGTCCTGGAAGGGCTTGGCTCTCGTGGCCTCCTTAGAAGGTTCATGTTGGTATCTCAGGGTCTCTGTCTCTCCTCCACATGGCATTTCCCTGCCTCCCATTAGACTGAAGGAATGTTTTGTGCCACTTACCCTGGGTACTTGCTCCAAGTGTAAAAATTCCTTTGATGGCTCTGGAGCCAGTCTGGTAAGTTTATCACCAAGAGGTTGACCACCAGGGGGTAAATTTTTTCAGTGACAGTGACTCACAATGACCATCTTTGAAGACCAAGGGGGCCTGTAATCTACATCAATGATAGTGATGAAATCACTGATCCTTGGACTATGAAAAAATTGCTACCCAAATGGAGTCCTTGGAATGATGGCCTGTTAGAGCTGAAAGGGGCCTTAGAGACAATCTAGTTCAACCCTCTCATTTACAGATAAAGAAATAGAGACCGGCAGAAATAAAGACCTCTATCTGAGGTCACCTAACAAGTTAGTGGCAGAATCAGGACTAGAACCAAACATCCCTAGCTCCTAGTCCCTTTTTTTTCCCCAGATAGACCATGCTGCTTTCAGAGGCAATCTAGGTCAATTCGGTTTTTTTTTCTCCTTTTTTTGGTTAATGTAGAAGTGGTGGGAATTAGTGTAGAAAAATTAAATGTGAGAAGTAGACCTGGTAAACGGAATGGTATTACTGGAAAAGAGCACTTGCATACAGTGTCTTCTGGACTATGAAAAGGACAGGGTTTCCAGGGGTTGGTTCCAGTTTGGAGGCTGGAGCTAGTTCAAAGGGCTTGTGAGATCCAGGTGTTAAATTTTTGGTGTGAGCATTTACACCTTGGGAATTTGCCAAGTTTATCATAAATCAGGGCTTGATTTTAGTTTAGTTGATTGTCTAGACTTAATAAAATGATAAAAAAAAAGTGGTAATAATGCAGATCAAATTTAAAAGTATGACTTGAGTATACTGCTGCGCCGCCCCCCCCCCCAACCTGGTTGTTAAATGTTTACCAGCATACCACTAGTTCCAAGCCTTTGGAACAGAAGAGTACCTAGAGCAGAGCTAGGTGGGGATGTGAATAGAACACAAGGCTCAGAGTCAGGAAGACTTACCAGCTGTGTGACCCTGGGTAAGTCAGTCACTCTGTTCCTCCATTTATCTCATATGTAAAATGGTCTCAATAGCCTCTGGAGACCCTTATAACTCTGAATCTATGATCTTGTTGCCAGATGTTATGGGAATGGAATCTAATATCTTCCCTGCCCCTATTCCTTGGCTAGGCTTAAGTGACTCTGAGAACCTTCCCTGATTTCCAGCCTCCTAATAGGCTGAATGTGGTCACATGGAGCCTGTGGCAAGAGGCTTATTTTTCAGGAATGCCCACACCTTGGTGCTATGTGATTGGGCAGAGGGGCAAGACATTCTCTGACCCAGGAGAAGGCTATATAATTCCTGATGTGAGGCTTTACTTTTGGGGCTCACTTTGAGGAGTGTTGTGTGATTTGACCAGACGAGACTCTGGGCAGCCATTGAGCCCCCTGGCTTTGAAAACCCAGATGTGGGTGCTTCCCTCTCTGGTAACTGACTAGGTATGGATGCAATGGTTGGACAGTTGGAAGCCTGTCTGATTGATCTGTTTCTCTGTCTGCTTATAACTTCTGCTTGTAACTTGTTTGTATTTTCTGAAGTTTGGGGTGCTGACTTTTTGCCCCTGAGCTAGGTAAATGACATATTTGATTAAAGCAAGGTTATCAACCCATTTTGAGTTGCTTTCCTTTAGAAAAGCAGATCTAAGAACCGTGTTGGCAGCCACTCTGGGTATGCTAGGGTGCTTGCTGCTATACCAGATTATCACAATTTGATGAAAAAATCCTTAAGAACACTGGGCTCCCTTTGTACTCATTCTATATTTCCAAGCAGCTTCATTATCCATGTTTTTGGTTTCCTGAATAAGTCTAGCCACATTAGCCACAATAGTGACCTCTCCAAGGAAACACATGACCTTACACACAGATTGATCTCTATTTGGGGGTCAGGAATGCTACAGAACCTCACACAGCAACACTGTTGTTAAATATATAGCAAGCAGCTCTTTATGGAAAAAATAATTAATGTATATTTGCTTAAAGTAAAGGGAATGATAAATGTAGAAAATGGTGTCACGTTCCCATCCATGACAAAGTACTATGTTATTATGAAGCAGGCACCTGTCAGATTGAATAGTACAGGGGGGTTAATTGTAATACTGTTTTGGTTGACTCATGTATGGCTTATAGAAATCATGAAAAGGCCATATTGAGGTTTTGATACCTTAGCTTTGTATGAGGTTCCTATTTAGATATAGAACAAATCCATCAAATCAGTTATAATATTTGAGAGGTTGTAAATGTTCCTGAAATATACTCCTATGAGTTTTTGTTTTTTTAATTCCTCTTTTTCTAGTCTTAGTTACTTATGTATATGTGTTGTTTTCCTTAATAGAACATAAGCTCCTTGAGCTTAGATAGATAGATCAATAGGTAGATAGATACATAGATTAATAAATAGATGGATAGACATAGATCTGTTGATTAATTGATAAACACATACATAGATTGATACTTAGACAGATAGATACATACTTACATAATAATATAGATTGATAGAGAGATGGATGAATGGAGAGGCATGTAGATATATAGATTAGATAGATAGCTAGATAGATAGGACAGATAGATGATAAATGGATAGATAGATGATAGAGAGATAGGATAGATAGGTGATACATAGATAGATAGATAGATAGATAGATAGATAGATAGATAGACAGGACTTACAGAGTAATTTCTTGGGGAGAGGACACTCGGTGAGATGCAATCAGCATAGGCTTCTTATAGGAGATGCCACTTCAGTTGAACTCAAGAAAGGCAGGGGTTCTATGAGTTGAGTTTGATAGTTCTTCAACTCTACTTTCTTCTATGTCTGAGAATCCTTCAATTGCCCCTTTTTATTCCATGATTTTTTTTGTCTTATACATTATCCAACTCAATCCATGAGCTAAGGATGAGTAAACAGGTTCATCTTAGGTGAGATAAGTTACTGTACAATTAAAGGTCATCTGAGCTCAAAAAATAAATGTAGACAATAAATGAAAACAATATCATGGCTCATAAACCTTCAATGTGTAAGGTTCTCCTGTGTCTCCTACGACAATTAGTAAATTGGCATTTTAGTACCAATCTATCTCATTTGAGCTGGGACGGTGTGAGCCAATCTTTTGAGGGTTAACGCTTGGGTGAACTGACTCCTGAGCTCTTGTAGGTTCAGGTTCAGGACAGGTGGTGATCACATGGGGATGTAGCAAGCCTTGGAACCTGACCTAATCAGCTTGCCAGCCTGATGATGGTGGTGGTGGTGATGGTGATGATGACAAAAACTAGGACTAGCCAACACTGATATAGTGCTCTAAGGTTTGCAAAGCACCTCATGTACATTATCTCTTTTCAATCTACATAAGAACTTTGTGATGTGGGCATTTTTATTATCTGAATTTTATAGCTGATGAAACTGAGCTTGAGAGAGGTAAAGTAACTTGCCCATGATCCCAAAGCTGGTAAGTGTCTGAAGCAGGATTTGAAGTCTGGTCTTCATGATGACAGGTTCAGAGCTTTACTCACTTCACCCCCTGCCTATGGGAAGTTGGGCTGTTGTGATGAGATAAAAAAAGTGCCTCCAGTGACACTTAAAATGGGAAAAGGGGGCCTAGACCGTGCTGTCTCTCCTTGCCCCTCCTTTTCCTTGGTAGAGGGAGACAGAGGCCAAATCTTAACTCTCTTTATTTCCCCACAGTGTCAAGCACAGTGTCTTACAGGTAGTCTGTACTCAGGAAGTGGTTGTTAAGTAAATAAATGAACATTTGGAAATAAAAACACATTTATATAGGGCTTTATGATTACAAAGCAATTTACATACATTATCTTCTTTGATTTTGTTTGTCATAGGGTAAACAATATTAAGTTCCCAAAGGGCTCCCAAGTGACCCAAATGATAAGAAGGCAGAGTAGGACAGTAGGAAAAGGACTGAATGTGGAGGCAAAGGAAATGGGTTCACATTTCTACTTCTGCCATTTAGCTACTTGTGTGAAGTTGGAGAAGCCACCTAATCTCTCTATTATCACTTTCTTTATCTATAAAACTAGGCTTGGGGGCAGCTAGGTGGCACAGTGAATAGAGCACTGGCCGTGGAGTCAGAAGAACCTGAGTTCAAATCTGGCCTCAGACACTTGACACTTACTAGCCATGTGACCTTGGGCAAGTCACTTAAGCCCAATTGCCCTGCCCTCCCCCCCTCCAAAAAAATAAAACTAGGTTTGACTTGATGATAGCTCTAAGGTCCCTTTTACCTCAAAATAGATGATCTTGTGATTCAATGATAATCAGGAACCAACATGAAAATTGATTGGAGTCCTTTGGTTGGAAGGTGAGAAGAGATTAATCCTTCCTTAAACTCTTCATGGTAGTTTGACTGGAAGGCTGAGGAGGACAGGCAGAAGTTCAACTCAATAAATATTTATTCAGTGCTCTCTCTCTCTCTCACCCTCTTTCTCAACACACACACACACACACACACACACACACACACACACACACACGACTTTGATGAACCACTAAGGATATAAAAAAGAAAAAAGATGTGGTTATCTCCAGACTGAATGTATAGGGTCATGGAGAGACAAAGAATATTCTGAGGATTTAGGTGACAGGGGAGAATTGTGGTTCCATCAACAGAAATGTAAAAGGTAGGATGAAGAGTTTTAGGAGGAAAATGATGAATTCAGCTTTAGACATGTTGAGTTTGAGTTATTTGTGGTATATCCAGGTAGAGACGTCCATTATGTAGTTGGAAATATTAGACCGCTGCCTTGGGATCAGATTGGGATTGTGTGTGTGTGTGTGTGTGTGTGTGTGTGTGTGTGTGTGTGTGTGTAGAAACAGTAGACAGACATATATAGATAAATAGAAATGGGAAATCATCTGGGAATCATCTGCATAAAAGTATGAACAACAGGAATAGGTGAGATCACCAAGGGACAGAATGTGGAGAGAGAACAGATTCCTCCCCACTTTTTTTTTTTTTTTGCATAGCTGACTTTGCCTCATACAGTGTTGGGCACAATGCAGGTGTTTATTATAAATCTATTAACTTAGCCTTTAGTTCCAGAAGTCATTTTTTCAGCCACAGAACATAAACAGATTTTTTTCAGGCTCTACTAGAATAAAAGCAACTAATTGATATTATAAAACCGTTTTGTTGTTCCAGTCACATCTGACTCTTTGTGTTCCCAGTTGGGGTTTTCTTGGTAAAGATAGTGGAGTAGTTTGTCGTTTCTTTCTCAGCTCATTTTTTTTACAGATGAGGAGACTGAGGCATACAGGGCTAAGTGACTTGCCCAGGGTCACACAGCTAGTAAGTGTCTGAGGCTGGATTTGAATCCAGGGAGATGAGTCTTCCTGACTTCAGGCCCAGGGCTCTATCCAGTATAACACCTAGCTGCCCTTTTAAAATCATACAGATTCCAAACTGAACGAAGGTTGAAGTCCTGATCCTCATACAGTGAAGCAAAAATTTTATGTTTCTTCTCCGGATTTTCTTGACCCTTTGTCTCCTGGCTTACCTTTCTGTTTATCATCTATATGATAAGAAGGCAGAGTAGGACAGTAGAAAAAGGACAGAATGTGGAGGCAAAGGAAATGTGTTCAAATTCTAAGTCTCCCTTGCTGTTTATCATCTATATCAAACCTTCTTGCTTTGACTGGTCTCCAAAGCTCTGTTCTATACACTCTCTCTTCCGTCTATACTCTATCCGCAATCTTATTAGCTCCCTTGTAGGTAAGTCACAGACCTATATGTCCAGCCCCAGTCTATCCCCTGATCTTCAGTCTCATATCACCAATTACCTATTGAATGTTTCAAACAGAGATATCTTAATTCAAAAATGTTCAAAACTGAGCTCATTACCTTTCCCTCTAAACAAAGTCCTTCTTCCAAATTTCCCTATTTCTGTCAAAGGCATCCCTTTCCAGGCTCTCCCATTTGTAGCCTTGGCTTTCTCCTAGCCACCTTCCTCTGCCTCACTCCTCATATCCAATCAGCTGCCAAATCTTGCTACCTCTGTCTCCATGACCTAGCTTTTATCTGACCTGGTCTCTAGCTCAGGTCCTAGTTACTTCTCACCTAGATTATTGCAATGGTCTCCTAATTGGTTTTTACTACAAATTAGTGCCAAAGTAATTTTCCTTAAGTACAGATAGGAACATGTGACTTACCTAACTTCCAACCCAGTGGTTCCCTACTTGCCTCTAGAATAAACTAGAAACTCCTCTTCTGATCTTTTAAACCCCTACACAGCCTAGTTCTAATCCACCTCTCCAGACTTATTATAATGTATTCCCCTTCCTGAACTCTGTGATTCAGCCAAACTGTCCTTTTCTCTGATCATTATACATGATCTGCCACCTCCTGTCCCTCTGCACTGGCTACCCTATCTGCTTGGATTGCACTCCCTCTTCACTTCTACCTCATAGAGGCAATTTCTTCCTTTAAGAGGCATTTGAGAAGTAGTGAAGTGGAGAAAGCACAGACCCTGAAGCCAGGAAAAGCTGAATTCAAACCTGACCTCAGACACTCAACACTGATGAGCTGTGTGACCCTGGGCAAGTCACTCAACCCCATTGCCTCACAACAATAACAACAAAAGCTTCCTAAACTATTTTGTGTTCAATTACTTTGCGTATATTTGTATTTACTAATTTTATATTTATTCTATACATATTTTAATATTCGAATGTAACCTTCTTGAGGGCATAAATTGCTTTTTTTTCCCTTTGCATTTGATATCCCCAGAGCCTAGTACCATGCCTGTCACACAGCAAGCACACAATAAATCTTTGATTGATTACTTTATCTGTCCTAACACCAAGTTGTATGGGACATGAATGGCAGTGAATGTTTTCACAGGTCCTGCTTTCTTCACAGAATAATGCTCAAACTGTAAAAGATTCAGTCTTAATCAAAGAAGTAACAACATTTCCCCCAGGGAGCAGTATAGATATAGCCAGGTCAGGCTGATAGGATATAGAGCCTATAGAATAGTATTCCTTGCTCTAGAACTATGGCAGAGACACTAAATTTCTGTGGACCTCAGACTTCTCATCCGTGTAATGGGAGGGCTAGACTACAAGTCTCTAAGGTTGGTGCTAAGTATATAATTGAACTTTTGTGAACCATCAGTGGCTACTCTAATACCTTCTGAAATCTGGAGACTGGAGCCCCACACAAGCAAAACTGAATAGATGTGTATGAGCAGGATGCAAAATGTAGCTTCTCTTATAAATAAGGAAGCTTAGCCACAAATCACTCTGGCAGAATGAGACTTGGGTTGCTATTGGATTTAGAGCTGATTCCAGACTCCCAAATAATTGCTAAGATTATAAAAATCTTCCTGACCAGAAAACATTTTTTTTGCCATTCCAAGTCAGGTAGCTTACTATAGGTTTTACTGGGCTGGGAGCAATAATATGTTACTATCCACATTAAAAACCCAGCTAGCAACTCCCCACCTCATAGACACAATTCCAGAAAAAAGATACACACACATACACACAAAGAGAGAGAGATTGATAGAGGGAGAGGGAGAGAGAGAGACAGACAGAGAGAGAGAGAGACAGAGTGTGAGTGTGTGTGAGAGAGAAAGAAAGAAAGAAGGAAAGAAAGAAAGAAAGAAAGGAAAAAAGAAAGAAAGGAAGGAAGGAAGGAAGGAAGAGACAGAGAGACAGAGGAGGGGAGAGAGATTGAAAGAGAGGGAGAGAGAGAGAGACAAAGAGAGAGAAAAGAGAGAGAGAGAGAGAGAGAGAGAGAGAGAGAGAGAGAGAGCGAGCAAAGTCAGTGACAGGTAGATAGATGCCAACTCTTTCCTTGAGGGTAGTTATTCATTGTTGAATTTTGGTCTTTAGTATTTGGATCTGTACCTGACAGCTAGGTAGCTCAGTGGATAGAGTACTAGGCCTGGAATTGGGAAGACCTGAGTTCAAATCAGGCCTCAAATACTTACTAGCTATCTGACCCATGACAAATTATTTAACCTCTGTCTGCCTCAATCCACTGGAGAAGGAAATGGAAAACCACTCCAGTATCTTTGCCAAGAAAACTCCATACTGTGCTGTAGTCCACAGGGCTATAAAACGTTGGGCACACCTGAACAACAACTATGGAGCATGGCACATAGAAGGTTCTTCATAAATGTTTACTGGATTTAGATTTAGATAAATTGAATTTCTTATTGAAGACAAATAGGATGGGTAAAGGGGAAGATGAGGTAGCATTGTATATTGAGAAGGGAAACTCATGTGAGGAAATCCAAGAACCAGAGTGGGGAAGCATTGATGGAGAATATTTGGGCAAAGTTCAATGGAGGGGGAAACAGAAGTGATTTTTGTCATTTGGATATACTATATATCACCTAGATAGAAAAAGGAGATAAATGAAATTTGTGGGAAGGAAACCACGAGCCAGGGGACTTCCAGTTATCCAGAAATCTGTGGGTACTTTCTCTCTGTAAAATGCAGATCAGGTAATAACTTTTTTTTTTTGCTTTTTGGAGGGCATTTGGGGTTAAGTGACTTGCCCAAAGTGACATGGCTAGTAAGTGTGTCAAGTGTCTGAGGCCGGGTTTGAACTCAGGTCCTCCTGACTCCAGGGCTGGTACTCTATTCACTGTGACACCTAGACACCCCCAGGTAATAACTTCTGAACTTGATTTAGTGACAGTTTCCTCCTTCACAAGCAGAAGATAGGAGAGTCATGGTTAGACAGCAGGTATTTTGAAGAAGATCTGGGGGGTGTCAGTGGACTGCAAACTTGCAATATGAGTCAGTCATATGATGTAGCAGCCAAAAACTTTAATGTGATCTCGAGTTAAATTAAGAGGCATAGCTTTCAGGAAGAGGGAATTGATAGTCCCATGGTAGCTTGTGTTTGTTAGACCTCATTTGGAGAACTGAAAACAATTCTGGACACCACTATCTTGCTGGCTTGAATTTGTATCCCAAGCATTTGGGACAGTATCTGCCACAAAATAAATGTCTTCCTTCCTTCCTTCCTTCCTTCCTTCCTTCCTTCCTTCCTTCCTTCCTTCCTTCCTTCCTTCCTTCCTCCCTCCCTTTTTCTACCCCTTCCTTTCTCTATCTATCTATCTATCTATCTATCTATCTATCTATCTATCTATCAACTATCTAATTATCTATAAAATTAGGTGGCAGAGTACTGGTCCAGGAATCAGGAAGATTCCTCTTCATGAGTTGGAATCTGGCCTCAGATACTTACTAGCTATGTGATTCTGAGCAAATCACTTAACCATGTTTACCTTAGTTTCCTCATCTGTAAAATGATGTTTCTCTAGTATCTTTGCCAGGAAAATCCTTCTGTCTTTCTTTCCCTTTCTATCAATTCTCTGATTGAAAACTTCCAAAGAGGAGTAGGACATGAGAAATGAGTAGGCTGAAGAACTTGGCAGTTGGGGTTGAAATGCCTACATTCTACTGGCCTAGCAGTACAACCATTTCATAAGACACAGGATCCTTCTCTGGATTGGTTTTGGATTTCCACTTTTCTTTTCTACAGGATATGGTAAAAACTTGGGTATACTTTATCTTCTAGATAAAGCACAGTATATCATATACTTCTACTTAGAAGTTTTTATGTCATTTTAAGACTACTCTGGAAAAAGGAGAGAGACATATAGCCTTCAAAATTACAGCTGGATGATCTGGTCTCCAAGCAACTGTTTCAAAGTACCTACAATTAATATATATATATATATATATATATATATATATGTATATGTATATGTGTGTGAGTATGTATGTCTATGAATTTGTGTATATATAGATTTATATACACATATTTCAACACATACACACATAACATTTATGTATATATGTATAAATATACACACATACATTTAAAGGAGTGTCAATATGTATGTTGAAGTCCCCTTGTTATAAATGCCAGGAAGAAAAAGAAGAAAGAAAGATTGTGAGCCAGTTAAGAAGGAAAGAGAAAATGATGCCAGGTAAAGAGATGGGTCACTAAGACTAGCTCGCACCTGTATGCTCTTTAAGGTTTCAGAAGTGTTGTATATACACAACCTTATTTCATACTTACTTGTGTTGCTCCCATTTTATAGATGAGGAAACAGGCTCAGAAAAGTTGCATGATTTGACCACGGTCACACAGCTGGTTAAGTGTCTGAGGTGGGTTTCAAACTCAGGTGTTTCTGATACTGACTGTATTGCTCCATCTACTTACACTTTGATACAAAACACAGATAAAGGGTTAGTGCTAAGGTACTTTTTCCTCTGTGACTACAGGGGAGAATGTTTTTAATCAGCAATATTTACTGAACACCTGCTGCACGCAGTGTACTTTGCTTGGCACTGGGCATCCAAAGTGTTATAAGATAGACCTCCCACTCACAGAATTGTCTGTATTCAGGGAGATGAGAGATGGATGTAAAATGAAAGTTGCTTTTTTTTTTACTGTCTTTTTTTTGATAGTGTTTTTTTTTATTTATTTACTATTAGTTTACAAGATTCAGTTCCACAAGTTTCTGAGTTCCAAATTTTCTCCCCCACCCACTCTTTTCTCCCCTCCCCCCTCATGACAGCATGTAATCCCATATAGGTTCTAGCTAACCTATAACTTCATGTTAAATATTAGTCAAGTCGTAAAGAAGAATTATAACCAATGAAATGAATAATGAAACAAAATGAAAAACAAAACAAAATGAAAGAGAAATCAAATGGTTTGTTTCAATTTGCATGTAGACTCTGTAGTTCTTTCTCTGTGAAAAAGAAAGTTTTACAGCTAGTGAGACAAAGGTGGGACTATATCCTCATTTTATTGATGCCAAAAACTGTGCCTTAGCCAGGTTCAATGGTTAGCCATAAAGATTACTTAGGAACAGCCGAGGCCAAGTTCGAGCTGGGTTGTATAAAGATGTCTGCTTAGTTACAGGCTTTTTCCCAGTTGTATTGTGACCATAAGTATTTGGGGCAGGATTTGAATCCATGTTCCCTAAATATAAATCCAGGAATATGTCTGCTAAACTCTGCAATGGCAGATATTAAATAAAATAGAGGTGGGGACTATATCCAGTAATATAGGAGGTCAGGGGAGAAATGATGTAAGTCAGGGTAGACTTCCTGCAGGATTTGAGCTGTTTTAAAGGAAGGGCAGGATTTTGACCTTGGGGATGGGACTTAACAGTGAACTCCTTGAGAGAAAGGGCCGTTTTTTGCCTTTCTTTGTTTCTTTAGTGTACAGTCCCTGGCATACAGTAGATGCTTAATAAGTAAATTCTGGATAATTGACCTACTGAGATGACATTTCAGTCAGATGGATAGCAAAAGCAGAGTCATAGAGGTGCAGATAGGAGATGTGTAGGGAAAAGAAGGAATAGGTTTAGATGAAGGAACAGAGAGAGGAGTGTCATGCTGATTTCAGTGAAGAAAGAAATGAGGTTTTTATTACAAGTAGTGATTGTAAAAGAAGTTTTGAAACAGTCACCGTAGAGAAGGAGCCAGAGAGTTGATGTGGGTCAAGTAACAGGATTACTTAGGAGTGGCCAGAGCCAAGTTGTGGTTGGATAGCATAACCTTGCAGTGGGTCAGGGCTGCTTGAATATGGGATTTTCCCCAGTTGTATCCTGTGGCCTAGGCCCAGGAAGAGAGAAGGGGGGTTGCTGGGGTTGGAAGATGGCAAGGCCTGCTTGGCAGAAGGTCAAGAAGGAGAAGAAATCTAGGGAAATAACTAATGAGAGAGTCCAGGATGGGATAGAAATGTAGTATAACTGGATTGGGGCTAATGATCTGAAAGAGGGCAATACTCTTGGGGGCATACTCATGCAAGGCGCTATGAAATGCCTTTCTTATACCTTGATGGTGGAGTGGGTTATAACCCCTGCCTCAACTGAGGTTAATAGTAGTAGCTAACTCATAACAGGGTTGTTGTAAGAATCAAATGAGAAAATAGTTGTAAAGTATTTAGCCTAGTATACCTGGTACATAGTAGATACTTAATAAATGCTTGTCCCTTCCTTCTTTACCCCTCCCTTTACCCACTTAGCATAGTGCCTGGTACATAGTAGGTGCTTGATAAATGCTTGTTCCTTCTTTCCTTTATCCCTCAGCCCCATGCTAATGAATCAGAGGAGATAATCAAAGTCTGTAAAGTACTTAGCATAGTGCCTTGTACACAGTAGATGTTTAATAAGTGCTTGTTCCTTCTTTCCTTTACCCTTCAGCCCCATGCTATTGAATTAGAGGAGATAATCAATGTCTGGGATAACATGTTCAGCAAGGATGTATAAAAATGTGGAAGAAATGAGAAACTAGGAGAAAAAAACTGTAGGCCTATGGCATCTTCTGTCACTAATTAGTTCCTTAAGAACATAGAGTTAGGCAAAATGACATTGTTGAGGGTAGTTAGTTAAGTGACAATGTGACAAATGTGCTACTGGGTGAATGACTTTAGAGCAGAGTTTTGCAGCTTTAAGTTAGGGATTGGTTATGATAAGGGATGTGGTATGTTTGATTTGGGGTGGGGGAGAGGAATTAACATTTATATAGCTCCTACTATGTGCCAGGCATCGCATTAAACACTTTACAGATATTATCTCATTTGGTCCTCACAACAGCCCTGTGATGTAGGTGTAATGGAAATGCAGATTTAAAGATCTTCCCTGCCCCTAGCTTAAGTGCACCTGGAGCCTGTGGTGGGAGGCTTGTTTTTCAGGGAAGCCCAACCTTGATACTTTTGTGATTGGGCAGTGGGTCCAGAAGGTTGTTACATTCTTTGAGCTAGGAGAAGGCTATATAAACCCTGATGAGAGGCTTTGCTTTGGGGCTCACTTTGAGAAGTGTTGTGTGATTTGACCAGATGAGACTCTGGGAAGCCGTTGTTGAGAGCCCCCCGCTTTGAAAACCCAGATGTTGATGCTTCCCTCTCTGGTAACTGTGATTTGGTATTGATATAATGGTTGGACAGTTTGGAAGCCTGTCTGTTTGATCTGTAAGTTCTGTAACTCTGAAGTTTGGGGTGCTGACCTTTTCCCCCTGAACTAGGTAATGTGTGTTTGTTTGATTAAAGTAAGCTTGTTAACCCATTTTGAGTTGCTTTCCTTTTGAAAAGCAGATCGAAGAACCTATATTGGCAGCTACCCTGGGGATATTGGGGTGCTTGCTGATACAGTAGGTGCTATTATTGTCCCTATTTTACAGCTGTGCAGACAGAGGTTCACCTAGCTAGGCTGGATTTGGAGTCATCTTGACTTCAACTCCCATACCACATAGCTTCCTGATTTGGAAGTGGGGCGGTCTGAGTTTGAATCCCTGCTTTGCTATTTACTATTCACATGACATTGGCCAAGTCACTTGATCAGAAAACTAAGTTTCAGTTTCTCCTTCTGTAAAATGAGAGGGTTGGACTAGATAGTTTCTAAAGTCCCTCCCAGTTCTAAACCCATCATAGGATCCCATGAACCTTAGTAGTGAACTGGGGAGCTACAGATTCAACACACATTGAGTACCTACTATATGCGAGGCACTTAAACTTATCATCTAATGGGGGTGGTGGTCTAAGACATGTACACTAGTAACTATAGGTAGTTCATGACATGGACAAAGAAAACTCTCAAAGTGCTCATAGAAATTTAAGGAGGACATTAGCTTCCAGCTAGTGACCATTGGATAGAATGCCATGCCTGGAATCAGTCTCAGACACTTAGTAGCTTGACTTACTTGACCCTGGGCAAGCCATTTAAACGTCATCTGCCTCAGTTTCCTCAACTTTGAGATTGGGATTATAATAGCATCTACCTTTTTAATTTTTTTTGCTTTTTGAAGGGCAATTGGGGTTAAGTGACTTGCCCAAGGTCACATGGCTGGTTTTTGTGTTAAGTGTTTGAGGCTGGATTTGAACTCAGGTCCTCCTGACTCCAGGGTCAGTGCTCTATTCACTGTGCCACCTAGCCATGCCCTCGTACCTACCTTTTTAAAAAAGCTTATTTTATTTTCAATTCATGGAACAAAACAAGTATTTCCATATCACAGTACAATAAAAGAGATGATTGCACACACATCTGCAAATCCACCATGTACAATTTGCTGTTTCCTCCTCCAAATACGCAACAAAGTTATCATGTAAAATTTCATTTTTCCTTTTTTTCTCCTCCCACTAGACACAAATGTATATATATATATATATATATATATATATACATATACATATATTTATACACACATATATAATTATTTTATACACACATCTGTTTATCCGTTCTTTCTCTGGATGCAGATAGTCTTTTTTCATATGTCCTTTGTTTTTTATTTGGGTATCATAATAGTAAAAAAGTCACTTGAAGGCATTCTTAAAACAATACTGCTCTTGCTGTGTACAGTGTTCTCTTGGTTCTGCTCACTTTGTTTTTCACCATTTCATGCAAGTTGTCCCCACAATAACACTGAAAGATAGGTTCAGTGACTGAACCTATCTTTCAGTGTTATTGTAAAGATCAATTTAGATAATATTAGTAAAGTGCTTAGCACAGTCCCTGGCACATAGTAGGGGCTTTATGAATGTTTATTCCCTTCCCCCTATTTCCTGCTGGAGGTGGAGGGAATAGGGCCCAGATATAGGAGTGGTCAGAGAAGACATCCTGGAATCTGTAGATCATGAACTGAACTTCATTAGGGAGATGTGGGGAGAGGGTTCCACTTCAGTAGGAAGGCAGGAGCAAAGGTAGGGAGCTAGGAGAAAGCTAGCAGAGAGAGAGCATAGCAAAATGGGTAGAACACCAGACTGGGAATCAGAAAGACCTGGGTTTGAATCTTGCCTCATATACTTATAAACTATATGACCCTGAGCAAGTCATTTAACTTCTTTGAGGAGGTTGGCCAGGATAGTTTCTGAGCTCTCTTCCAGCTCCAAGTCTATAATCACATAAATAGGGCAGAGGAATGCCTTTTCGCAATAAGGGCCAGCTGTGACCATATTGATGGTGGTTAATATGAATGGTCCCCAAGGAGGACATAAGGAGTCCAAATGGGTATTGTCTTGGGACAGGGCAAAGCCTGACAGGTTTTCCTTGGAGATTATAAAATTTCTACAGAAACTAGGTTAGCTGTCTGTGTCTATGGATTAATCCTGGAGACCACTGAAAAAAGAAATCCCCCTCTGTTTGCCTTCCATGTCTCTCCTGAGAACCATTGTACTAAAGTCCCAGATTGGCTACTTCCAATAACATTTTTTGACAATATTCAGAAGGACCTTATTTTGTTTGCTTGTTCCAGTTTTTCTATATTTTGGGTTGATATCCCTCTGCTACAAACCTCCACCAGCTGTCCCTCTATTGATTTTTTTCTTCTCAGCTTCTCATTCTTCTGGTTAAGTATGTACACTCTGATTCGTGATTGTTGGCAGACCGTGGTAACCTAAAATCAGCCTGTATTTTCCACAAGTTGCTAATTATGCCACTTTGGAGCACAATAAAGAAGGAATAAGGAATTAATGCCCTGAGTCAGGACACTTGGCAAGGCCCAACAACCTTTGAAAGCTGGTCGTGAGCTCTCTCCGGTAGACTCACGCAGAGCTTTATGAAATGTTCCTCCCACATACCATTGAGTTTGAAGGCTCCCTGTGTCCTGAGTAGGGAGCTCCTTTGGTGCTAGGAAATTGGGCAGTGCTGATAATCAATGCCTGGGGTGAGTGACATTGATGCTGTGGGAATGTGTGGAAGAACAATTTTGGTTCAGCCTTCATGGGGTTTGGTGGTTGGGTAGGAACTATGAGTTGCTACAGTCAGGTTTCCATACCTAACTCGAACATCTGTGAAACATATCAGGACAGTTAAATGAGTCCAAGCAGGAAACAACTTCTAATATAGTTGGGACTATTTAAAAAAGAAAATTCTCTAGTAGGTCCGAGCTTTCCCCTTGCACTTTTTACATGGTGCATTTCAGTTTTTAAGTAAAATCATTTCCCTAGGTGGATTAGTAGTAGTGATGGTATTTGACAGCTGGGAGATTTCCTTTTTGGAATTGCATGTGCAGTATTGTTTTGGTTCCTTGAAGGCCTCTGTGGTCTGGGGCCCATTGTGGGTGTTGGATTTTATTTTCTCCAGCTTGCATTTGGCCTGACAGTGCAGGTCAATCTGTATACAGCTGGTGACCAAGAAAAGATATTTCACACTTGCCTAGGGCTTCTTACTAAGAGGTAAGAATTCAAGGAGCTCCAGATGTCAATGGGTTGGTGGGTTGGTTCAAGGGGCACAATTCCAAATAAAAAAAAAAAAAAACGAAACAAGGGGCGGCTAGGTGGTACAGTGAGTAGAGTGTCAGCCCTGGAGTCAGAAGGACCTGAGTTCGGTTCTGGCCTCAGACACTTAATGCACACACAAACAAAAACCTAGCCATGTGACCTTGAGCAAGTTACTTAACCCCAATTGCCCTCCAAAAAGTAAAAAAAACAAAAACAAAAAAACAAAACAAAAAAACAAAACAAGGAACTCTGAGTTCTAATTCTAGCCCAGGCATTTCCATTTCCATTTCCATAGGTTTGAGTAAGTCACCTCTCCTCGTTGACGCAGACAGCAGAGTCTCCGAATTGGAAGGGACTTAAAGGTCATGTAATTCAGCCCCCCGTCCAACATCTCCAAAATACCTAAAACAAGGCCATCTAGCTTGAACACATGCTTGGGCATCCCTCACAAGGCAGCTCCTTACATAAATGGTTTTAATTATTATAATTTAAACATTTGAGCTGAAACCTGCCTCTCTGTGTTTTCCACTTACCTAGTCCCAATTTGACCCTCTGGAGTCATACAGATTAAATCTAAACCCTGTTCTACTAGCTAATCTTTCAAATATTTGAAGATAGCCATCATATCCCATCTACATTTTTTTTTATTTAGGCAAAATAGCCCTAATTCCTTCAACCCATTGCCACATTGCAGAATTTCAGCTTCACTGCTCTGGGTCTGAGTTTTCCTGTTCCTAAAATGAGACCTGGAATTCCTGGTCTATTTCTTAGTATTGCTGCAAGAGTCAACCAAAGGCATATGAAATCTTTATACATAATGGGATAAAAATCATTCAGTAACTAGTATTGTAAATATAAACTAACATTAGTCATCTATTTGGCAGCTAGGTGGAGAGAGTTCTGGGCCTGAGGTCAGGAAGACGCATCTTCCTGAGTTCAAATTTGGCCTCAAACATTTATTAACTCTGTGACCCTGGGCAAGTCACTTTACCCTGCTTACCTCAGTTTACTCATCTATGAAACAATATGGAGAAGGAAGTGGAAAACCACTCCAGTATCTTTGTCAAGAAAATCCCAAACAGGGTCATGAAGCTATTTATGACTAAACAAATACAAGTGCTTTATTAATAACAGTAACTCATTCACATAGTGCTTTGAGCTTTGTTAAGTGATTCTATTGCCTTGTGATGCCTATTTAAGATAATAAGTTTATAGATTTAGAACTGGAAATGACTGTAGGGGCCATCTTATCCAACTCACTCTGAGGTTCTGAACTAAGTCCAGAACTGAGTCTGGAACTGAGGTCTAGAGAGAATTAGTTGATTTTCACAATGTCACACTGGTAGTAAGTTGTTGAGTCAGAATTTGAATCTAGAGCCTCTGACTCCAGAGTCAGAAGCAGTGAGAAATCTTGCCTCATGATCCCAAATTTAATATGCTCCACTTTGGTAATTTCCCCAACTGGTGCTATTCTTTCCCATTGTCATCACCTTAGGGGAGTTGCAAGATGGATTTCCTATCTTTTTGTGAGGGTGCTTTCTTTCTGGGTTAGTAAGAGTCCAAACTTCTGCAAACAGTTTATGCTGACAGCTACAAGAATTCCTCGGAAACTTGGCCTGAGCGGCTGTGTTTATATCTGGCCAGCAAACATGTGTATCAGAGAATAGGTTCCTAGAACAATGATTTTTCTCCTTGTATGACCTTAGCATTTGGGACTAGTTCAGGCCTCTAAGCATTCAAACAAATGCAGCCTAGTAAATTGGGGGGAGGAAATGCCAGATTTAACAAGACATAGGTCCAAATTTAGGGCAGGTACGTGGCACAGTGGATAGAGTTCTGGGCCTGGAGTCAGAAACATCTTCCTCAAGTTTCCTATACCAATGAAATCACAGGTCAAATTACAGTATCTATCTATTCATCCATCCACCCATCCATCCATTCATCCATACATCCATACATCCATCTAACCCTCTATCCAGTGGTCCATCTGTCTGTCTATCTATCCACCTATTTATGTAGTCATGTTACATATCTAACTACATATATTCATATACATACATATATGGAAGGTAGCACAGGACAATGAATAGGCAGATTATTCAGAGTCAGAAAGACTTAGGTTCAAGTCCTAAAACTGGAATATTCTGAAGAGCAAATGAGATGAATTAGTGCCTAAAAAAACCGTATCCTGTCAAAGTAAACCTAAATGTCAAAGAATGGGCAGCTTTGTGGTCCGCAGTGAACACAGTGCTGAGTGGGAGTCAGGAAGACTCACCTTCATGAGTTCAAATCTGGCCTCAGACTCTTACTAACTGTGTGACCCTGAACAAGTCACTTAACCCTGTTTGCTTTAGTTTCTTCATCTGTCAAATGATCTGGAGAAGAAAATGGGAAACTGTTCTAGTATCTTTGCCAAGAAAACCCCAAATGGAGTCACAAAAAGTTGGACATGACTGAAATGATTAAACAACAATGGTTTCTAATGTTGGTCTTGCTCTGATCTCACAGTGAGTTACTTACCTTCTCTGGATCTCAGTTTGCTTATCTGTGAAATGAGGAGGATGAACTAGATGACCATTGACCTCAGATCTAGCTCTGAATCCCGTTAGTTTTTCAGGGTTGGCCATTATCATGTGTTTTTCCTTTATCAGTGGTGAGAGCTTCCATAAGTGTGATTTTGCCAGGTCAAGTCCATTGCCACAGGCTCAATAAAACCAAGGGATCAACTGTATAGAAAATTAACTCCTAAATGATGCAGAAGAAAAAGGAAAGATCTTGAGATACAGTTTGAAATCTAAACATAAAAAATAAGTTAAGAGTGAAAATGGTGAAGAATTGATGACACACATGGACTTAAAAAAACAACAACAAAAAATATTCTTCCCCACATTGCTTAAAAAAATAACCACTGCCGTCTGGTGTCCAACTGAGTGTGTGAACAAAAAACAAAGCCAGATGCAGTCGATTACCTCCAATGCTTCCTTACTGCAAGGCAGCCATGGCCGGCTCCTCTCCGGCACTCATTTAATCAAGATGAGTTTCTTCAGTTTAATGCATTCTTCATCTTGGTGATCTACCTCCTAGGGTGGGAGCAAGAAATTGTAAACATGGAATAATGCGGTGGGCAATTTTCTGTGGCAACCGTGCAAAGCCCTATCTCTGTCCGTGACAACAGACCCTGCTTATTTCCCAGCTTTTGACATTGGGTTCTTGCTGTGACCAGAACTCATTCCAATGCTCTGAAGTTTGCAAATTCTTTGCCCACCTGGCATTCTATAAAATGGCATCAGATGTGAAGGTTGCTCTATCATTGGCAAAGGCAGCAGAACCCTTGGCAGAAGGAAGCCTTGGTGTCCTTCAGCTTGTGCTTTGACACACAGAAGACCCGTAATTAGAATGTTTCTCTAAGAAAGAAAATATCACCCACTCAGTTATCATTAATAGAAATGGTACTGTTTTAATCTTCTATTTACAGGGCAGTTCCTGAAGGCAATCTAGCCTGGTCTCCCCCTATTTAATTCTGGGTTCAACTTGTCCATTTGTACTGTGTTCTAGATATAAATAAATATCTTTATACATACATATCATAATTTGATCAAGAAACATTCTTCATCCACTTCATTTTTCCTAGGTGGATGATTAGGCTAGACTCTTAAATAGCTGTAGATTCTTTCCCTATAGTGTTGGATGACTACTGAGATTCCTTCTAAGTCTCAAGTTATATGATTCTGTGATCTGATTCAGTAGGCTTTTCGATATTCTAGGTCTTGAGATGACCAGATCTCTCCCAAGGTGGGTAGCAGGGTCTTTATCATACCAATATTCTTCTGGTTTTATTGAATGGCTGACAGTGATGGAATGCTACAGTCTCCCAAGAGCTAAAATGAGCATCATGTAGAGGATAATGAAAGGTACATGATGAATGTGGGCAGGTTGTGATATGTGACAAATAAGGCATTTGGAAGAAGAACTAGAACAAAAGATGTCACTGGGGAGTTGTATGAGTTAAAAAAAAAAAGATGGCTGATCACATTGAGAGAATGAGGTGCAATGGAGAGCAGTGCTTTTCTGGTATTTGGGGGCAGATATCAGGAGGAAATGAAGCTCTTAGCACATTGATCAATCGCTCTGTGGCACACTTATGGTAGGATATGAACAGGATTCATACAGAATAGGCAGGCATGGACAGATTGTGATCTGTACTGGGCAAAGGAAAATCCAACCTTATGAGATGATTGAAGTATTTTGGAAGATTCGGTTATTGAGAGGCATCTTCCTTCCATTAAACTGATAGTGTCACCCATGCAGTATCCTCTCAGTGCTGCCCAATATTACCACCACATATTGGATAAGGGTTGAGGGATGTAACCTAGATTTTATGTATTGAGAAATAGAGGTACAGACAGGTAAGCATCTTCCCTGGGGAGAGAGAGTGTATGAGGCTGAGCCAAGACTTGAGTCTTTTTGAGGGGATGTCCAGGGCTCTCACTGGAACCCAACAGAGGTCTAATTTAGCTTCTTAAGTCCTGGCAACTAGGATGCCATGTGTTTGTATAGACTTGCACCATTTAAAATGTTCTTGGAGTTTAGATCTTGCATGTAATTTGCTACATTAGCTCTGGGCAAGAATATTTGCTTTTGGGTCCTCTGTGGTTTGAGTTCCTTCTCAGTATTAACCTGGCATGTTAGACAGAGCTATACTGTAAAAAGCAGCAGGAGACGGAGGGTTCAGAGCAGGGTGAAGGCAACGAGGCTTATTACTAATAGCTGTTTTGCAGACGTCGGGAGCTCTTACGTGATTTTCCCAGTGTGGCTTTTTTGGACATTTTGCATCTGGGATTAGGAAGCCATGGCTGGATCAAATGAAGTCTTTGGAGTGGAGGAGGGGTTGTTTCTATTGAAGGGACTGGCCTGAATTATTGCTCTAGTAAATACCTTTTAATTAAGTGAGAACATCCAAGGGATGATTCTGGGCCAAGGTAGAAGAAGAGGCATACTATGGGGAGAGCCCTGGGTTGGGAATCAAGAAGATTTGGGTTCAAATCCTGACTGGCCCACTTACTACCTGCCTATTCCTGAACTGTCAAATGAGATGATTGTACTTGATATGTGAATGATCCAGAGATAATAATGATTACAACACTTTTTGTTCTTGCTCTCATCTTCCTTCCTTCCTTTCCTTTTTCCCTCCCTTTTTTTCTTCTTTCCTTCCTCCTTCCCTTTCCTCCTTCCCTCCCTTCCTCTTTCCCTCCATTCCCCCATTCCCCTCCCTCCTTCTCTCTCCCCTCCCTTCCTTCTTTCCTTCCTTCTTTCCTTTTCTTCTTCCCTCCCTCCTTCAGTTCCTCTTCCCTCTCTCTTTTTCTCCTTTTCCTTCATTCCTCCCTCCTTTCCTCCTTTCTTCTTTCCTTCCTTCCTTCTTTTCCTCCTTCCCTTCTTCCCTCCCTTTTTTCTTCCTTCCTCCTTCCCTTTCCCCCTTCCTCTCTCCCACCCTTCCCCCGTTCCCCTCCCCCTTCCTTCCTTCCTTCATCCTTCCTTCCTTCCTATCTGCTGTCTCTCTTGCCTGGGCCAGATTTTTCCAGTTAGGAAACTGGTTGTTATCCTCTCAGGGACATAAAACAGAATTCCATTTGGGAACTTAATGAACTAATTTACCTCCAAAGAGCAAACAAGTGCCTGTCAGAAAGGAGTTTACTTACCACTAGGCTCAGGCCCCTTGTGTCATTTATCCTCAGGAGATGGTACTCCTGGGGGCAAGTTTTGTTGCTGGAGAAACAGAGGCCCAGAACATGAAGTGATAAGAAGTGGGTCATATAATGATGAGCAAATAGCAGAACTGGGCATCCTAGACTTAGTCCTCTGAGGGGCAGTGCCTGCTGTCATTACAGTCATTATCACTATTATCTGGAATAATGTATCCGGAGTCATAAATGGCACTTAGTCCTGGGCCTTGCACTTCAGGCAGGCATTGACAAAACAACATATTCAGAGACTGAGGTTATTTGAAATCTGCAACATGAGGACTGGTTGAAGGAACTGGGGTTCTTTGGCCTGTAGGAGACAAGATTTTTTTTTCGGGGGGGGTGGGGGAATTTTATTATAATAACTCACTTTTCTTGACACTTTGAGGATTATGTTCCTCCTAACAAATCTATAAAGCAGATAATAGTATGTGTCATTTCCACTTTACAGATAAGGAAATTGAGACTCTTAGGACTCAGAGAAATTAAATGTCTTGACAGTGGTTGTGTGATTGGGTATATATCAGAAACAAGCCTGGGACCCAGATCTTCTAACTCTGTTCTTCACAAAATGTCATTGCTATTTAATTGTCTGAAATATTGTTATGTAAGAGAGGGATTCAATTTTCCCATGGATCCAGAAAGTTGAAGTAGGAACATTGAGTTATCATTATATTAGAAGGAAGCAAATTTGATTTGTCCCAAAATGGAATGAGTTCCTTCATTAAGAAGTGAGTTTACCAAATTGTGATATATAAATGAAATGGAATACTATTGTGTTATAAGAAATGGTGAGCAGACAAATTTCAGAAAAACCTGGAAAGATTTACATGAACTAATGCAAAGTGAAGTGAGCAGAAACAGGGGACCATTATGCATAGTCACAGTAACATTGTGCAATAATCAGTTATGATTGACTTAGTTCTTCTCAGTAATACAACGATCCAAGACAATTCCAAAAGACTCCCTGTGAAAAATGCTGTCTACATCCAGAGAAAGAACTGATACAGTCTGAATGCAGACTGAAGTGTACTATTTTCACTTCACTTTTTTTTAAAGCAATTGGGGTTAAGTAACTTGCTCAAGGTTACACAGCTAGTCATTATTTTTGTGTGGGTGCTCATTTTCTGAGGCCAGTTTCGATCCCGGGTCATCCCAACTCCGAGGCCAGTGCTCTTACTCACTTCGCCACCTAGCCACCCCTTCACTTCATTTTTTTCATGTTTTTTTTTCCTTTTGTTCTGTTTCCTCTTTCACAACATGACTAATATGTTTTACATGATTGCACTTCTATAATCTATATCAAATTGCTTCCCATCTTAGGGAGAAAGGAGGGGAAGCAGGGAGGGAGAAAATTTAAAACTCAAAATTTTATAAAAATTAATGATAGAAATTGTATTTGTATGTAATTAGAAAAAATAAAATATTATTTTTAAATAAGAAGTGAGTTCACAGACTCACAGAATTTGAGAGTTGGAAGGGACCTCAGTGACCATCTAGCCCAACCCATACCTGAAAAGGAATCCCCCTTAAAATACAACTAACAAGTGGTCATTTGGCCTCTGTCTAAAGGCCTTCAAAGAGGTAGAAACCCCCACCTTTCAAGGCAACACATACCACTTTTGGATAGTTCTGAATGTTAGAAAGCTTTTTTCTGACATTGAAATTACTGACCTCTTTGCACCTTCTTCCTCTTGCTCCTGGTTCTGTTCTCTGGGACTAAATAGAATAAATCTAGTCCTTTGATCATCCTTCAAATTCTTGAGAGGAGTTGGAAGGGTTAAGCAGAAGCCATTTGACTGCTTGCTGGGGATATTGTAGGAAAGATTCATACTTCAGGAAAGGTTTTGACTAGATCCTCTCCCAATATCCCTTCCAATCATAAGATCCTGCAGTTAATATTGGAAGGAATTTAATATTTGTGATCTCTTACATTAATTGATCACTTTATGATTAGCAATTGGTTTATATAACTTACTTCATTTACTCTTCAGATGACCTTATGAGGTAGGCAGTACAGAAATCATTCCCATTTCATGGATGAACATCCAAGTGAGAAATACTGGAATTGATGGACAAGCATTGTGTGGTGGTGGTGCAGTTTTTACCCCCTATTACCCTATTCTTTCACTGTAATGTTGTAAGAAAAGTAAGAGACATATTAGCCTCCTTCTACATGACTCCATCTACATGAAGAGGAGTGGATAAAGTACAAGAATGTTCCCCTTGCTGGTGGCCAGCTTTAAAAGGCCAGCTTTTGGTGGCCAACAGAAGTTTGCCCAGGAAGAAGCCAACTTCATATGCATGAGGATTTCAGTCCAGGGGCAGAAAATAGTAACAACACACTAGGGAAGAGTCCTGGCTGAAAGGAAATTCCTTATTTCTGCTGAGGCTACCATCTTTCTAATCACATTCACAACATCAAAGTCATCTTTGACTCTTCCTTCTCTCTCATCTTTCCTATTGAATCACCCATCAAGTTCTATTGATGATATCTCCTTAGTATCTATGGTAACATCAATTACCATAGAGCTACCACACATATTACCATACTTCACTCATATGGTCTCTGCTGTAGTTAAGGAAATAATTGCTTCTCACCTGGAGTATGATAATAGCCTTCTAAATGGGCTTATTGTTTCCTCTAGCCTCTTTCCTCTTCAATCCATTTTTCCCATCATTGCTATGCTGATGTTCCTAAAACACATATCTGACCATATCACCCACTTATTAAAAAATCTTCAGGGGCTCCCCAGTACCACTAGAATAAAATATAAAATCTGTAACCTAACACTTTTAAGACCTTTACTGCATGATTCCTACCTACCTTTTTGGTCTTATTTCATTCTACTTTTCTTTCAATGAAGTCTCTTCTAGTCAAACTGATCTGTTAGCTATTCCCCTACATGGCATTGGACATTCCTTCTCTATGGCTGTATATGGGTGGGCTCCCATGCACATCTAAAACTTCTTAAACATCGTCTTATAGGATCCCTACCTCCATTTAAAGCACAGCTCAGGTGCCAATTTCTCTACCAAGTTTTCCTGAAAGAAGTGCTATGCAGAGAAAAAACATGCTGGACCTGGAATTAATAAATTATTTGATTTCCAAGATCCCTTATAGCTTCAAATGTGTGATCCTACAGTCTTAGGATCTGCAGTCCTTCCCTCCCCCAGTTATTGATGCTTTTTCTCCTTTTGAAACTACTTCAAATTGTCTGGAATTAAAAGTTTTAAAATCAAATATTTAAAAAATGATTATTATTATTTTTACATGCAACTGGGAAATAAGATATACAGGCACTGGGGTATGGAGATCTGTCATGCCCTACTGGAAAGTCTGAAGAGGGATGGGGGAGGATATAGGAGAGAGCAGATTGGGGGAGGGGGTATTCATTAGGATCACTGTTTTGGGGTGGTGGGTAGGGGAAAGACAGAGAAAATTTATAAATCAAAATCTTGTGGAAATGAATGTTGTAAACTAAAAATAAAAATGTATTAATTTTATTATTAAAAAAAGAAATTACTTCAGATTGTTTTATATTTGTCAACTTGGGTATTTTTCATATCCCCTCCCCCACAATAGAATGTAAGCACCTTGAGGGCAGGAACTGCTACATTTTTGCTTTTGTATCTCTAGCATCTAGTACTGTCTTCCTCAAACATTGTCAAAAGGAAATGTCTTTGAGAATTAGGGGCTACCACAGAACTTTACCTAGAGAGAACTGCTTTTGGCCCACCCTTTTTAGCAGTACTTGTTTCTGAGGGATTTATTGCTGGTATGAGCAGTTAAGATTTGTCTCTCTCCACCCCACCCCCCAACTCCATCACTACCATGACCCTGGGGAAAAGGAAGAAAAAAATATGTGACTAAATTATCTTGAAAATACTAGATGACTTGGGTGTGATTGTGGCCTTTGAAAATTTCCCTCAAATTCTGCTTCTTAGCATAACTCTGGTCCCATTGAAATGAACCTTGATCATTTCAGGGAGGGGTGGGGAGGGGAAGTTGAGTTCTATTTGGAGGAACATCCATTATTTCTTTAAGCCTTGGCTGGAGCAACCAAAAATTTACAGGAAATGAAATCCTATTTCATTACAACTTTCATGTACAGAAACCTTGAAATTTATAGCTCTTACATATAAATTGGAATTAGTTATTTTCTTCACTCTTAGTTGCCTTTGCATTAGTGGGAAAATATGAGAGGTGTCTGTTGGCCAAAATGATAGCTGTTCACGCTCAAGTACGCTAACCCAAATTCCATCACCTACCGGGTAAACTGTCTGAATCCTTATGTTAAGGCCACTGGGTTCAATTTCTTCTGGGATGGTAGCTTTCTAAATTAAATTTCCATTAACTTTTCCCCTCTATGTCATTATATACTAATTCTTAATATGTTTCTAAAGATGAATGAGTAAAAAGAAATATCTGATACATGTATCATGTAGCTGAAGCTGAAATGTAATGTTGACAACTTTTTAATGCAGAAGACAGAGAAACCAGCAAGGGGATTGGTCTTTTAGACCGGGCCAAGGACACTTGGAGCAAGTAGGGGCAGATGTGGCAGTCAGAAGGCATTGCAATTGTTGTATTCAAGAGTCAAAGAATAGAGAGGAAGGGAAAATGTCAGATCAGAACTAAAACTTTAGTAAACTTAAAAACATTATTAGAAGAGGATTGCAAGGTGATAGGGAAAGGAAATATAAGTGAGCTGGCAATTTGAAGCAAGACATAAATGGTGGGGTAATAATAATCATGCCTGAACTTTGAATAGTTCTTTAAGGTTAGAGAAGCAGAGCAGTCTTGTGCATAAAAGGCAGGAAGACCTGTGTTTGAATCCTGTTTCTAGCTGGGTGAATTTCAGTTTCCTTATCTGTCAAATGGAGATAATAATATAGTTTTCCCTTCCACAACAAGACTTTCCCCATCACGGTTTCACTATATCTTGAGATTGGCATAAGAAATTTAAATGGAATTTGGGGGGAGTTTTGTGGAGCTGCAGATGATATGGGAAGGCCAGCAGATGACACAGAAAAAGTTTAGAAACTCAGAAAAGCATAAAATATGTAGAATAGCAACACATTTTAAATTCTAATAACATCATAATTCAGACTCCTTCATTGGTATGAAGGGAGGGTCCACAAATTTTACATGGATTTCAGATCATGGGGGTAGTGGTGGTGGGGTAGGAGTAAGGTATTAAGGGGGTGGCACTGATCCTGTAACACTGGGGATATGGAAGAGATAACTGTACCTGAATTACCTGTCTTGAAAAATTGTTATTTTAAATGAGATCACATATATAAAAAATACTTTGCGAATTTGAAAATACTGGAGAAATGTGAGTTACAGCAGTTTCCCTACATAAATATCTCCCTAACCAATATGCAAATGGCCTAGTACATTTTAACCAAGTCCCATTGTAATGAAGCAAACCCTTGCTGTAGCTGTGGCTGCAATATGGAGATGCCAATCCCCTCCACATTCTCATTGGTAGATGTCAGAGGTCTTTGGGCAGACCTGAAACAGCATCAGGGAGCCCCAAGGAGCACTTTCCCTCCCCAAATGGAAGGAGAAACTATGTGAACATTGATGTTTTTTGGCTTCTTTTCACTGGGACTGGGGCAAGTTACAAGGAGAAAGTGTGAAATCATGTCGGACACAGGTAAAGTGTTGTAGTGTGTGAAAGGAACCCCTGCTCCTATTCTCAGACACTCTCAGACCCAACACTGACTGGGAGAGGCATGTGGGGACATCTTTTACTTGTCATTGTTTCACTGATCAGATGAGAAAACTTGAGCCTCTGGGGCAGAGGAAGTGAGAAATTGGGTTTGTATGGGAGTTGGTATTAGCATTACAGATATCATATTGTTTCAGTTCTCCGCAAAGACCTGTAATGGAAATGCAGATTTAAAGATCTTCCCTGCCCCTAGGCCCTTTGATTGGCTTAAGAGACTTTGATTGGCTTTAAGAGACTCTGAAAACCTTCCTTGACTTGAAAATATGCTCTGCCTCCTAATAGGCTGAATGTGGTCACATGGAGCCTGTGGTGGGAGGCTTGGTTTTCAGGAATGACCACACCTTGATGCTGTATGATTGGGCAGTGGGTCAAGGAGGTTGTTACAATCTTTGAGCCAGGAGAAGGCTATATAAACTCTGATGAGGGGCTTTGCTTTGGGGCTCACTTTGAGAAGTGTTGTGTGATTTGACCAGATGAGACTCTGGGAAGCCGTTGTTGAGAGCCCCCCGGCTTTGAAAACCCAGATGTTGATGCTTCCCTCTCTGGTAACTGTGATTTGGTATTGATGTATGTAATGTTGGGACAGTTTGGAAGCCTGTCTGTAACTCTGAAGTTCTGTAACTCTGAAGTTCGGGGTGCTGACCTTTTTCCCCTGAACTAGGTAATGTATGTTTGTTTGATTAAAGTAAGCTTGTTAACCCATTTTGAGTTGCTTTCCTTTTGAAAAGCAGATCTAAGAACCTGTGTTGGCAGCTACCCTGGGGATATTGGGGTGCTTGCTGCTACAAGACCCAATTTAGGTTTTTGGAGGTTGAATTTTGATTACCTGAGAATAGATCTCACATTGGTAATTTAGTTCTTATGGAACTAACTATTCTCTGTGATGTAATTTCATCTAACTTTTTTTTGTGAAACTAATAATTACATTAGTTGGAGTATATCTCTACATTCTAAAATTTGATTTTTTGCAATAACTTAATAACACAAATGGGGAAATTATTATGATTATTATTATAATCTCTAGTATATAATATAGTACCTCACACATAGTAGGCATTTAATAAAATGTTGACTGAATTGAAACAGGATTGCTAGAGTGCCCTAAGAGGGAATTATGACAGACATGTTTGCCGAGATTTTGGCAAAACATGTAACAATATCTATTAGACCATTCATGTGGAAAAGAAGATGATATCTGGGCTAGATAAGAGTACAATTAGGTGAATTTAGAACTGAAAAGATGGTTGGATGCAAAGAGTAGCCATTAAATACAAACTTAAAACAGAGGGGTCTGAAGTTCATGGACCTCTCCAAGAGATCCTTGTAAAGATTTTAGGGATTCCATTAACTTGAATGGAAAAAACAAATCACATTTCTATTTTCACTAACCTCTAACTGAAATTTAGCAATTCCTCCAATTATTTCAAAACATAATTTTGAGATTATGCTGTTCCAGATTGTCAAAGGAGTTTACAACACAAAAACTTAAGAACCTCTGACTTGTACGTCTATGCTAAGTTGGAGGAGAGTGACCCACTTGGTTTTGTGTTCTTTAACATCTTTTTTTTTTTATCACTGACTTGGATAAATGTATAAACAGCATGCCTAAATCTTTTGTAAATTAACTTTTTTGTTTTTTATTATTATAAGTTTGACAAACAGCAACAACCATTAACATTACTATATGCAAATAAAAGCAGAAAATGAGACTGTATAAAATCAAAAATTTCTATTATATATATTAAAAAAGCATATAACAGTTTCAACACATTAGATCCAAAGATGCCCTCCTTGTCTTCATAACCCTCTGAGCTTACTTCTAATCTCTTCTATGCATTTAAGAATATTTTTCTTTTCCTTTTTATCTTTGTGGGGGTTGTCATTAGCACTAACCTCCCTCTCCTCCATACTAATTCTCCCTTCCCTCCCAAACTACTTTTTAAATAATAAATAACTATAGTGAAATAAAGCAACTCCATATACTGTACATTTCTGAAGGGCTATGTTGCATTCTGTATTTCTAATCTCTCACCTTTCAGACAGTACTGTGACTAAATTTGCAGATGACAGAAAGCTGGGAGAGACAGTCAGCATGTTGGATGAAAGAATCAAAAATTTTTAAAAATCACCACAGGCTAGAACATTGGGCCAAATCTAAGCATAGAAATTTAACAAGGTCAATGTAAAATCATACACTTGTGGTAAAAAATCTAATTCAAAAGTATATTATAGCATTATATTTGAAAAAAAGATCAGGAGGTTAATACAATTTAAGACATGATATGCCAAAAAATAATTTATTAGGCTGAATCAATTTATTGCATTTATTAAGCATTTATTGCATTTACTTTGTACCAGACAAAGTGTTAAGCGCTGGGTATATAAAGAAAAAGCAAAGCCAGTCCCTGCTCTCACAGTGCTTATATTCTCATGGGAGAGACAACATGTACAAGTTTAAGTACATATACAAGAAATATGGGCACATAGGTGGCACAATGGATAGAGCACCAAGTCTGTAGTCAGAAATACTCATCTTCCAGAGTTCAGATCTGGCCTCAGGCATTTAGTAGCTCTGTGACCCTGGTCAATTTACATAACCCTGCTTGCCTCAGTTTCCTCATCTATAAAATGAGCTGGAGAAGGAAGTGGCAAAGTACTCCAGTATCTTTGCCAAGAAAACCCCAAATAGGATCAGGAAGAGTTGAACACAACTGAAACAACTAAACAAGCAGGCAACAAGAAACATACAAGGAAGGTAATACTAGCGAGGAAGGAACAATACCTAGGGGAACCAAGAAGGACTTTCTATAAAAGGTGATGTTTGAGTTGAATCTTGAAGAAAGGTAGGAATTATGAAGTGCAGAAGTGAAGAATGATAGAATTCCAGGTCTATGGACCAGCCAATATAAAGGCATAGAGATGGAATATAGAACATCATGTGTGAGGAATCCAAGTGGTCAAGTATGGAAGGACCATAGAGTGAGTGGAGGGAAATAATATGTACAGAAGACTGATTCAGACATTTATTAGGCAAGCCATTTAACCTCTCTCAGCCTCATTTTCTCATCTGTAAAATGGGCATAATCATAGCATCTTCTTGTGAGAATTAAATGAGATTATATAAGAGCATTAATTATAATATGTTGTGGCATAAATTTATTATATATAATTAATTATAAAACACAAAGGAAAGCAGAAAGGATTTTGGAGACAGAGAAAAACATTAGAATTTCATGTTGAATTTATTATATATATATATATACACATTAAATATATGTATATACACATACAAACTGTATAGAATGGAGATTCATGGTTTTACATGCAGTTCTCCTTTCTGCTCTTCATCTATGTAATATTCATGTTTGTTTTTTTCCATCAAGTTCATGATAAAATTTTTTAAAAAGATACTGCCAAGGGGTGGAGTCAAGATGGTGGGGTAGAAACAACACTTCCATGGAGCTCCAGCCCATACCACTTCAAAATTATGTAAAGGGCGACTATGAACAAACATTGGAGCTTCAGAACCCACAAAATGACACAGAGAAGCTAACCTCCCAATAAGAACAGCCCGGCAGCCCAGCAGGGAACAGGCCAGCACAGCACTCTGGGAGCCAAGTCCAGGCCCATGTGAGTCATGGTTTTAGCCCAAGGCCGGCCTGACCAGCAGCTGGCTGGAGGGACCCCAGAATACCAACAGCTGTGGAGTTTCCAGAATTATCAACAGATAGATGCCTACGACAAAGTGAGAGGTCAGTGCCCTATGGACTTTGGGACTGCTTGGGAGAATGTGTCAGCTTCTTCCCCTGAGGGCAAGAAGCTGATAAGGAGCCAGCGCAGCTTGTGCCACATTGCCACCTTGCAGCTTCACCTCTTGGCCTAAGAACTGTAGGGGGATCTGGCAATCAGTCTCGGGGGGGTAAGCACTCTTGCTTTACCCTTCTTGGATCTGGATTGTGGTCTGGAGTGGAGGTCTTGGGGTATGTGACCAGCTTGCCAGAGTGTGTGGAGGCTTCACAGAGGCCACCCAACTAATACCTCTGGAAGCTGAGAAAACCCCAACATTTGGGATGGAAGATCCCCTGTGTGGTGGCAGAGTCCTACTGTGGCAACAAGCCCAAAAGTCAAGTAATTGAGTGGCAACATGCCTAGGCAAAGGAAACAATATAAACAGAAAAATGCAACATTAGACTCCTATTTTGGGGGCAAAGAGGATCAAAGCATGGAACAGGAGGAGGACTGTGAGGTCAGAAATCCTGCACCAAAAGCCCCAAATGAAAATACGAGCTGGCTACAGGCCATAGAAGACCTTAAGAAGCAGATAAGAGAAGTGGGGGAAAAATTGGGAAGAGAAATGAGAAAGATGCAAGAAAAGTATGAAATGACAGTCAACAGCCTGACTGAGGAAAATAACACCTTTAAAAATAGACTAACTCAAATGGCAAAAGAGGCTCAAGAAGGCAATGAGGAGAAGAATGCCTTAAGAAGCTGAATTTGCCAGGTGGAAAAAGAATCTCAAAAGCTCACTAAGGAGAATCATTCCTTCAGAATTAGACTGGAGTAAATGGAAGATAGTGACTTTATGAGAAATCAAGATGCTATTAAGCAGATCCAAACAAATGAAAGAATAGAAGGCAATGTGAAATATCTCATGGGAAAAACCACTGACCTGGAAAATAGATCCAGGAGAGACAATCTAAAATTTATTAGACTACCTGAAAACCATGATCAAAGAAAGAATCTAGAAACCATCCTTCAAGAAATTCTCAAGGAAAATTGCCTAGATGTTTTAGAACCAGAGGGCAAAATAGAGATTGAAAGAATCCAGAGATTACCTCCTGAAAAAGATCCCAAAAAGAAAACTCCTAGAAATATTGTAGCCAGGTTCCAAAATTCCTAGATCAAGGAGAGAATATTACAAGCAGCCAGGAAGAAACAATTTCAATATTGTGGAAACACAATCAGGATAACACAGGGTCTGGCAGCTTCTACACTGAGGGATTGAAGGGCATGGAATATGATATTCCTCAGGTCAAAGGACCTGGGATTAAAACCAAGAATCTCCTACCCAGCAAAACTGAGTATCATGTTTCAGGGGAAAATATGGTCATTCTGTGGAATAGAGGACTTTCAAGCATTCTTGAGGAAAAAACCAGAGTTGAATAGAAAATTTGACATTCAGACACAAGAAGCAAGAGATGCTTGAAAAGGTAAACAGGGAAAAGAATTCACTATGAACTTATCAAAGTTGAACTATTTACATTCCTATGAAGGGTATATGGGCATATGAATACAAATGTGAATGTGTGTATATATGTTTTCAGGTATACATAGATATAGTGCACAGGTCAAATTTAATAGGAAGAGATGATACTTAAAAGGTGAGGTTAAGAGGTGAGAGAGTAATGTGGTGAGGGGGAATGGGGAGAGACAATGGGGTGAACTGTCTCATGTAGAGGAGGCAGAAGAAGGTGGTTGCAGGGGAGGGGAGGAACAGGAAGGCAAAAAGGCAAAACCTTATTCTCATTGAATTTGGACCAGGAAGAGAATGACATGCATACTAAATAGGGTGTCTCACCCTACAGGAGTGTGGTGGGGAGGCGGATGGGAGAAGGTGGTGGAGAGGAGGGCAGGCTGTGGGTGGGGAAGGGAAGTTGGAAGCACCCACTTTTGAAAAGGGACAAGATCAAGGTGGGTAGTGAACCAGGTGGGAGGGAGGGAAATATAGTCAGTCTTTTACAATATATCTACTATGGTAATGTTTTGCATAGCTACACATGTACAGCATATACTGAGTTGCTTATCTTCCTTTTAAAATCAAATTAAAAAAATATATAAATACTATGATTAGTACTATTTTGCATATAATTGGGAGACAAGATGTACAGGCAATGGGGCTCGGGGATCCACCTCCCCCTACTGGAAAAGTTGAAGGAAGTATGGGAGAAGAGATGGGAGAGAGCAGATTGGTTGAGGTGATATCCTGTATGACTGTTATTCTGGGGTGGTAGGTAGGGGAAAAATGGGGAAAAATTGTAATTCAAAATCTGATGGAAATGAATGATGTAAACCAGAAGTTAATAAAGCATTTGGGAAAAAAAAAGAAATATATTGATAGAATTTAAGCAAAATAAAAAGATACTGCCAAAAAAACATAAAGAAGACTGAAAAGATAGAAAGGTTGAGGTGGAGAAAGGCTCAGATTGAGAAGGGCTTTAAATGTCAAATTGCCTAGAAATTTTAGGGAAATACTGGAATTTGCTGAATAGGGGTCTAATGTGCATGGACAGACAAACACTTTAGGAAAATGGCATTTTAGGAAAGATATAGATCAGCCTGAGCATATCCAGAAGATGGTACCTAGAAGGGCGAAAGGACTGGAGAAGTCACCACACAAGGATCAGTTGGAGAAACCAGGGCTGTTTGGCATGGGGAAAGCTGTTCCAGTTGCTGTTAGTTATTCCGTTATTTTCCTAGGGGATGGTTATTTCAGTTATTGTTATGGTTACTATTGTTGTTATCATTGTTATTGTTAGTATTGTTACTCCATGAGAGTTTAAAGGGCTGACTGATAACATTTCACAATCATTTACTATTATATTTGAGGCCCCTAAATAATGAGAAAGAAAGTCTTAAATAGGCATCAATATTTTTTTTAAATGAAGTGAAATTAAGTTGGGAATTTATGAAAATGGAATGAACATCTAACATGATGCTTAATCCAAAATCCATTTTAAATATGGAGTTGGAATATGGTTTTAGATATTTGGATGTTAACACATATTGGATGCTGATATTGGGGGATTTAGAATATTTTGAATGAAACAATGAAATAAAACAATAAAGATCTAATTCAGGAGGGGTGTGCCAAAACCAGCTCAAAACAGCTCTGAAAAGCAGATTGTTAAATTTCCAGCTTGGGCATTTTTACCCTGGGAATCAGCAAACCTTGCTACAAGTCAGGTTGTGATTTATTATTTTGTTGATTGTCTAGACCTAAGAAAGTCATGGAGAAAATATTAACAATGCAGACTAACTTAAAAGTAAGTTGTGGGCACTTTTCCCCTTCCAGAAAGGCGCTTGTTAAACATTTAGCAACATATCACTGGTTTGGAAATTGACCTGACTTCTTTGTCTTACCTTCCTTTTCAGGATTGTTCTCCCTACTCCATTGCTAGGAATGGAGAGCATCACTTCTGAGGCTGATACTATATATCAATATAAAAGTAACATAGTATGATCTCAATAAGAGTACTGATTTGCATCTATTTAAATAGATTGATAGGCAACATGGTAGAAAGGAAGCAGCTGATACAGTTGAAAAAACATTGGACCTTGAGTTAGGAAACCTTGACTCTTCTGAACTATCACAGTGCGTTTACATTTCTTATTGAACCATCTCATACACCTTTGTACTGTAGTTACTTCTATACTATCTCTTTCTGGACTATAACCATGAGTTCAGGAACCATATCTTGTTCTTTGTACCTTCTACAATACCTAGCACAGCACCTTTTACTTAGCATGTTATTGCTAATGAATAGTTAACAAATGAATTGGACCTGGATTCTTTCTATTCCTAGTTCTACCATTAATTGTTTATCCATGGGCTAGTATACTGTCACCCTGTTGACTCCATAAGGTCTCAGCTTCCTCAACTACAGATGAAGACACTGGCCTAGGTAATTTTGAAGGTCCCTTCTAGATGGGGCATAACTCTGAATCATAGGACCTGAGTTCTACTCTTAGCTCTGCTACGTACTACTTGTGTGACCTTGGGAAAACTACTTAATCTTTTTAGACCTCAGTTTCCTATCTGTAGGGTGAATGGGTTGAACTAGATGATCTCTGAGGTCTTTTTCATTCTGAGATCCATGATCTTATGGTTTTAAATTCTATGATTTTGTATTAAAAATGACTTTTCCTTTAACCCATACAGAACTGTAATAAACCTAGATTCCGATTTTGTCAATAAAAGTCTCGATTATTCAGAGTTGGAGACACATTAGTAAATATGGCAAAAACTCATCAATATAAACTGGACAGAAGGCCAATCTGAATTATACAAATTGTAGAAAAATTTAAATTTATGATACAATGACTTTCAAATACTTATAATAATTCAAATTAGGCAAAACACTGTATTTACTAACAGGGAATTACAAAGGAAATTCATTTTAGTAAACATATAATAATTTGTTGATTGTTTGCATTGAGATAGTACTTCTGGGATGCTTAAACATACCTAAAAACAATATAATTTCAACTTTTTTTTTGAGGCAATGGGGTTAAGTTATTTGCCCAGGGTCAGAGAGCTAGCAAATATCTGAGGCTGGATTTGAACTTTGGTTCTCCTGACTCCAGGGTTGATGCTCTATCAACTGCACAACCTACCTGACCCTAGTTTCAACTATTTTAAACATTCTTCCTTCAAATACCCATTTATATTATGAAGATGATGCCATTGAAGTGAAGTGTGTTGGATGCCTGTACTGGGGAGAAGTACTTCAATGCTTATCCTTTGTGGTAGTAACCTTTGGTTCTTGGATTCTATCTTGGTTGAGAGCAAACTCTGTCAGGTCTTACCAACTTGGAAAGGCTTTGTGAATAAAAAGAAAATTGTATTTAGATCAGTTTCAATGACCAATCTTGGTCCCAGAGGATAGATGTACTTTTTTCCTCTTGGGAGTGACGTGGGAGGCTACAGGGACAGAATGTTACAGGGACCCACTATCAGATGTCAACTTTCAAAGAGTATGTCTATTCTACATAGTGATAAAAAACATATAATAATAAATATCCTAGAACTTAGGGCTGGAAATGATCTAAAAATTCCAAGATAATGTTGCTGTTACTATAAGAGAGCTTAACATACGAAAGCATCTTATTTCCTGCTAGGTCCTTTGACTCCAAATAATGGGCCTTTATTGATGTTCCATCTTGCACAACATGGGAATTTTATTAATTAGGCCCTTCTAGCCTTTGGAACTAATTGAGTCTAACTCTCTAATTTTCTATTTAGATGTAACTAAATAACTATTTTAACTAGCTTGCTTCATTTCAGGGATTATATTGTTCTTGTAGGTTTTGCATATTTATGCTGTTAGACCATAAGCTATATCAAGTTCAGGACTGTGTCTTTATCATAAAGACCAGCTATTAGAGTCAATGTGCTGATCCTATTCACAATGAGATGCAAATATTGAGGAGGCAATTATGAACTCCCAAGCAGAACCATGGAGATGAGAAGAGTTTTCTTGGTGGGAAAGGGAATTGAAGGCCGTTTCATTTGGATAAGTTCACATTGACCACAGCCTCCATAATTCAGTGGAAGAACTCTTGTCTCTCGAGTCAGAGGACTTAGGTTCAAATGTCTTCTCAGGTGCTTCCTACCTATGTCATCTTTGGAAAGTCAATTTAACTCCTCTAGATTTCAGCTTAATCTGTAAAATGAGGGTGTTGGATGGGATGAGCTCAGCTCTGATCTTATGATCCCTTCTTCCTGAGTTGATTGAATTTTACTTAGTCCTAATCACAGGAAGAGGGTGTGATACAGTCAGTCACAGCAAAAAGACACGCTTGTTGCTGTATGTGGTTTTATTAACATGCATAGAACCAACAAAATGAATAAAATCAACTATGCAGCTATACCTGTAGGTTCTCCCACCCATCCTCTGATTACCTGCTACTTACGAACTTTAGAAAAGATTCAGTGTGCTGAATCAATTCATAAGTCATTTCCTTTTCCTAAATCCAACAGCAACAGGATGGTGCTGTGGATAGATTGCTGGACATGGAACCAAGAAGACCTGGGTTCATATCTAGACTTGTGTTGAGGTTTAGGGGTGCTGGGACCCCAAAATAGTGACATAGGTCTGACTGGAATGAATTTGATTCAAGCCTTTCAGCTAAAGACAAGATTTATTAGAACACCAGTCAGTATGGGAGTTATTAAAAAAATCTGATGCCATGTAGATGGGCCCTGGTAGATAAGACTAACTCATTTTATAGGAAAAAGATCTGGATGAGAGTGGTCAATAGAGAGGGGTGACTAGGAGAAGGGGTCTAGGGAGGGTCTGGATGGGAGTGGCCAGTAGGTTGGGGTGACTGGGAGATAACAGAGAAGGGGTGGGAATGCCAAGGTCCTGGACCATGTCACCAAGGGACAATGGGGTCTAGATAGGTTCAAGGGTAGGAAGTAGCTGGGGGTGGTCTGGAGTCAACAGATAATGAAGGGCTACTCTAGGTTAGGGGTAACAGAGAATTGGGACATTGGGTGTGGGCTACAATGAAACAACAATTGACTGGGATGGGTTGATACCTCATGTGAATGCCAGAAACTTGACCAAGTGGGAAAATTCAAGGAGAATTCAGGGAAAAACTCAAGGGAGGGTTTCCAGGGTCCATAAACAAATGGGAAACAAATTCTTTTGGGGAAAGGGACGAAGGTCTCTGCTTGGGTCCATACCCCATGACTTGGATACTTCCCAGGTGTATGACCATGGGCAGATCACTTCATCTTTCTGGGTGGAGCTCAGTCTCCTCATTAGTAAAATGATGGTCTCTAAATAAAACCACTACATGGTCTCTAAATACCATTCTGCTTTAGATCTATGATGTTATTAAAGGGGGCTCAAGCAATAAAATGTATTTCCCATATGCTGTCCCACTCATAACCTTTAAGAGGATCACAGCCAGCAGATCAGGGACTCAGCATCTTGGGGTGACTCATCTCCTTCCAGTGGCACAGAGGTATTAACTCAAGAGAGTCCCTAGCAGGCAAAGATGCTCCTCCAGTCCTTTTGTAACCTACAGGTTTGTTCTCTTCAGGCCATGCTTCTGATTTCTCTAGCATCTCTGGGGAGGGGGAGAGGAGGGAAAAAAGGGGGGGAAATATATATGTATATATATATATATATATATACACACACACATATACATATATATACATACATATATGATAACTTTATTATATGTTTAAAAGGAATAGCAAATTGTATATAATAGATTTACAGTTTCATGTGCAATCATCTTTTTAAAAAATTATACAGTTATACAAATGTTTGTTTTATTCCATAAATTAAAAATAAAATAAATAAAATTAAAAATTAAAGAAAAATAGCCTCTCTGATGGCATGAATTATCATCAGTCCACTAGCTTTGTAATAGAAAATTGGTAGCAAAACCAGCACAGACTGTCTTCTCCAAGTTCTATCTTGTCTTTTGTTCCCACTGCATAGTCCTTCTATGCTCTTAAAGGCTGTCTCTCCCACCTATATCTCCCTCCTTCACCCTTTGCTGCCACATCTATATAATTTCCAGCCCAGCTACAACTCAACCATTTTCTCAGTAACATGGCTTTATGAACATGTTCACCTTTGAAGGCTTCTAAAGGCTATAAGTCCTCCATATACCAGGGTTCACTCTTCTCCAACAACAAGGATTAGGTTAGTTTTTCCTTAGCCAATAGACAAAGCTACCCTTGGTACTTGATTGGCCCTGGGGCCAATGCCTCCCTTGACCAAGTTTACCAATAGCCTCTGACCATACTGTGGTTTACTGGTCACCAAAGGACATAAAAAGGCCCATCCACATGGAGTCAGAGCCCTTAAGACTTGTAAGATTTCCCAAGATCAATACAGTGACCTGCTGAATAGACAGATTTTCATATGGAGATGGGGGTTTGTGCTGGGATGTCTACCCAAGTTAAGTACTGGAGTATCCTGTTGAATATTCTTCCTTTGCTAAGGCTAAATAAACTTCCTTTCCTTGACTGTTTAACTGTTGAATGATCTGGAGTGTTTCATTTTGATTTAGCAAAAAACCTGAACCATTGCTACTGGCCTGAGTCAGGTCCACCCTAATAGGAAATCACTCGAGACGTGGAGCTTATGCTTCTCAATCTGGACACAAACATAACCCTTGTTACTCTTGTAACTCCTTAAGGAGCGATCTACAACTTGTATAGATAGAGTGAGCAGTAATGATTAACTGTTGAATGAATAAATAAATGGGGAAACTGAGGCCTGAGAAAGCATAAGTGATTAGCTTTGTTCTTATCAGATAAGATTAGCTACCCGTGTACCAAGAGCTGGTTACAAAAGAACTTGCCTGAGACCAGTCTTATGACCTGGAATGTGTTGAGAGCAGCATCTTAATGAGGCTTTGAGAACGTTTTCTCTTTTTCAGTAATGGATAAATTCACCTGGGTTATTTTGAATATCATTTAATTAAAGGTGTTACTGAGCTGAAATAACCCAAGCCACTGTTTAACCACGTTCAGTGGGAAGTGACACAACTATTTAGGCTCGGAAGCCGAGATGAATGATGTTGATAGGTTGCAAAGTGGGAACATTATTTAGAGCTTTTCTCTAAGCTATCAGTCCTGTGTTCCTCATTACTCACTCCTTTTAAAGGATTACACTGGAAAATACAAAATAGCTCAATCCATTTATTTCCTTCAGGTCCCATATAGTAGAACCCAAGAGCTGTAATTTGCTAATCATATTTTATCCCTTGTGACAATCATCACATTGGCAATTTTGGTTATTGTGATCTCTAAGCATCCGTTGGCTATTTGTGTACAGACAAGGGCTGTTTTGGCAAAGGGGACTTATATTGATCAAGAGTACTTCAGAGTGATTTAACACCCTGCAGCTTAGATTCTATCTCAAAAATGCAAATATTGGGAGAGACTTGACTTATCTAGCTATATCTATATATCTCTATAGTGAATGACTAATTTTTTGGGCCTAAGGAAAGTGGCATGGTATGGTATCATAAAATGAACTTTGTACTTGGAGCAAGAGGACCTGGTTTTGAATTTTGGGTCTGCCACTACTTATGTGATTTGGGCAAGACTCTTTGAAACTTGGTTTACTCATCTTTAAGGAAATTGGTCTTGAGCCGAGAGTGGGGGACTTTAAGTCGCATGTGGCCCCTTAGGTCCTTGGGTGCCACCTTTTGACGGAGTCCAAGTTTTACAGAACAAATTCTTTTATTAAGGGGATTTGTTCTGTAAAGTTTGGATTCAGTCAAAGGGTTGCACTTGAGGACCTAGAGGAACACATATGATCTTGAGGCCACAGGTTTCCTACCCTAGTTGACCATTGGTTCTCAAAGTGTGGTCTGAGGACCCTTGGGAGTCCCTGAGACACTTTTAGAGTGCCCCCAGGGTTGAAACCTTTTTCAATAATAATACTAAGATGTTATTTGCCTATTAAAATACTCCTCCCTTTTCTAACTACATATCTGTGGGAGGCTGGATTTTCTTCATATACTTCAATAAAAAAAATGAATGCTATAACAGTGAATGCAGAAATGGCTCCAAGACTCTCTTCTATTAAGCTAGGCATTGAAGAGATTTGTAAAAAAAATACCAAAAAATGCTACTCTTTTACTAAATTTGTTATGGAAACCAGTTATTTTTGATAAAGGAGTTAATATATATTTGGTTTTATTGTCATTTAAATGAATTAATAAATATTTTACAATTTTATCAATTTTAATTTCTAATGCAATAGATAGGTTGGTAGGTAGATAGATAGGACTCACATAAACAAGAACTCTGAGTTTCTCAGCAGTTTTTAAGACAGTAAAGAGGTGCTGAGTCTAAAAAACTTGAGAACCCCTGGACTAGATGATATCTGGAAATCCCTTTCACCTCTGAATCCTTGTCCTTCTAAATCATTGGCTCACCAAATATTTGGCCTTCTAAATCAATCATTCTCTAAATTGTAGATACTTGGATCCTTTCCCAATCATAATCCAGGACACATTATTACTGTCATGGATAAGGAAAATTAGCAAGTTATCCACCCTTCTGGGTTGGGGCCATGGTAAATTCTACTAATTCTAGAAAATTCTACCTAGATGAGTTAGCATTGTGGGTCTTAATCTCATAAGAATTTCCCCTATTGGAGTATAGTGGAAAATTCATTGTATACAAAGTCATTTTGGGAGGTTTTTGATGAAAGGGAATTGGTGGATAGAAGGGCCCTGAGCCTGTGGAAGAGTGCCCATGGGACTAGAAAGCCTGAAAACAAATCTCACCTATTTTGCAATTTTACTCAGAGCCAGTCCTGGAAGTTGTATGCTCTGGAATGGTTTTTGCCCATGCAGAAGTCGAATCAAAGTGAAAAGCTTCCAAACCAGAGCTGGAATATTATTCCACCTCGTTGCACATCCATCTCCATCCCCCACAGCTGTGAGGGGTAATCCTGTAGTGGAACTGCCACCTTTTCCTGATGGAATTATTTCAATTCCTTGAGCCTCACTTTATCTGTTGGGACAAGGAGTATACAGTATTCCACACTTCTCTGAGTGCAGCTGGTCCACTCTAAACACTTGTCCAATACAGAGTGCCCTGTCGCAATGACAACTTCAGTGTAGTTTGTGGGGAAGGTGGAGGAAGACAGATGGGGGCAGGAGGGAGGGAGGGTGCTGAGCAGACACAGCCCTGAGGAGAAAACAATGACTGTCTCCTTTTCTACTCTGCTTTGTTCAACTTGGCCCAGGTGCTGCATTTAGAGAAGCCCGCCCAGGCCTCCTTGCAAACACCTGGGAGGCCAGGGTAATAGCCTGTGGCATTTTAGTAGGTGGGTTAGAAGAATCCAATCTACCAAGTGTCTAGCTCTATAATGTATACAATTCCAGTTTTAATTGAGGAAGAAAAACATTTTCTTTCCCTTGGCCTTTATCCTTCTCTCTGTTTGTGTTGGTTTCAGGGCTTCTTTCAGACTCTTTTCCCCCTTTATGCTTCTTTTTAAGTCTCTGGCAATTATGTTCTGACTGCAGGGCACTCCTTCTCTTCCAAAGTACTGGGTAACCCCATTTTTATTGTCTGACTTAGCAATAACTGTATACACCAGGGCTCTCGCTCTCGCTCTTTCTCTCTGTCTCTCTTTGTCTCTGTTTCTCTCTGTCTCTGTCATTCTCTGTCTGTCTCTCTATCTCTTTCTCTGTCTCTTTTTCTCTTTGTCTCTCTGTTTCTGTCTATGTCTCTCTGTTTGTGTCTCTGTTTCTCTATTTGTGTCTCTGTCTCTTTCTCTCTGTCTCTCCCTCTGTCTCTCTGTATCTCTGTCTCCTTCCGTCTCTCTGTCTCTCTGTGTCTCTGTCTCTGTCTCTGTATCTCTGTCTGTCTGTCTTTCTGTCTCTGTCTCTCTCTCCCTCTCTCTGTCTCTCTCTGTCTCTGTCTCCTTCTGTCTCTCTGTCTCTCTATGTTTCTATCTCTGTCTGTCTGTCTTTCTCTCTCTGTCTCTCTCTCTGAAGACCAACTGTGCATTCCTCACCTCTTCTTGTAAAGATGAAAGACTTCCAGCAGACTCCATTGCAAATACAGAAAGCAAGAGGGGAATCTCAAAGGACAGCAGCTTCTGTTTCTCTTGCTCCTTATGCAATTCCCAGCTTATAACAAATAACCTTTGGAGACAATGACTGCATTTCTGCTGGGAGAATGTACACCTCCCATGTATGTACTTTCTCTCTGTTCCTCTCTGTGTCTCTTTTTCTGTCTCTGTCTGTCCCCCTAATCTAATTCTTTAAAAGAGGCAGTCAGGTACACAGAAGTGTCAAACATACTTACAACCCACAACACTCCCTAGTGAGGCCCAAGCCAGATGAAAATGTAATTCCTATCTGATTTCAATGTTGATATCCTAATAAAAGAGAACTATATAAACATGTTTGGTTTTCTAAGTCCATGTAAGGCCTGTGGGGATCCTTATGTATGGTCTAATAGCCTGTTTGTCTTTGAGTTTGATGCCACTGAGGTTATATTGTGCTGGATTTGGAGTCAGGAAAACCTAGATTTGAATCTCAATTTGAGTCCAGCCCTTGGCATAGTGCTCGGCACATAGTAGGCCCTTTATAAATGCTTGTCCACTTGACTTGTTCCTGATGCTTACAATCTGTTAGGCCATGGCTTTATTTGTGATGTGAAGATGACAATAGGTATACTACTTACAGGGTTATTGTGAGGCTCAGATAAATGAGAGGATGTATGCAAGGCACTTTGCAAACCTTAAAGTATTCGATAAACTTCAGTTTTTTAAAAAATAATTTTTTACTATATCTCTTTTAAAACTAACTCTATCCTGGTGGAGAGTCTGTGTGGCCTAGTGGATAAAGGTCTGGCCTTGGAGTCAGGAAGATGCACTCTGCCTGTGACAAATACCAGGTAGGTGACCCTGGGCAAATCATTTAACTTTTCAGTAACCCAGACAACTGTTTAAGGCTGCAAGTTAAAAATGAATTGTCAATCATCCCTTATACATGTGAAATCATAAGGGTAGAAAAAAAGAACTACATGCCACTAGGAGGTTAGTTCTGTCCTCTGGCTGTGAATACCATGGTCACCTGAAGATCAAAATTGAGAGTGCCAAAAAAAAAAAGAGGGGGGAGGCAGCTAGGTGGTGCAGTGGATAGAGTGCCAGCCCTGGAGTCAGGAGGACCTGAGTTCAAATCCAGCCTCATACTCCACACTTACCTTGGGCAAGTCACTTAACCCCAATTGCCCTGCCTTTCCCCCTCAAGAAAACAAAAATACTGAGAGTGACCTAAAGAGGAGATGCTTGTGGGTGTACCTAGGCCACAGGCAGCGGAAATGCAGGAAGTGATGGTGAAAGGCAAGAGGGGAAGGGTGGTATTAGTGGGAGGGACAGCTTGAGCATAATACAGATATTCATGAAATCTTAAAAGCCCTACTTTTCATCACATTGGGTAGATGCAAAATGTGCCCGGTGGAGGGTTCATGGGAAGATATGTACAAGAATCACTTAGGACAACAACCTAAGGCTGGACTGCAATTTCCATCAGTGGAAGTAGTACCCCCTTCAGTGAATCCCCCAAAGCATTTATTAAGTGCTCACTCTGTACAGAGCACTCTGCTAAGCATTGGAGATGCAAAGGTGAGACCGTCTCACCATTCCTAGAGCATGAGATGGAGAGATTGGGGGACAACATGGCAGCAAAATGGAGTGGTTGGCTGGCTGGAGTGGGCTGGGTGTAAGGAGGCCTTGCTAATCGTTACAGCTTAGGGTAGGAATGGGCAGTGTGATTGGGGGGGGTATAATGTAAAGCTTGGGTGGCTACATAAAAAAAGGATTCCTTCACCCCATATTTATGCATGCTTTCTCCTAGCAAGATGAAAACAAACATGTCAGTATTTAACCTTCTGCTGTTTGGTCATTTTTTATGTGTTGACTATTCATTCACTCACAAGTATTGTTATTGTTGTTGTTTTGTTTGTTTGTTTTTTTATCACACTCCAGATGGAAATGCAACAGAAAGGAAGCTTTGACCTGGTCAGTTTTTTTTTTTTAAACCTGGGATGGCTTGTTCCTCCTTAGTGGATTTGGTAGCCCTCTGTTCCCTCACACTCTTGGGGGTTCACCATGTTGGTGCTGGCCTTAGTGTGGAAACCTGATCTGCTCTGGGTCTATTGCCAGCTCAGAAGCCCCAAACTCAAGGAATCCACCAGCCTTTACCTCCCCCAGGAACAGGGATTACTAATGTGAATCATATCTCACAGCAACAGGTTTTTAAAGGAATGATTCTAATTCTTCCCTCTTAGTGAATGTCCCGTTGTTTTCTTTTATATTTCTTGTTCTTCAGTCACGGCTGACGTTTTGTGAGTTCATTTGGGGTTTTTTTGCCAAAGATATTGGAGTGGTTTGCCATTTCCTTTTCCAGTCCATTTTATAGATGAGGAAACTGAGGCAAACAGGGTTAAGTGACTTGCCCAGGGTCACACAACTAGTAAGTATCTGAAACCAGATTTGAACTTATGAAAATGAGTCTTCCTGACTCTAGGCCTAGCACTTTATCCACTGTGGATAACTAGTAACTATCCATTCTTTAATATTTAGGTTTCCTTTTACAACATGTGGTTTGTTTTTAAAGGTGATAACTGATCTCATTTGCTCTTCAGAACATTCCAGTGTTTGGACTTGAACCCAAGTATTTCTGACTCTGAGACATGTCTATTCATGACAGTATACTACCTTTCCTATATGTATGTATATATGTAGTTAGATTTGTAATATGGCTAGTTAGATAAGGAAAGATATAGATAGATAGATAAATAGATAGATAGATAGATAGGAACTGGAATTTTATTTCATTGGTATAGGGAACTTGCAGTTGAAGAAACTCTTTAGACTAATACAGGTCAGCACTTTCCCAACAACTTGCAATCTTAAAGCATTATCTTGAACACTGAAAAATTAAGTGACATGCCTAGGCAGTATAAGTCAAAAGGGAAACTTGAACCAATGCCTTCTTGACTTTTAGGCCAGTTCTCTACCTTCTATGCCAGGGGTGGGGAACCTGCAGCCTTGAGGACACATGTGGCCCTCTAGGTCTTCAAGTGCAGCCCTTTGAATAAGTCTGAACTTTGTAGAACATAGCCATAGATTTGTTCTGTGAAGTTTGGATTTAGTCAAAGGGCTGCACTTGAGGACCTTTGACAAGGCTATATGTGGCCTTGAGGCTGCAGGTTCCCCACCCCTGATCTATGCCAAGATGCCTGTATATAACGTGTACACATATACACATATGTACATGCATGGGCATATGTATACACACATATTATGCATGTACATGCACAGATCTGCAGTATATTTATTTCTCCCTTATTTCAACTTGTGTGTATATGTTAATCTTGATAAGTGAAAGTATAATAGCATCCTTTCCTGGTAGCTGTTACTGCTGAGATAAGATTTTCACCTTTGATGTATTTCTCCTTTGTTCACAATTGTCAGATCACTGTCTGTTTTCCTGCCTCACTCAGGCTTGTTTGATTATTGGGTTAATAGATCCTAAATGGATAGGGATGAACACAGAGACAACGGAAGAAATATCGACGAAGAAGAAGGCAGCACAAACATAAATATGTATCTGACTTGTAAGAGAATCTTTGGAATGGGCGCTTGGAGCTCTCATTTGGAAGTGTTGCCCAGTGTCTACTGATAACGTTTTCCCTTCTACAAGATCTCTATTTTGGGGTCTGCTATAAAACAATAAAACTTTGCCTACTGATAACGTTTTCCCTTCTATAAGCTCTCTATTTTGGGGTCTGCTATAAAACAATAAAACATTGCCTTAAAAAGAGCCTTCTTGCTTGATGCAGCATGTTATGACAGGTTGCATGGTATTAATGGCAATTCTGTGAAATTTAATTTGAGGCATATTTCTTAAAAGAAAAAAAAACAAGCTCCAAATCTATTGCATGATAGATTTAAATTAGCTCTTGTTATTTAGTTGTTTACAGTCATGTCTGAGTCTTTGTGACCCCATTTAGGCTTTTCTTGGTAAAGATATGGAGAGGTTTGCCATTTTTTTTTTTTTACAGTTCATTTTACAGATGAGGAAACTGAAGCAAATAGGGTCAAGTGACTCGTCCAGGGCCACATAGATGATAAGTGTCTTAGGCCATATTTGAACTCAGGACTGTTTAACTGGCACTATGCCACCTAGCTGCCCCTTAAATTAGCAAATGCAGCCAAATGTCTCCTCAGATTTTTTTCTCTCATTGTTCTAGCTTCCCATGCCCATTTTTTCTCCCCAATCATTTCCTCCCTATGATCAATCTCCTCGTTGCACAAACTACCCCATCTCTGGAGATTTCAGATTGCTTGCAGGCTGCCAACCAGACATTTCATAATTCTGGAACAGAGGGTAAAAAGCAGAAAACCTTACAAGTAAACAAATAATATTCTTAAGCATTTTTTCTCCTTCTAGGACCAATTCAACAAGTATTCATCTCAAAAATAAGAATTTGTTCAATTGAACAATGATCAATAAGCTAAATTCAACAGCCTCTTTTTGAATGCCTACTATTCGTAAAGCCCCAGGTTAGGCACTTCTAGAGACTCATTTCTTGCCCTCAAGATACTCACAATCTATTAAAATCTTAATATAGTTGTTCTGGAATTAACTTGAGAGGTCACCAAGTTCAACCCCTCAATAAATTGCTATATTTGAAAACCTATTATATGCAGATATCTATATATAGGTATATAGATATGTATGTATATAGATGTGCATATTTATACATATATAGGCACACACGTGCACACACATCAATATATATGTAATTCTGACAAGCTATCATGTTTTTTGGCAACCCAACTTGATTGTATTTTAACCTCTTCTCACCAGCACCCCTCCCTTTATGTTCAGGTTAGTGCTACTTAGGAACTAAAGATGATCTGATCTTTCCCATTCATCCTGAAAAGATGATTAATAAATAATTTAGCATTAAACCCTTTGGAGAGTTGGAGGTTTCTGCAGAAGTGGCTCATGTCAGGCTCAGAAATCATTATATTCCATATGTTTCCATTAAGGCATGTAGGACCTGTGAGACCTGGGCAGTTGAAGGGCAAATTTGGTCTCAAGGCTCCTGGCCACTAACCTTTTACTCTTCTCCAAGTGGGGACTGTTCACTGGCCACAGAACTAAGCAGCAACAACAAAACCAAACCAAAAGATAAACCCATAACCTTTATGTTTCCCCATAGTTATAGATATTGTTTAGGATTATCTATAGGACCCAGGGAGGGCTGGTACAGTATTTTCTCTTTTTAGTGCTTAATCTGGTGAGATTCAGTAGAAGCTTGCTGTTGCTTTTTCATGATTAAGCCCAGCATCTTTTGTTATATGGGGCAGCATAGGCTAGGAATTTTTCTCTTGATGGTGACTAGATTGGGAACATTATATGGTTTAAACTATAAAGTTTTTCTCTCTTTACATCATTACTAGGGGCATGAAAAGTAGAAAGGCATTGGTGGTCTACTATAGACTGTCCATAGACACTCTAGAATTTACTCTATAATTTTAGACAATCCTAGTGTGTGAAATTATTTTTCTGGAAATAGATTGTAGCTCAAAAGTCTAGGGAGTCAGTCAAGTTTGGAATAGTGGGTGGTTCTCAGACATCAGGAGTGGTCAAGAATTCAAATCACCAACAATTAGAACCTGGGGATGTTAGCCTGTTAGAAAAATAAAATCTGATTTAATTCAATGGGATTCAGTTCAGTTTAATTCAATTCAATTAAACAGAAAGTAAGGACTTAAGTGCTAAGGACTATGCTAGGTGAGAGATGCTTCTTGACAAGACATCTAGGTAGTTATGGGTGGTCATGGCCCACAAATCCAGGCAATTGAATGGTTCTGACATTTCTATCAAAAAGATGTGAGAACAGTTAAGATTATTCCTAGAATCTCAGCGATCTTTCCATATGTCATATCAGCAATTCAAGGTCCACGTAGCAGACAAGAGAAGGTGTTTCCCAGGAAAGGTACCTCAGAGCCTAGAAGTGAAGGAATAGCAGAATGGAAACACACCTGTAGATGCCTGGTGGGAGCCACACCCACCAATCATCAACTATCAACAGAGCTAGGCCATCCAGCTGGGAGACTGGAAGGAGGAAAGGGAGAGCTCATGAAGAATCCATGCATGGGACACAGTAGGACCCCTGGTTACCCATTAACCACAACCTCCACCTGGAAACAGGCTAGATCTATTTCATCTAGCATTGGGAAAAGATCTGACACTGGTGGTCGGTTTTTTTCAGTTTTTCCTTTTCCCAAATTGTTTAAAAGCATATTTGCAGATTAGAGATTTTGTGATTCTATAGCAAAGGTATTGTTTGTTGTTGTTCATTTGTGTCCAACTCTTTTTGGCCCTATTTGGGGTTTTCTTGGCAAAGATACTGGAGTGGTTTGCTATTTCCAGATGAGAAAACTAAGGCCAAGAGGGTTTAGTGACTTGCCCAGGAGCACACAGCTAGTAAGTGGCTGAGGTCAGATTTGAACTCACAAAGATGTGTCTTCTTGACACCTGGCCCAGTGATCTATTCACTAAATCACCTAGCTGCCCTTCTCATAAAGAGGTCACATTTAGCTATAGTCATTGGTGTGTCAAAGTGACAGGGTTTTATTTCTCATCAGATATAGAACACCAGTCATTCAGGGCTTGGCTTAAGTTTACTGTTGTGCTGAGCTGTGGGCAACAATAGATTGGAGAACAAGAGAGTCAAGTCAAAACGTGGGAATGAGTTATATATGCCCTTAAAGTTAATGGAATATCTGAATTTAAAAAGCAGAGAAGGGCAAGAGAAAAAAAGGGAATCAGAAACAGGCCTTTAGTCAGGGACCCAGAAGTATACAGAGATAGATTTAAAACAATAGCAGAGATTTAGAGGGTGCTTAGAAGCCAGGAGTCAAAAGGAAGCTAGGTGGAGGTCTGAGATGAAACAGTGGGCCAAAGCCAGGGAAGTGGTCACAGCAGATGAAGTAGGGTCATGGATTTATAGCTTAGAGGTCATCTGCACCCAATGATCTCATTTTCAGATACACAGGGAGTAAGTAAAGTGACTTGCCCAGGGTCTCTCTCTCTCTCTCTCTCTCTCTCTCTCTCTCTCTCTCTCACACACACACACACACACACACACACACATACCTAAGTATAAACTGGTGTAGAATGATAGGGTTGTAGTTCTAGAGTTGGAGGGGCCCCCAGAGGTCATCTAATTCCCTCATTTTACAAATGATGAAACTGGGGCCCAGAACAATCATGTGATTTGCCCAGGGTTGTATAGGTAGTAAGTCTCATACCTGGCATTTGCATCCAAGTCTTCTGATCATTATTTTATGGCAAAGTCTGATTTGAGCCTGGGTCCTGGGATTCTAGGGCAGCCAGATGATAGAGTGCCAGGCCTGGAGTCAGGAAGGTCTGAGTTCAAATCTGACCTCATATGCTTACTGGCTGTGTGACCCTGGGCAAGTCACAACCCTATCTACCTCAGTTTCCTCATCTGTGAAATGAGCTGGAGAAGGAAATGGCAAACCACTCCA